>NMRA01000299.1:272664-395753 GCA_002633005.1 Phoronis australis | reverse complement strand
TCCTGTCCAAAATGGGACGATATGGCCATGCATCTCTTTACAACAGTATTTAAAAGTCATGTTGTTATGTTTACAATACTTTTATGTCTTATCTAAATAGTGAGATGCTCGCAAAAAAGCATGGATAATTATGATTTCTAATTTAATTTTCAGACTTTATTAATGAACATTTGTAACTTAGTGAAGATGAAATATAAAGCTTCACATGTATCATAATGATTTTTCTAGACCTTCAAAACATAGGTATAGACACCTTAGTTGTCATGTTTGCCTGCAAATTGATAAAATTACACTGAAATTTGAATTTTTTGGTAATGGCGGAAGCTAATTAGCATAATTGGGGAATTTAATGACGTTCATTAATATGCTCTTAAATTTAAGTGATCTAAACACACTTACATTATGTTTTTGAAGCAAAAATTTCCTAATTATTCGTCACATATTGTACTCCTGGTCTTACGAATGTTTCTTATCCTGTTGGTTTGGCGGCCATTTTGTTTATGCAAATTAGATGGTCAAAAACTCAAAATCCAGCTTGGGAACAGGCATAATCGAAATCAGCATACCATAATTATGCTAAAAAGATAGGATCTCCACTTTTACTAAAAAATGCCTCTAACATGCACATTTTCCAGAAATGCGTCTAGACTATTACAATCCACATATATTACATAATTATTTATATGAATAATTTAATCATCCCAGTTTCACAAAGTACAAGGTCCCTGAGATTATGACCAAATTTGTAAATCTGTGAAACTGTGATGCATTAACAATTACTTGTTTACAAGAACTTCATTCAATAATGGCAAAGACCGACTGTAAGACAAAGTTTCTGACCTATATAAAAGCTATTTGTTAACTATTAAATGAGACAATGCAACTGACAGTGCTGGAAGTGCTATAAGCCTACCTTAAGAAACACCCTATTTATGAGTATGCGTGCCTAAAAGCAAATAAGCATGCCATTTAATATCAGGATCTCCTGAAAACATCAATTTTAAAAAATGCTTTTGCTTACCGTGTTGGGTCTGGATTGGCAATCATAGCAGCATACGCCTCATCATTGTGTCCAAGTTCTAACTGATGTTTAAATATTATGGACCACAAGGTGGGCTGAAAGGGAGAAACCATACTACAGGGCTTGTGATTAATGCCATTAAGACTAGCTTCATAATTTGTTCATTCCTACCCTGACTCACTGAGTAGAATGAATCATTCTGGAACATCAGGTTGTGCCACAAGTTGAATGTCATTTGCTTCAATCCTGAATACCTTGACAATATGATTCTCCTATCATTCTATTGGTTTCATAGACGTCACCGTACACCAACGACGTTACTGCGGCACTTGCCGACGCCAGTCCATTTACGCCACTGGAAACCATTTTTAACGTTTTTTTTTTTTCCACGGCGCGCATATCAGGCACTTTTTGAAGAAAGCGATGACTTAGAGATCGGAAACATATAATGTTACAGGTTTGACTAATTTTAACCCAAACTTGTGTGGCCAAATGTCAGACAATAGATGGTTTCATTTGCTAACAAAAGCTGTGTCTCGCAGTCAAAACAAAAACCGCAACGATGGCTGTTCACTGTCAACACTGGAATAGGAGGACTTCTTCTGCAAAGTCGACCAGTAAAAACGCGGGTGTGGACAAAAACTTGTGTTTATTTTGCAGTGTAGCTTAGTGGCAATTTTCTCGAATGTAGAGTTTGTTAACAAAAAGTTTGTTATTGTATTTAGCCATTGAAAGGCCAGAGTACATAGGCCTACATGCCAACTCCACATATCGGCAACATAAACAGGCAGCGAGTCGACAGTGCATGGCAACTGAATAGTTGATCCCGATTTCGTGATTGATTAAACATTTTTATGCTTTTTGACCATTCAGACCACGAGCACATTCTGTTATATTGAAAGCATTTTGAACTGAAATTCGGAACTGCTTGTAATCCTTGTCTGCGTGACAGTCAGTTAAGTTGTTTATTATGGGAGTGCACTAATGAAACAGGAAAAATGGTTCAGCACGTGACCACAACTGGATTAAAACGACAGCACAGTTACCAGCTGCTAAGCAGGTGAACATGTTCAACGTCTGCGAAGTGTAGTGAAATAATGAGCAGAATTCGCAATAATCAGTCTCACCTGAGGCGCCAAATTATGCAGCAAACTTTTTATGCAAGCGTTCGGAGTTTGACCACACTCTATATTTTCGAAACTGTTAGTTAGAGTGCGCAGAGTACGCACTTGGTGGCGATAAAGTTCTTTACAAAGTGTTAGGCGATCCCAGTACGTGTGGGGATGAGCAGTGCAAAATTGGCCAGAGTTGCTAATTTGGGCAACTGAATGAAGGATGACTGTTAGAAAAATAGTGATTGTTTTCGCTTCAGCCCAACTCCCCCACACCATATTCCTGGTCTGCACGCCGTTCAGTACTTTCACTCCCTAATTGCGGCATATATTGAAAACGCAAAATTTCCCTTGCCGCGCTCCAACTCAGATGACCCCCAGACCTAAACATCGACGAATCGAACATTGTTGAAAGATCGCCAATTGCGAGTAACCTGTCTGCTTATCCTAACCCCCTGTTGCTTGAAACCGTTGAATAATGACGAGACAGGTTTTCACAGACGTGACGTAATTTTTTTCATGGGATGAAAATTCTTCACATTAAATTTAGACCTTGTGAAAAAACTAACTGGGGTCATTTTTCACGAGGTCATTATTTAATGCTACACTAAGTTAAAACTTGGTTGGGTATTTTTCCACTCTGTTTCAAGTGGGAAATTCTGTATTTTGGCTCTACTATAGCTCAGATGCACAATTCAGTCGCACAGGTTTGAAATTTTGGTTACTATGCACTTTACTTTTTGCGCAAGTTTTGAGTCGCAAAACAAAGAGCTAGTAAGCAAGCAGTGCAAATCTACAAAATTTCCAATGTCAACTTCGACATAAGTACAGATTTTGCAGGGATTTGTTTGTTTTGATAAAACAGAAAACATCTGATTTTGGAATGCATATTAAGAAATGAGTTTTTAAAGCAGTATATATTTCAATAGAGAATAAACTATTCTAACTTTTAGATATACTGATTTGGATGGCTGGCGAGAAAGTTACTTAATTACAATTAATGAACAGCATCATCATTGGACAACACCATCTGCTGGTCAATAACTATCTTTTTAATTGATCTTACATGGCCTCAATCACCAGGACTGATTTGGAAACAACGCACAGTTGCTCCGCTTAAACTGTATTGGCAGAACATAATAACCTAGTGGCAGCACCACTAAGCTCCATGGCCGAACCAAAAAACCCATGACTCAAGGGCAGGACCAAATAATTAACTCCTTGGGTGCAGGCATAACACTGCGAGCCCCCGGATTTTCTGATTAATGCCGTAGGGCTCCCAATGTTGTCTGCCACTTTTGTCCTGAGTAACACTCTACAATATGGTGTTATATTGACAACGCGAGCTTCATGTATCTGAGTAGCGCGCGCCCGGTAAATGTATTAAGATGTCTATGGGTGGTAAAATACCCGTAATCTCATGCCACTGAAGGAGAATTGTTTCCTTTGGCTCACGCGTGGAACTCATGTCGGCATGCACTGATCACTGAGACAGCGCTTGTCGAATTTATTTCATTTGCTGTAGAAGAACCAACAAAGCAGTACGTACTTGACAGGGATATCGCATCAGTGGCCAACATTTCGGTGATTCCCCGTGACAGTACACGAAACATAACTACCCTGAGCATTGTAATAAAAAAAGACACGGTTCATTGTGACAGGCCAACTTGTGTCGCTGTTCCCGTCTTGGTTAAACGCATGTTTTTAATGACTTTCACTTCTGACACCAAAATAGAAGTGCCCAACCAAAGGCAAGAACGCAAAATAATCAATTTGTCATTAGCGCCAGTCGAACATTCTGTCCATGTGGAATGTGGACAAAAACTTATTTTTTGAACTTTTGATATGCCTCATGACTTTTTACAAGATGCGTTTTTGCTTCATTAATTTGGCAACTGACCGAGTACCCCTGTTGCCTAGTAGCGTCCGAGTGTTGAGCACGTGCTTTGAACGACAGCGGTGTTGGCTTTGAACTCAAAAAGAAATATACGATGTATATAAAATGTTACACTGTTCAAAGTATTCAGTAAGAAGACCTGTCAATCATCAGCACATGTTTGGTTGCCTAAGTGTCCAGCAGGAAGCAAATCTTCACACAATCAAGTGCTTCCCTTAAAAATACACCACGAACTGGCGGAGTTTTGTTTAAGATGTCTTTTCTCTCAAGAAACTTGCCCTACTGAACGGACGCCCACCGGTAGGAATACAT
This sequence comes from Phoronis australis, assembly GCA_002633005.1. Lineage (NCBI taxonomy): Eukaryota > Metazoa > Phoronida > Phoronidae > Phoronis > Phoronis australis. The sequence goes on along the minus strand of NMRA01000299.1, from coordinate 391,411 downwards.
TAGTTCTAAGAGATGACCAGCAGCAACCGAGGTGCGTAAAAAAATGACGATCAGGATCACGACGCCACTGTATCGTATTTGCAAACCTTCAAAGTCCATTACTTCAATACCCAACCTATATTTTAACTGATATGGTTGAAGTCCGACGTCAGTGTAGCTCCGTCAGGGTAAAATCGGTCCTCCGTGCAGTAAGCAACAATTCCCAAATTTCGATTTTAACTACCTATGCTCGGCTTACCGCCCACCCCGTTTTTTAAGATTCCCAATTTAAATGCCCTGGGTGATAATACGGACGAGTACAGTAAATCAAATGTCAATCATTTGCTCGTCAACCAACACACTGATCGTTACAATTTATGATTTATGTATAAAGACTCACGTGTAGTAGCGATAATTCGCTAGCACGTACTATTATTAAATAGTATTTAATAAAACCTTACATTTGACTGTCTTACGGCATATGTGGAAACTGTCGTCTGCGCCGGTGTCTACTGTTGCAATGTTGAAATAGATATTTAGTTTGCGTATGGTTTCAAGTCAAGGAGCTCTAATCTTGCAACTGGTCACCAAACCAAATAGCGTGAAGCCACCAAGCAACAGTATGAAACCAAAAAAAGAAAACTGGAATTCCTTCCGAAATGGATGGAAGATTTTGGCTGGTTACGGTATGATAGGGACCAGAAATAAAATGTGTTGTGTCCCGTGCGAAAAATACGCCGGCACAAACAGTTCATCTCTTGCGTCTGGGTCAGATGTGTTCATTATCGAATCTTTGAAAAGTCACAAACAGTCGACAGCTCACTCAGCAGCTTATAAAAAACATATAACTGAATTGAAAAGCCAGGGTAAACTTAAAGCGTGTTCACTGGTGAAATCCAAATACAAATACCTACTTTAATAAACTTGTGCAAAATTTAAAAGTCATGTAATATATGCTCTTACCCATGTTTATTGAGCTTGTGCTAACAGATATTATGTGCGACATTCATATATGTTTGAAAAGTATAATTTGAGTTTAATTACCTTTGGACAAGTGTCTTACAGGTCAGGACAAGTAAATTTCATTTGTACTTGTCCGATTGAGCAAGTTAAAATAAAAGTTAATGTCGAGCCCTGGAAGGCCATAGAGTCTTAGAGAAACAGGCTCACGATATCTCAAAGCTTCTTGGCAACAGAACATTTCAACTTACTATGTTCTCATCATCCAGTTCTGCACAACTGATGGCTGTCGTAGCCAGGGATATAACCTGCAGAGGCAGCTGGAAGTCCCCAAACAACCGGATAACCTGAAACGAAGAATGTCAGAGTAGGCTTTTATGTGACCAGAACATATCAATGGAACATACTCTGGTGCCTAACACAGCTACAGCAAACATAGAGGTTTGATATGGATCTACAGTATGAATAGCAAACAACATTTAAAATGGAGTAACACCAAACTAGTTTTAAGATTGCTGCTAAGGCGTACGGCGCTAATATTTGCTATCCTCTTACTATTACGAACACAGGGCGTCAAGTAACATAAGGCTTTGAAAAAATAGGAAAATAGGAAATTTTCAGTAGAAAAATAGAAAAAAATTATGACAAAATAGGAAAAAATAGGAGTATTTTTTAAATTGTTGTCTATGCACAAAACTCGAAAAAATAGCTTTAAACCACAAAACAATCTACATATCAGTCCACATACGGAAAATTTACACAATTTATAAGTTACACTCAACAAATTAATGTTCTCAGCGAAACTGGGCATACAGTCTATGCTTTGTTGGATTTCTTTGCAGACTGGATGAGTTTTGCTTTCAATATGCTTACGTTTTCTATGGATTTCATTAATACGTTTATTCAGTTCATTATGGATGCAACGGTTACTGACTGCTTGGAGACTGCTGATGAACTAGACAATGCTTCTCGGAGTTTCACATTAGCCTCTAACAACCTTGAACGCTCCAAAGACATTTTCTTCTTCTTTAGCAAGATTATCTTCGGACTCAAATAGTTTTTTTGAATGTTCCAACTACCACTGACAAAGCTCTTGCTTTTCCGTATCAGAAGACTCAGCAGTAAAGTAGCAAGCAACATTGGAGGTACTGTTAGGGTGAGCAAATATGGCCAAAATTCAGTAAGAGCGAAATTTTGCCATTTTTCATGATTTTCATAAGCTCATATCTATTAGCACGCTAAGTGGTGGAAAATGAAAACTATGCCAATGAAATGTTTTTTATTCTTCCTATTGCTAATATTCATTGCAAAAAATGAGGGCATTAATAAATATTTGAAGTAAATCGAGCACTTCACACATTTTTCACTCACAGGTAAATTCTTGTGACTTACAGCTTGGGTCAAACTCAGCTGTTAAATGGCCATTTCTGAACCAATTGTGATACCGGTAATATTTATACGAAACTGTGCTGAAAATTCTACTTTGAACCCTGAGTGAACGTTTTATGATATAAATGTGAGAGAATGTCCCTTTTTTAATTTACTGCCTCATCAGTCTCGTACCTGGAAAAATCCTGAAACTGTACACTCAGCATTGTAATCACCATTTGTGTCCTAATCCAACTTTTTTCACTTTATTTCACCATTTCCATTTAGGAACACTTCCAAAAAGGTAAACTCAGTCATTTTTCAAGAACCACGTTGATCTTTCCATGGTTCACACTAAACTCGGACATGATTGGTCAAATGTATTAAACAGAACCAGTCAAAACTTTTCTAAATTACGAAAAGTGGCCCAAATAGTACAGAATATTTTCAAAATTCAATTTCAACTTCAGTTTTGGGAAATGTCAGTTTCTTTTTTCCAATTTTCTTCAAAAATATTTTTGTTACACTTTTTCTACCCCGTGGTGGTACAGTTTCATTTTTAGCCAATTACATTTTTCACAAAAATACTGGTAATTGTCCAGTCAACTCTGCAGTGCATCAAGTATGCTCTTTTGGATGGTAGCCAACACAACACCTCTCAGTTCCTATATTATTTGATGGGAACGAAACTGATTAAAATTCCTTAAAATTTTAACTCCAATTTAATTTTGTTCAATCAAAAATGCACATTATCGTTTTTCATCATATGGTGTGCAACATATGATTGTAAAAACATTGATCTTACTTGGGAAAAATAATAATTAACATAACCTCACAAATAAATGACAAAATATTCTGAAAAAGACTAGACTTCTACTTTTTACTCCTTTTGAATTCACTTGTTTTACAAATTTCATTTTTTAGAATTGTTATAAAATATTTTGGAACAAAAGAAACATTTTCACTAAACCATAGTAATTCTTGATGTGTTCCATCATTTTCAAAGTAATAAGTTGCTCTCTTTTCAAAACATCGTTTGTTCAAATAGCTCCATGAGCAAAAATGTTCTTCCAAAAGTTGGTGAATTTTTCAATTGTTTTTGTTCTTGGTGCAAAATATAATAGCATGTGACTTGGTGTCGATGCCATATTGTTAACCAACTTGTACAGAACTCTCCATTTTGTTTTAGGGACACACTAAGCTATGGATTGTCCAATATAGTTGTCTAAATTTGTTGTTTTCTATGGCCTGAAATTACTGGGTGCTGTTTGCTGAAAAATGCCATTTTTGAGGCTCTAAATTTTAAATAATTCCAGAACCGCCTAATCGATTTAAAAAATTCAAAAAGTTGTAAAAAAGTTGTATAAATGGCATGTTTAAAGCTACCATTTAAGACTCTTATCAAGTGTTTCTGATGAAATTAGTATTTTGCTTTGTTCACCCTAGCACTGTATGGAAACAATGAAGAAAGAGCGCATATGGATGACTTCTTCATCTCAGGCTTACGCTTCAGTAGTTTCTCTAGTTCCCTTCATGTACTCTCACCAATGACCAGTTCCTTGTCTGTTTACCACTTTAATTAACTTACGTTTCATTGTTATTAAAATACAATTATTCCAAGTAGTTTCACCACAATGAAGCGTTGTCTGCACAATTCATGTATAACAATTTGCATGATAGGGGGTATAGGTAATGCTCTTGTACCTATCCAATTTTCAAGAGTGTAAAAACACAACTAGATGCCCCTAGTTGTGATGTGTTTGAAGATCAAACAAACAAGTTCACCTAACCCTGCAGCATCTATTATTTTAAGCACAATGTCAGGTTTGAGAAACAGCGGTTTATTGCTGGCCTTTTATTTGGACTCACCATGAGTGAAAAATAGGAAAAAATAGGAATTTCACAGCAAAGTAGGGGAAAATAGGAGTCTCAAAAAATAGGAAAAAATAGGAAAAAAATACGAAACTTGACACCCTGCAAACATAAAGTAACAAGATTTTAAAAATATTTTACAAGCAACTCCCTAGTCATTACGGTAACCAAAATTAACAATTCGAACAAACATCAAGCCTGACTTTTGAAAAACCTTAATTGGCCCTCATTGCATCAAGATGTATGAATATTTAATGCTATAGTTTCATGCAATGCTATTTTTTTAGTTTAGCACAGAAAACTCAGGAGAATATCTTATGTAACAATTTACTTCAGATATGAAAATGAGCATTTCCAAAAAACTTAAAATGAGAAAACCCCTTTGAAAATGAATGTTCACAATACAAAATGTTATACAGAATTTGTTGAATACACGACACTTTTCACTGCGAATTGACGTGTTTTCCACAATTTCTTGACCCGTCAAGAAATTGTGGAAAACACGTCAATTCGCTACGTGGAGCAAGATGTGCTGCGTTTGAAAGTATTAGAGTCCCTTTTAATTGCTTTTGAGAAGCCTATTTTGAATGAGCAGCAAACAGGGTCGCGCCGCACGTTACACTTGTTTGCGTGACTTTCCTGTTACCCTAATTCTTTAGTCATTCTTTGCAGTATTTCACACCCGCCGTGTCTCACTGTGTGTGTCGTCAGCTTATACTCTGTGGTGGCATTACTGCGTCATTTTATCTTCACTTGAGAATGAAACAAGTATGTTTCGAAATATCGTGTGTCTTTTTAATTATGTCGCTAGGTCAGTTACTGTATCTATGTTCAGTAGAGAGTAGAGTTTTGTTCAGAAAGTATGAACGCAACGGAATAAAGACCGTGAAAAATGAAAAGTGTCGTGTATTCAACAAATTCTGTATAACAGAAAACTTGCTCCCGAAGTACAGTCAATACAAAATGTGATGAGAATGTCCCAAAGGTCATCAAGACTGAATGGCAAAAATCAAATTTCCTCAATTCCTTTTGATATCATTGACATTCATATTATCAAACTCCATGTAAAAGAAAGAGAAAAAAGGCCACACAAACAAACCTTCAGGTAGTATAAAACTTCAAGTTTCTGAAGCGATGTGTCCTCAGCCTGTAGTAGTTTATTGATGAGAAATTCTTCATTTCTCACTCCATGAACTGCAGACAGGAAGCAATTGAGGGCTTTGTCAGGCTCACTAAAAAGACAGTGAGAGACATTTAATAGAACATTGTCATTTTGGGATGGTCTGGTAAGTCTTAACAACTTAACTATGCCAAATAGCTCATACTAGTACAAGAGCAAAGCGGAGCGTTGAAATGCACCCACAAATGCATCGCAAATGGTGTGCTTTTAGGGTTTTTTATTTGTATCATAAAAAGGGCCACTAGATAGCACAAAAACGTACAATCCATCCAAAAATGGGAACATGCCATATTTCATAAAAACATGTCAAGGAACTTCAGAGAAACAAATGAAAACAGAACAAAATGAAATTGCCACTTGTGGCCACAGCGTCCGTTCGAACCACCTGAAAGTCGCCATCTCTTATCTTCATATAAATTCACAAACTACATTTAATAAAGATCCTGCAGTGGGTTTTGGAAATACAGCTATGGGCGAAAAACAAAACAAAACTACCACTAGGAGACGCCACAGTAGTCAGTCGTCATCAAAAAACCTCCTCTTCACACTGAAAACATATACGCCAATTTTCAAAACCATCCCTAGAATGATTTGGTTGATCGAGGGGTGGACGCCAAAAACAAGATTTGAAAACAGCAAAAATGGCCACTAGGTGGCACAAAATACCTTGATTCCATACAAAAACAGAAAGATAGCGTCATCTCACCAATAGATGCCTATATTCAAAATTTTATGAAAATCTGATGACGACCTTTGAAGATACAGACTAGTAAACATAAAAAACTATATTGCCAATAGGGGGCATACCAGAAGTCAGATCCGTCCGAAAATCGTCGTGGTCCGTTGTCAACAGTATAAAAATACACTTGCTAAATAAAGTAAAGATCCTGCGCACAGTTTAGGCAATACAGCCATGAGCGCAAAAAACAAAACTACCACTTGGAGGCGCCACAGTAGTCAAGGTCGTCGGACAATCATCGTCAGCCATCCACTTCATATCAAAAACATACAAGCCAATTTTCACAATTATCCTGAACGTGGTTTGGTTGAAAGACAAGTGGACGCTAAAAAACAGACTCGAAAACAGTAAAAATGGTCACTAGGTGGCGCAAACTAGGTCGAATCCATCTGAAAACTGAGAGATAGCGACACCTCATTAACAGAAGCCTGTATGCCAAATTTTATGAAAATATGTTGAGGACCTTTGAACATACAGAGGTAAACGTAAAAAAATAAAATTGCCACTAGGTGGCACACAAATGGTCATATCCGTCTCAAAAATGTCGTCCTCCGTTAAAGGAGAATGCCACCCTATTTAATTAGTCTTTTTTACCGTCTCCATCGGTCTATATACACATCGCCTCTTATACGGTCGACCTCACCTTGCCGAGAGGTGTCGCGTTAACCTGTGAGGAAGGTGAGAAACGACGCAGCAACGTCAGTGGTTCGTCTGCATAGTGAAAGCCGCTATATCGCGGTGCATCGGTTCCCACTTGTCCGAACTATGAAGCTGCGAAGAAAGCGGGTTCATCGTTTTTCCGACTTCCATGAGAGCCCGAAATGCTTAGGAAGTGGCTCGTGGTTGTGAAGAATGAAAGGCACGCTGTTAATAGTAAGTATGAGGCTGTGAAACATCTCCGTGTCTGTGGCGGCATTTCGTCGACAGTGGTTTCTGTGACGAATTCCGGCTTACCAAAGAACTATCCATACGTTCTGTTGCCTGTGCATGTTCACGGCGCCTCTCTAGTATTTCTTGATCAGTTTATTCCGGTTTGAATTGACAGCTGTGAAACCTACAGATCTGATCCGTGAAGTCTTCGTCGAATGAGCTCTTGACTAACTAAGTCGGGATTGGCGCCGGTCGAATTGCCACGTAGACTTTTATTATTCTGCGTTCTTTTTCAAAATGAATTATTCTTATCCTAACTAATGTTTATATAAAACTGAAAAAGTCTGTCTCATTAGATACAATTTGTAATGCCTTTGCAGTATTTGTGAGTGCAAATGTTGAGAAGCCAGTAATGAATAAACCACTGCATTACCGGGTTTTGATGCCGGCAATGACCGGGCACTGAGGCCGTGTGAGCGCATGCTAATTCAGTGTTTGCTGACAGAAAGCTGTTGTGAAACAATTACTCAATTTTACATCTATGGTCACATGTTAGGGGAATCTATATTCAGAAAAACAAATACATTATTCAAATCATTGTTACTGTGCAACCTTTGCCCTGACGGTCTGTGGAAGGGGAACCCGACTTTGCGGCCCCCGACAATTAGTAAGTAGATTTTTAGTTTCGTGGCTAATTCCCATTATTTCTTTGGCTCACTATTATAGTCTTTTCCTGGCTGTCAGTTTAGTTTCCAACTAAAGCTGGTTTATGTTCGTGTCAGTGACGGGCCTGATCGAGTTTCGAGCCACTGGCCGGGATAGCGAGTCAGTACACCCGCGATGGGCCTGATTGGGTTCGGAGCCCTGGTCGGGATAACAAGCGTTTTGTGTGTTTATAACTCAAAAAAATCATAAGTCTAAACAACTAAGTTCTAGGTTCTCCTGTCTGTATTTCACGGAAGAATACTTCGAATTTATCTCCGAACAGACCCCAAACTCCTGCTATGGACCTTGGTAAATTGGCCTTCCAAACTTTGTAGGCTATGGTGTGTCCAAATAAAAATAAATCCGTTAACAGCGAAATGAAACAACTCGTTTTTATAAGAAATCGGTGTATTTTTAAGGGTTTTACGTCGAAGTTCAATTATTTATTGGTGTTAAGCGATGAATTCAAGCGATAACCCGACACCAGTAACCCGTGTTGTGAACTGCTGAGTCACTGAATAATTTCAACACCTCCATCTGCCATCAGGTAACGCAACCGAACGTGCCGTTATCGAGTAGAACTACTCGATCTAAATTGATACAAAATGGGTTGTTTTTTGGGTGGCATACTCCTTTAACAGCATATCAATACACTTACTAAATTTAGTAAAGATACAGCCATAGGCGTAAAAAAAACAAAACTGCCACTAGGAGGCGCCAGAGTAGTGTTGTAATTGTCGGAAAATCATCGTCACCCGTCCACTTCATAGTAAGAAGATATGTGCCAACTTTCACAATCATCCTCTAGTACAGTAAAATGGCCACTAGGTGACGCAAACTACGTCGAATCCATCCGAAAACAGGAGAGTGACAACTCACTAAGAGATGCCTATATACTAAATTATATGAGAATACGTCGAGGACATTTGAAGATATCAAGGTAAGCGTAAAAGCTAAAACTGCCACTAGGGGGCACACCGGTAGTCAAATCCGTCCAAACGTTCACTCATGCCATCCCATCCATGATAGGACTATTTGTGCAGAATTTCATGAATGTACGTCAAAGGGTTTTGGAGACACAGCAGCGGACGCCGGACAAACGGACGCTAGACGGACAGACAGACAGAGATGAAGGCATAAAAATACAACACAAGAGTACAGTCTACAGGATAGCCACAACAAAGGTTTCATCATGGTAACACATTTGCTACAAACTGACACCTGTGCAGTATACGTGGAGTGAGACCATATAGAAGTTCAGATGTGACCAAGGAGTAGCAAAGTGCTATTCAATTAATTAAAAAATAGTGGAGTAGATGCTATATGCTCGTGTTAAGAGGGCAAGTCTTCGTTTTCTTAGTTACAAGACCTCAGTTTATATATTAGTACCCGGTTATATGAAACAGTCCCAAATAAGAACTCAACTAAGTTCCCTAAATCTTTTGGGTATTTGTGTCATTCTGTACGCACAGATGTTATACTTTCCTATCACTGACTTTATTTTTATTATGACCTCTTCTTGGACTAATGACATTTTCTAAATAAGCAACTGTCAGTTTTCAGTTATATTATTAGTAATAATACAACTACAAACTGAGCCTTTAATTGAGTCACAATAATTAAGGTCTTGGTCCTTAAATTAGGAACGTTGCATGAAAAGGTTCCTACTTATTTTTAATAATACTCTCGATTTGTATGAAAGCCAAAAACTGACTTAGTAATGAGACTGCAGAATTTCACAAAGATCCTCCAGAAACTTGTGAGACGTAGAGATGGAAGCAGAACGCAGGCCACTCAGACAGAGAAAATATGTCCACTGACTGACACATGTGGGCGGATCTAAGGGTGCCAGACGATAGTAAATACCATATTTTAGACAGGTTTTGTAGTAAAACAATACAAAACAAGTACTTACTTGAAGTTCAAGTAGCTCTGTCCGAGCAAGAACTGCCGTGACGACACATTCCACTCACACCAACCACGCAACAGACGAATATAGCACTGCAAGGGGAGATACTGGCATTTGGACATGAGGAATTCTGGGAACAAGAAGTTGACACTAACGGGCCATCTGGTAGTTCGTTAAGGCCTAATAAACTAAAAAGGTATAAGGAACAGATGCTCAGTTCAGCCGTTCTGACTTAGCACCACATAGGCACATAATTAGGTCCATATGCCTATATCAGAAATACTTTATTAAAGAAAAAAACTACCGTGTTTATATGTGCACGCACCTAGCAAGCTTGTACATACATTCCACGTTTATATAATATGTGTATGCACCTAGCAGACATTCAATGTTTATATGTGCATGAACCTAGTAAGCACATACAGACACATACATTCCATGTTTATATATGTATATGCACCTAGTAAGTGCATACAGACATTCCATGTTTATATGTGTGTGAAACTAGTAAGCACTACCGACATTCCATGTTTATATGCATGCATTAAAGTGGTTGCTTTGTGTATTTTCCTTTCAATTTCAGTGATTGTCATTCAACAAACTTTAAATATTTAAATTATTTAAGCGTTAAAGTGCTCAATTGAATGCATGGCAGTGTAAACCGTTTTGCAACGGACAAGTCAAACTTCAATCACATGGTGTTTAAAATTTTTGCTTAATTTTTGCTCAAGTATTTCACTCATAATTCTGGATATTGGCGCAGCCTTGCAATCAAGTGGAAGCGCCTAACCTTACAATTTGATTAACATTTTAAATTTTATACAAATTGAGCATTAGCAAGAAAAATAAAGGAAAGTAACTAACTAAAGCTAAATATTGGCCAGTTTACAGCCTTACCTACCAGGTGAAGTCACATGTTAGCAACACTCAACAATACTGGCCGATCAAGTGAACACATGCACAGTGTGCAAGCTGTATTCTTGTTCACATACCACCCAAACGAAATGTGTATGACCAATTTCTGCTCTCAAATGGGCCTTACTAATTACTCTGCAAACAAATTGCTTTTAAGCAATTCATTTCGCGACAAAATTCTTTAACTTCAAACAACAAGTTTAGTCAGTTACCGATAAATGAAGGTAATGACCAGAATAGGAAAACCACAACCTTCCTGTCATGATTAAATAATACTAACTAGTACCATCAAGAGCAATGCAAAACAGTAATATGCGTTTATATTTAAGCTCAGCTTCTACAATTTCTTGGAATAAGTGAATACATCTTGAAGAATAACACACACATCCCATAAGAAGTGCTAAGTGATAAAAACTGTCCTGCACAGTTGAAAAAAACAGAAAATTACTAATCCCTTCAAAGCCCACTCACATAAAGTTGCTGGATACGACCAGGAAACTATCTGCTATGCTTTTGCTTTGTCCATTTTCAATTACCCACATATCATTTGAATAAACAGCACATCTGCCACCACTCTTATGTACCTGGAACAGTTACATCAAGGCTAGGTTGCATAAAACATCAAGTTTGATTGTTGCATGACGTCAGGTAAATTATTCGACAATAACATGGTGGTGCGTGATAATGCGACGTCATTGCTATTATGCGGCATATAACTTTTATGCAAATGGGCCCAGGTGGGTCAGCTCACGTGTAATTAAAGAGTCAAATTAACATAAGACACTTTTGAGTATGCAAAATGTGAAAGATGTAAATGCAAATACTTTTCAAGTTGTTCCACATTGGGGTTTATACTAATCTCAAAGTAGTCAAAAAATGTCAACAGTCTTATTTCCAAAGGCATAATAGCATATTTTGACCTAGACCATGATACTTTAGGAAGTACATGTTTGAATAAATTAAAAGATACACACGTGCTAATCATAAAATGCACACGCTAAGTTTTGCCGTGTATTTTTTCTTTGAAACGCATCACACGTGGCACTGCTAAATTTACACCAAACAGGTTTTATTACTGGTTATGAAATATTTCAATATATTTAAGTAAATACTTAACCTGTTCATCAAAGCTAGAATGCTTACAGAATTCCCCACATAGAATTGAAGGTTGGAAAGATTTTCGTGATCGGTGAGCGAAAGATTTATTTGAACGACTGATTATGTTGTTCTGAAAACCTTTTCCAGTGTAGTCTGCTCATGACCTGACTTTAAACAGCGTCTTCTTCAATGGCACTTGGTCTTTTAGTTTTTTCGATATCTTAAGGAACGGTGTGGGCTTTTGATTTCACGTGACCATTTATCATATTTCTAAGCGACGCAAGTTTATTCTCTTGTTAACTCCAGTTGCTTCTAATAGAAATTCAGACAACCTCGAAGATATTCATACAAGACAATTCCTATCATCAAACATAAGCCTCCTACGTTACAGCAAGATACCACCCAACCTTCAATTTTTGTGTGTCAGCCATGAATACGTCTTATAATGTATACTCTGTCTACTGATTGTAAATCCACACATCTGGCTGCTTTGACCAATCATTGTTTGGATCATCTACTGGCATTTCAATTTCTAGCACAGAGTTGTTTATAGTGTGGCGTCCATGTGTTATTTGCGTTTTTTACATGAATACTAGTAGTGTCAGCTGGTGCACCACTTTCAGCAGACAGATTTAAAGGTGTTGTGCTTTCTTATCTTGGAATTTTAAATACCTCAATAAATATCAGCAACTCGCCGACTGTTTCATTACAACACATACAGTCCATCTCTGAAAAGCAGGTCCTTAAACTTAAGGTATCCTAGTTTAGCAGCATAAAAAAGATTTGTACATCTCGATTGAACAAATCCATTGCTACAGTTAGCTGTCAATGAATGCGCATCATGCACCATAGACTTTGTCTTTGCCCATACCTAAAGAACAGAACTAAGCCCTGAGGTTGCCGCATGCACTGAAATGTTCAGCCGATAGGCCTGGACGTATACGGTGAGAATTTAGCGCTGCTGTCAGTGTTTTCCAGAATTTATGGCAATGTTAATATGCAACAAAGTACGATAATCAACTCAATGGCATTACGTCTACACCCCATTACACTGTAATTCACATTACGTAGACCCATCACTGAAATTTAAAAAAGACAGCGTACAGCATCTACGCCACATTATACCACTGAGCACGACCTCTGTAAAAGTGACTACTACCTCATTACTTTTGCCTTGAAAATGAAAGCACAAAATTTCCTATTCCAAAAAACAATTCTTACACCTGCTACACGCCAGTCTGAAATTTACTTAAAAATACACATTGTTACCCGTTTACCTGTCTTAATTATGTCATTTTTCATTACTGTAAATACTCTCACTATTTAGTATAATCTCTTTATTTAATTTTATCTCTCTTAGTCAAATTTTCATCATCCTTCATCATTTATTTATAATCTAAATTCTCAACCTATTTTAATTGTTTCTTTGTTACATGTATTTCATTATCGTTTTACTACTTTATTGTTTTATGTTACTGTTTTATATTTTGTTGTGGAGGACCCTCTTGAAAAGCAGTGCTGTCACTGAAGAGGCCACCCTCATTTTAAATATTACAATAAATAAATAAATAAATAAAAAAAGTCTTTTGCTGGTGAAAAACAAATGGTGTTCAACCAGCAGCAGCTAATAAAAGCGTTGTTCCTAAATTTGCAGAACACCATTCTCAGTTTTCATTGGGGAGGCTAGCAATGGACAATTTTAACAAAGCTCATTTTACTTGACCATAAAGGGAGACTTTTGAGACAAACATCTGGACTGTTTATCACCAAATCTCTGCACAATTGCGGTTCAGATGCTCACAAGCTGAGACTAGAAACTGGCAAAAATCATGGCGTACCCAGGGGATGAGTGCAACTTTGACACCTGCAAACGATTGGTTGCTGAATATGATGTAGGCCCATTGCTTTTTTGCTTTAATGCTCAGGACTGAACGAAAGACTATTTTGCCTTTAACTATTTTCATAACAAACAATGGAATTATCACTCATTTGATTGAAACAAAAACATAAAAATGTAGCTAAAAGACTGTCCGTCTATACTCAAAAAGAGTCTGTGGTCAGACACAGTAAAAAGCTTTAAGTAGAATGTGTGTTCATCATACCGCCATAATTATAAGTTTTTGTTTGACGTACAATAAGAATGGTATGAATGAGCATGGCACCATGTAACAAACAATTTACAAGACATACTGTAAATAAAGGTGACCCGAGGTAATCAAGTAATAATGATCAAGGATACAGTAACTGACCAAGCACGACCAGAGCAGGCTTAAGAGCAGACGTCCACAGGGAGCAAGGGTCATCATCAAGGAATCTCTCATGGGCCAATAGAATGCGAGCATGCTCACCGCCAGCTCCACATAAGAACAACTGGGCAAGGCTCATTGGAGAACTTTCTGGAATGGATAATGACAATCATATTACGTAGAAGTTTTGAATAGGTCGTATGGTTTTTGGTAAATCATTTCAGTGAAAACATAGCCTTGCGACAATAAATGAAAGGCAGACAAATGCCTAAGTAAACAAGAACGGAAGTTATAATCTCTCGCCCTAATTAGCAATACATGGCAATACTAAGCTGAAGCTTGCACAGAGTGAATACAACCTGGCAGTTTAAATGCATGGGGACCACTCACTACAATGACAGAAATAATTTAAGAACACGCCTTTATGAAAACCAGGTGACTGTTTCATGAAATTGTTTAAAACTTTGAATTTTAAAAGGTTCGATATCCTATTTTAGCTAATTGACAGATATTAACTACAAATACATTCACCATAAAAAATAAAATAATGCTCTGTAAAACTTCACAATTTTCAAGTTTGAAAACGAGATTGGGCCTATTATTTACGCTAGTTATTTGAAGATTGGCACGTGCAATCCCTGCGGATATTGAAAAGAAAACAAAAGTTACCACCAGGGGTCTGGCATATCCAGTAATCGATGCAAGTCCCATTCAACTGAAGTTAATAGAAAACACATTTGTCCTGATTCTTCAAGAACAGCACGAGCTCAGATTACGTTAGTCGACCCGAGAAAAATCACAAGTCTTCACTGCCAGTATCTAAGTCAGACAATAATTCCCTCTAAATTCATTTCGAAGTTCGTGTTGACTTTCAAACTTTAAATTATTAACAGTTTTTCTAGATTTATTACCATTTATTTCATGAAATCAGCATATTTGCCAACCTGTTTAAATAACAACGAGACGTAAAAGGACAGAAGTTGGAATTATTCGGCAATCAGGCAAGATTGGTAAAATTCGCACCACCAGTCCATGCGATCATCTGCGCTCTATGTTCAATTTGCTGGCGGTAGGAATTGACGAACTTTGACCACAGATAGGAACCCTCAGAATTCATTTCGACACCAGAGATTGCTTTGGCGACCTCAGATTTCGTTTGGCGACCTGGGTTTTGACCACGTCGCCAAATGCGACTTGGCATTTAGCTAAGTGGCAAACGCTGAGGGAGTTAAGCAAATTGAGAAGAGATGGTCACCAAGATTACAAACTAGGAAGTACAAGTTGGAACTGTCCAAAAATGGGCAAGTATTGCGTTCTCTTCTGAAGAAAATATTAACTGCCATATTTCATGAAGATCCTTAATCAAACACATATAGAGTTAAATGCAAAAAACTAACACTGCCACAAAGAGAGATGACAATAGTTGAACTTTTCCAAACAAGAGTTAAAATTCACTACATCATTCATGGAGCTAGTTAGATGTTGAGGCAAGTGCAAAAAATAAAACTGTTACTAGGAGGCATAGCAATATTAGGATCCGTCTGAAACACGTCAGCTGTGCTTCCTTCAATAGAAACATCCTTCACATTTCAAGACGAACCTTCAAAATGATTTCCAGATACTAAGGCGCACATGAAAAAACGAAACCAGAATACCACAATTGTCACTAGGGGGCACAAGAGTAGTCAGACCAAACTTAAAAATTAAGATGGATAGCATGGTCTTTTAAACAGAACACATAAAGATTCACCAAGACGATAGCTATAGAGGCAAACACAAAAACCTATAATTGCCAATGGGAGCACAACCATCGTGGGATCCAACCAAAAGTTGGCAAGGCACATCCGCTCACTTACAGATAAATGTCATGAGGATCCTCCAAGTCATTTTGTACATAGGGAGGTGTACAGTGGCAGCAATACACCCACAAGTAATATGTACATGTGGGCACCAGGGGGCACAGCAGTCAAACAATGGCACATGCCATTCTGTCCACAAGAAAAACATGCCTGCAGATTTTCAGGAAGCACCATGTAGAAGTTTAAGACAGAGTGGTGGACACTCGGTTACATGTTATGTACAGGCGCATTGAATTTTTTGGGTTGTTTTTTACAAAACTTTTGGGCATATCTTGATGGTTGTTTATTGATAACATGGTTGATAATCTCACCTGTAAGCTGTCCAGTCACACTTGGACCAGAGTCAGTGATGTCTAAGGCGTCCATCTGTCTCATGTTTGATTCACTTAAAACAAAAAGGATCATGTGAGTCATATCAAATAAATTATAACTCAATAAATTATAACTCACGGTATCTTAGTAATGAAAAACAAATACCATACATTTCATAACACTTTATGAACCTATCCACATATCAATTTTCAAAACATTTCCCAAGAGGACAGCAAAGCTATGGATGGCCAAAAACACCTCCATTTTGAGTCCACTTTTAACTCAAACCAGAAGGACTCAGGTTAAAGAGGAACATGTCGCAAGCAATGTAATTCAAATGCCAATTGGACATGAAATGTGTCCCGTATTGAGCACATGTGGTCAAATCCTTTTGAAGGAAAATGTGTAGTCGTCTCCATAACAAAAACTATTAGCCTAATTTCATGAAAACCCGTCAACGAACTCTAAATGCAAAAATCAAAAATTCTCATTAGGGGACACAGCAGTAGTTGGATACATCCGACAGTCAATGTTATCGTTGGTCAAGAACATTTGCTATATTTCACAAAGACCCTACAAGGGTTAAAGGAGATACATTTGCAGACGCAAGAATGAAATTCAAACTAGGGGACTCCATATCAATTGTACCCTCCCAAATAGAAACACACCCCCAAATTTCAAGACAGTTCGCCAAAGGAACTTAGTAGATAGTGAGCTGCAGGCAAAAAAATTGCTGAAGTTAAAAAATCTTGTTACTTTTCTTAATATTGTCACTTGCTTGTCTTCCTTCAGACTATATCAATTTCAAAATGATTCTTAGAGTGGTACGGCAAAGAGACCAATGCCACAAATCAGACTCAAAAGTAATAAAAATGAACACTTCGTAGTGTAGAATGCAATATATCCAACAGAAAATGGGAAGGCGTTGTCATCGCATTAATAGAAAGCCATTTGCCAAATGTCAAAATCCAACAGAAAGCATTGTATAAAAAACTAAAATTGCCACTAAGGGGGCACAGCTGTAGTTGGATAATCCAAAACTCTTTGCCAACCATCGTCAGCTTCACAAGAACAAATCTGCCATATCTCATTAGGTTCCTGCAAAGGGTTTAGGAGATATTCAACCAGCAGTGGATGCCCAGACAGAAAATATGCACTCACATACGTTATGTGGACGCATAAAAATGTCATTTTTTTTCAAATTGAAGATTATTTACAGTAAATAAAGCTCTGTGTGAATCACAAGGTCATGATGAGTGCTCAGCCTCTCTCATTATTGAAAAATCAACTTCAATGTAGTCACTAGTCTGTTCACTTACACAGAGTCTGGTGGTATGGGCGATGAGGAAGTCTGACATGTCCACTTGAGCAAAAAGTAAGAAAGGACAAGAGGTTTGGTTGTTGGTATTAGATCAGAAGCAATTTTCTGACTGGTACGAAGGTCCACTCCAACCTAAGATGACAAAAAACACAGAAGTCACAACCTACAAGTTATTGAATTTCTTGTTAGTGTAACAAAGTTTCAAAAGTTACAGTAAGTTGACCAGACAAATAAATATGATGCCACTTGAAAGAGCTCAGCTGGACATCCTCACATTGCATTTAGTGTTCAAACAATTTATATAATAATTGAAAGTATTAAAACCAGCACTTGTCTACCAACAGGTACTTAATTACAAGGTCACTTCAAGGTTTGAAACAAATAACTAATTCTCAGAACCCAGAAGTTAAGATTGAAAACACCTTAATAGAAAGTCTTGCATTCTGATGTCATTTTCGGAGCTTAAAATGGGAACACTTTTTAAAATAAACATTTATAAAACCGAAGTCCCAATTCGTTTCCAGTGATTTTTTTAATATCAAATACAGAATTTTTCCAAACAAATGGTCTGGACTTACTTGATTGCCCATTTGAGTCAACAACACCTGTAGTATTAAGAGATCTCTGGTAAAGAAGAAGCGCGATTCAACCATCTGACACAGACCGGAGGAGATAATTCCAACAGCAGAATCACTGGAGAACAGATGAGAGACTAGCATCTGGCGAGACACTTCAATGGCTGGAGGGATGAAGAGAGAAAGCATGGTTTGAATCAACAATCTGACACAATAGCAGCCATGATGGTTAAGTACTGAATTACCATTTGAAATTTTAACACTCTGGTCATTATCTGAACAACATAAGTTCGAAAGGGGGTAGAAAATTGTCCATCCAACAACCCGTGAGATGATAATCCAATCAGGTTTCCATGACGACTTTTTACAAAATATACGACAAAAATTTTAATCAAAACAGCTGGTCTCTTCCCAAGTAAGATACATGGTATCCAGTCCAAGAGTTCTAACACATGAATGAAACACAAATTGAAATATATCATCCACAAACACAAACACTGGACATTGTGTAAAACATTTACACTTTACATATTCAGTCTTCTTGAGATGCTTGACATCATCATCATGGGCATGGCTTTCCTCAAAAACGACCACAGTGCAATAAATGACTAAACGGTAGTGATTTGCACGAGCCTGAAATGGCTTTACAAGTTCCCATCAAAAATGCAATTAATTTCACACCTTTCATTGATTGAAGTATTTTTGTGAAAAAAAAATGTAAAAAAGCAACACAAAATTTTAAAGATTTATTTGTGCGATTCATTTAATAAGCTTTAACCTCAAGATTTTCTTACTGAATGGTTTCAAAGACTTGAAATCGTGGATGTACCCGTGTGTAAAACAACACATTTTTATCCAGTGCCCTTTGAGACTGTCTGACCCAAGCCCATTACAGTTTCAGTAAAATAGCATTGTGAACATGTCGAAAGCAGTCTGTTTGACCTATCCCGGACTTCCACAGTATTTGCTTTGCACTTGTGGCACTTCGCAATGAAGGTGGGGGTGGCTTCACTGGGTTTGTCAGAAGTGTCTATTACCTTCAGCTCAATAAAACGCAGAGTGGATTGACAAACCAAGAATGTTCTGGTCAGTCACGGCTTTAACATTTTCTAAGTGAGGCAGTGATGTAGAAAATGAAAACAAGGACACCAACTTCCATTGGCATGTGATGTTGACATAATGCAAGAACAACCTTTGAGTGCTGTACGTGATGTATCATAACCGTAAACAAATGTACAATTGTTAGGTATGTTAGGTATTCCCGCTAGGGGGCAGTTTTTAGTTTTATCGAGGAGTTCTAGTTGGTCGCCGATGGTGAGCAGACGTGTCATGATTTATCTGAACACTGAGGCAGGACTTTGTTTTCTTCATACTTTCTAAATAATGAATGTTATTTGTTTATGTTGCGAGCCTTTGCTACGTTGCGGACAGCAGCGTCTTGTCAGTGTATGGAACTTGACTGTATTATTTTGGTGGACTTATGGAGTCAATGAAACATGTGAAGACGCCTCGGTGATGAAGACTGAAGATGCCGCAAGTTTCAAGTTTTGGACGTTCGACCCTGTCTTCTTCCCAACTTTCACGTAACTTGTTATCATGTTTGTAAATATGTAAATAGAGATTAATTTACATCAGAATTACTGAAAAGTGCTTCTTTTTGTTTATATTACCGTAATTTTTTACCTAAACATCTTTCAAGAATGAATGGACTAACCAGAGACAGCCCAAGAGTTATTATCTCTGCGGCGAAGGATGTTAAAGTTGTTTCTCCGATGAGTTGCCAGCAACTTTAGACGCTCTGCCGCTGGGTTTAAGATCTTTTATAGGCCTAACTATCCCCAATTCCCGTACAAGGATGAATTTCAAAAATATCTTGACTTGTTTGACTCAGATGTGATGTGCGACATCTATGTTGAAAGTGCGCCCTATTTTTTAATATCGGGGATGACGAAGTAGCTGATTGTATAGGGTCCTCTGTTGAGTCATGATTGTGAATAGTTTGGCCGTTTGGTATGTTTGTTTTTTGATTTCTTTGGGAACCTCGAGGAAATTCATTAGCTTCTTCAATGATTTGTAGATGAAGCCTCTACTGCCGACTTCAACAGGGAACAGGACTGTTTGCCATCCTGCATTTTCACATTCTTCGACGAGATTTGTGTATTTCATTCTTTTCCTCAGGTGTACTGATTCCATATTGTCTTCTGCTGGTATTGCAAGTTCTATTAAAACTGCTCTTTTTGCCTGAATTGACCATAGCACAATGTCAGGTCTTAATGCCGAATCTGTTATTTCAGATGGGAATATAAGAGGCGTTTCTGTACAATCTTTAATTAGTTTCCAATCGTTGATCTTGGCCTGGAAGTGGGCTTGTTCTCTGAAGTTCGGCTCTGTTTTGTTATTGCTGAAGTAAAAACCATTCTTTGACTTAAATCTGATTGCTATTCAGTTACAGGCTTCGGAGGGTTTTGAACTACTTCATTGATAGCATCAAATATTATTGCTAGGACTTGGTCATGTCGCCAAGTGTAGCGACAATTATTTAATGCTACTGTGCAATTGTTGAGGATGTGATGAAGTGTGCCTTTAGCTGTTCTGCAGAGGTTGCAATGTTCAGAAGGCGATTGTTTTCATAAATGTAAATTTGCTAGTGTTGGAAGTACATCGTGTATGGCATTTAACCTAAATGCCAAGAGAGATGGATTCCATGCATAGAGACTCTTGCTCCAAGATACATCAAGTGACATAACTACATCCCATCTGAGCCATAACCCTTGTTTGGCACAGCTATACCGATATAAGAGTGCTTTATTTNACTTCAACAGGGAACAGGACTGTTTGCCATCCTGCATTTTCACATTCTTCGACGAGATTTGTGTATTTCATTCTTTTCCTCAGGTGTACTGATTCCATATTGTCTTCTGCTGGTATTGCAAGTTCTATTAAAACTGCTCTTTTTGCCTGAATTGACCATAGCACAATGTCAGGTCTTAATGCCGAATCTGTTATTTCAGATGGGAATATAAGAGGCGTTTCTGTACAATCTTTAATTAGTTTCCAATCGTTGATCTTGGCCTGGAAGTGGGCTTGTTCTCTGAAGTTCGGCTCTGTTTTGTTATTGCTGAAGTAAAAACCATTCTTTGACTTAAATCTGATTGCTATTCAGTTACAGGCTTCGGACGGTTTTGAACTACTTCATTGATAGCATCAAATATTATTGCTAGGACTTGGTCATGTCGCCAAGTGTAGCGACAATTATTTAATGCTACTGTGCAATTGTTGAGGATGTGGTGAAGTGTGCCTTTAGCTGTTCTGCAGAGGTTGCAATGTTCAGAAGGCGATTGTTTTCATAAATGTAAATTTGCTAGTGTTGGAAGTACATCGTGTATGGCATTTAACCTAAATGCCAAGAGAGATGGATTCCAAGCATAGAGACTCTTGCTCCAAAATACATCAAGTGACATAACTACATCCCATCTGAGCCATAACCCTTGTTTGGCACAGCTATACAGATATAAGAGTGCTTTATTTTCGTCCAAATACATTGCATGGTGTTGGTTTACCGAAATGCATCTATTCAGGTAATAACGTTTGACCATACGCTCAAAGACACCCGGATGTTGATGGACTTCTTTTTGCTCTTAATCTAAGAGGGGCCTGAATTCATTAGCACTAAATTCTGAATACCATGTCACCTACGAGCAAATGCTTACTCAAGTCACTGGTCTGTAGACCCTCCGGATTGCCTTGGGCAAGGTCGGCTAGCTCCAACAACACCGTGACAGCCTTTTCAATATCTGTGAGGTTCCGAACAAGTGTCTGCAGCTCATTCATAGTCTCATGCACATTGCGCTCTCTAATGAAGGAAATGGAAAAGAATACATGCTATCATTTCGATTTTCCACATCATTTTCCCACAAGTTAAATAGTAATTTTTTTCTCAGAACTAAGTGCATCAATTTGTGCTAGTACTTGGAAGATAATTCTTTAAAAAAAATTCCATGAAATTTCACAAGTTTTTACATATTCTTCAGTTTCTATGAGCTTTCCAGTCATGGGGACTATTTTTCTCATAAATCAGACTTTCCAAAATCGGCGACCTCGGGACTTTGTGCATATAAACTCACTCAAAACATATTCAGTGAGCACTAGACTGCAAAGTAGTTGCTGTATGTTGTTTTTCCTTAAGAACACACAGTCATGTGTTACCCTGCAGAGGTTTGGAAGAAACAGACCCAGACAGCATCTAAGTAATATGAATACCCAGTGAGTGTTCTCCACAACCTGTTTTGACTCATCACTGCATCAAGTTTGAATTTTGTTGTGACGATTTTGCCTCCCTTTTGTCAAGTCTGAAAACGCATGTAACAAGTTTAAGTTTTGGAAGATTAGTTATGCCATTTTGGACTTATGGTCCCATTTCAATGTACTTATTTCAAGACTCACCACAGTATGAACATAGCCTTTTGAACACATAACTGTAATTCCCGTTGAGTTTGAATTTTCTGTTGTGAAGAACACTCATATGGTATAGACCCATTAAAACGAGCCAGTGTCAATTTAGCTACAGTTATGTAGCAGGACCAGCAGCTGATTCAATTTGTACCTCTGAAACTTTTCTTTTTGAATGAGATGGGATAAAGCTGAAAGGACCCTATCATGAACTGACACTCCCCAGAGCATCGGGACCCATAGCTCACCAAGACAGGAAAACTGACATGTACAAAATATACATTTGGGCAAGATTTAACAACTTCAATGAATCAGACAAAACAACTGCAAAGTAAGCAGACAACAAAATTAAACAAGCACAAGATGAATTCACAATAATGACACAAAAATCAGTGTGGCTGTGAAGTGCTTACACCCTACTTACGTACCCTTGATCCCTCAGGATTGCATCAACAACTTGCTGAGCAACATTGACTGGCTCACCATGAAACAAGCTGTGTTCAAACTCATACTCAAGGTCTGCTGTTAGCAGCCTCTTCACCAACTTAGTACAGTGAACAAGTGTGATGACCTGAGACCACAGAGAACGGTCTGAAACAATGAAGACAAAATGGTAGCACACCAGACAATGTTATTATCAAGCAGAAGTACAAGTGTTCACCAGAGTAAACATAAATGAAGTTATCACAAAAAGTATCATCTTATTTTGAAAAATAGCAGAAAGAACAATATCTATTTGCAAAAACATATCTATTACATTCAAGATTTCATTAAATTTTTACAATGAGAATTTGTCTGCCATAAAATTTTACTTGTCAAGAATGACAACCTAGAATTTAAAAATTCTTGGCACAGACTGGAGCATGTTTTTTCAGGCTAACATTCAACAACTGTTCGTAACTTAGCAATAAATATTTTTTCTAAAATATCTAGCAGATGATACAGACCAGATGTGCAAAAATTCAACAGTAACATCCTCAATTTATGAATAAGATCCGGCAGTCCTGATAAAATCATTTTGTGCGGAATTTCTAGACCACTAGCTTCGTCATGTCTGTATTTAGTCGTGACTATACACTTCAAACTTCCATCGATCTTCATAAAGAACAGAAAAGTTTTGCTGATCTTGCGAGGAACGTGTACCACTATGGCCTGGCCTTTCAGAACAGACACAGTGTACTTGTCAATAGATTCCACATCTTCTCCCTCAACAGGAACTTAAATTTCTTTGTAGGCCTACACATGAAAACTGCGAATCGAAGACTAATAAAAAACTTGACCCGAGTTAAAACCACGTGGCCAAGAAGTGCACACTTCATGCCTATCATCACAGACATTAGCCTTCATCAGAAACTATCTATTCATGATACAAGAGCAATGCGGAGCGTTGAAATGCGCCCACCAATGCATCACAAATGGTGTGCTTTTGGAGTTATTTATTTGTATTACAAAAATGGCCACTAGATGGCGCAAAAATATACAATCCATCCAAAAATGGGAACATGCCATATTTCGTAAAAATCTGTCAAGGAACTTCAGAGAAACAAAGCAAAACAGAACAAAATGAAATTGTCTGTTCCATCAGCCTGAAAGTCGTCCTCTGTTATTTCCATATAAATTCACTCACTAAATTTAACTAGAAAGATTATTGTCACGGTGTGACAATCATGGACTCTGCGCGTGCGTATTACTGGAATTGTTATGGGAAGTCATTGACAAGAACCCGTTCACCAATATGAAAAAGAATTCTATAAACTATAGGAGAAAATACAAGTTGATAATTTGATGACCTTTACACTAATTGACCCTTGCCAGTGCATTACGAGCCCTGATTAGGGAAGGAATGTAAACTCGATGAAAAATGTGGTTAGTGGTAAGAATTAGAGATGTCTTACTTTAAGCACTTTAGAATTATACAAGATGAATGAATTGGTCAAAATTTCAGAAGAGAAAAGGCACATAACGACCCCATGTTTGCACCAAATGACATGGACTTTATAATTCAAACTCAATCGCGTTTACTGAACAGGTATGAAAATTTGAAGTGTCAAGTTCAAAATTTTAGTTTGCACTCAATGACCTGTGACCTATTTTTTCTTATTAGATGGCCCTATTGCTTAGTAAAGTAGGGTATTTGATTAGCATATAGGTTTCAGGGCTTGGAATGACCAATGACAAAAAAGCGAAAACTTTTACGGCCCAAATCATGCGCGCTACCCAGCCTTGAAATGGTCGATGTGAACCTTTCCCCGACAAAAATCGGAACTAAAAAAAAAAAACGTTACCACCATCAGTAGCATGTGTCTGCGTCCTTTTAGCTCGTCCGTCCACTCCCAACCTACACATTTTTGGCTGCAGAGCCGTAGTATTTGTCGCCGCGGTTTACAATAACACGAGACGCCATTGAAAATCCCACCACGCTATCCCAGATGCCCCGGCAATGTTGACAATTTACGTTCCTCCGAAACATAAAGAGCAACTTCCGCTTTTCGAGGTGAACGTCGTCTGCAACACCGCGGTAAGAAAGAAATTTGCCGCGGAAATTTTATAATCATCAAATCCGATTTTTTTTACGCGGAAATATAATAATATGCGCGGACAGAACATTTGAAAAAAGCGTAAATCCACGTTTCCACGGAAAATTCCAACCCTGAGGTTTAGACAAATGAGCTGGAATTGAAAACAATTCCTTGAAAAATGTAGGAGAAATAACCTTTTCAAAAGAAGATGACCTTTGCACTAATTGATCCTATCCAATGCATTACAATCCCTTTTAGTAGAACTATTGCAAAGTCTGTGAAAAACATATTTCATGCTGAGAATCACAGCTGTCTAACGGTTGACACATCAGAATACTTGGTGAATGAAAAGGACAAATTTTCAGAAGAAAAATGCACGTAATGACCCCGTGGTTGCACTAAATGACCTGAAACTTTGTATTTCGAATTGAATTGGACGTACCAATCAGACTTTTGAATTTCAAGATAGCTTTAAAACTGAAGAAGGAGTAGCATTTTGAAAATTATATGACCTTTGCACCAAACAACCTCTTCCGGTGCAATATGGAAATGATTATATAACGAATCAAAATTTATGTACTGTCAAAAATCATATGCTGAATTTAAAGAACGTACCTGCACCCAATTTGTAGTTATTAAGTGTCAAATTTGGTCGGAAGAAGAATAAGAATAAGAATAAGAATAAAATTGAAGAAAACCCAGGAACAACAGTACTCTGCGCTTGCACGCGCAGAGTAATAAAACTGGAGAAAACCCAGGAAAAACAGTACTCTGCACTTGCACGCGCAGAGTAATAAGAATAAAATTTAAGAAAACCCAGGAACAGCAGTACTCTGCGTTTGCACGTGCAGAGTAATAAAGATCCTGCAGTTGGTTTTGGAGATATAGTTATGGGTGCTAAACAAAACTACCACTAGGAGGTGCCACAGTAGTCAGTCGCCATCATCAAACGTCCTCTTCACACTGAAAACCTATATGCCTATTTTCAAAACCATTCCTAGAACGATTTGGTTGATCGAGGGATGGATGACAAAAACAAGATTTGAAAAGAGCAAAAAACAGCCACCACTCAGGTGGCGCAAAATACCTCGATTCCATCCAAACACAAGGTGATAGCGTAATCTCATCAATAGATGCCTATATTTAAAATTTCATGAAAATCTGTTGAGGACCATTGAAGATACAAAATGGTAAATGTAAAAAAATAACATTGCCACTAGGAAGCACACCACTAGTCAAATCTGTCCGAAAGTAGTCGTCATCCATTGTCAACATCATATAAAATACACTTGCTAAATGAGGTAAAGATCCAGCAAACGGTTTAATAGATACAGCCATGAGCACAACAAAAAACAAAACTACCACTTGGAAGCACCACAGTAGTCGAACTCGTCGGAAAATCATCGTCCGCCATCCACTTTATAGTAAAAACATACATGCAAATTTTCACAATTATCCTGAAAGCGGTTTGGTTGATAGACGAGTGGACGCCAAAAAACAGACTCGAAAACAGTAAAAATGGCCACTAGGAGGCACAAACTAGGTCAAATCCATCTGAAAACGGAGTGATATCGTCATCTCATTAACAGATGCCTGTATGCCATATTTTATGAAAATACCTTGAGGACCTTTGAACATACAGACTGAGGTAAAAGTAAAAAAAATAAAATTGCCACTAGGTGGCACACCAGTAGTCAGATCCGTCTGAAGTCGTCGTCCTCCGTTGTTGACATCATATGAACACACTTACTAAATTTAGTAAAGATCCTGCGAACACTTTAGGGGATACAGCCATGGGCGTAAAAAACAAAATGCCACTAGGATGCGCCACAGTAGTCGAAGTTGTCGGAAAATCATCGCTAGCCGTCCACTTCATAGTAAAAACATACATGCCAATTTTCACAATCATCCTTTGAGCAGTCTGCTTGATAGAGGGGAGGACGCAAAAAACAGACTCGAAAACAGTAAAAATGACCAGTAGGTGGCTCAAACTACGTCAAATCCATCTGAAAACGGGAGGATAGCGTCATCTCATTAATAGGTGCCTATATACCAACTTTTATGAAGATCCTTTCAGGACTTTTGAAGATACAGAGGTAAACGTAAATAATTAAAATTGCCACTAGGGGGCACACCGGTAGTCAGATCCATCCGAAAGTTCGCTCATGCCATCCCATCTACGGAAGGAACACGTGCAAAATTTCATGAACATACGTCAAGGCGTTTTGGAGACAGAGCAGCGGACGCCAGACGGACGCCGGACGGACGGAGATGACGGCATAATGTGTCCACATATAAATCTGTGGGCGCATAAAAATGACCCACAGATAGCCTTACGGAGACAATTCTCGAGCCTTTTTTACCAGATACCGATATTTGCAAGTGCTAAATTAAAATGTTCTGCTTTACTGCTTGAGTTCATTTCTTTATGCTATTACTATTTCATGATAAACATAAAAAGTCCTAAATGAAAGTTTTAAACTATTCCTAAACACATTTTGAACAACAGTGTATAAATCATTATATCTGAAAATGTCATTTAAATCCAGTCACCCATCATTGATATAATGCTCCAATATAAGCCGAATTTTACCTTACCTTGAATATATTTAGATGGAAAGTCATCAAATGTGATCTGATACTGGGGAGACAACTGGAAAAACTCCAGTATGTCGCATGGTCGGATGTAGGACAAAGTTGTCTTCTTCACAACACACACCATCCCAGTAGCAACATCTGAGAACAGACCTAAAGGTTTGGAACCAACCTGAAACATGATGATCTAGTATATACTTATAGAAAAAGGTCGTCCAGAGTATAAAGTAGGTCATCAACATGGAGAAGTTCGTGGGCTAAAGGTCCCACATGACTACCTTAATGCATATCTACGAGGCAGTTCGTTTATTCACTAGCACTGTTTTTTGAATTTGAGTTTCCCACTACAGTGAAAGATGACTCTTTTCAACACACCAATGTTTTCATTTGAAAGTATACCTGATGTGAGTTCTCGCATTCTACATGGAGTTTGAAATTTGACAGCTGCATTTGTAGGAAAAGATCTCACAATTCTCGTAGTTCAACTTAGCACGAATTAAATCTTGTTAGTAAATTTTTCTTACGTTCTCTGAACAGTCCAGAAAATATGCTTAAGTTACGCGAATTGCTTTTTCAGAAAATGTAACAATGGACCTTTTTTCATTTATAAGTCCATTTTCTTCCAAGGCAGGTGGGGGAAACCTGTGCCACCAATGCAACATCTTAACTTTTGACTCACATTTCCCTGATCTATAACCAGCCAATTCATATAGATGTTGGCGTACACAAACACCGGTACTACAACATTAGACCACCAACCTCTTGATACTGAACACAGCATGAGTAGAACTTGGACCACTGTTGCAGCTGCAGCTGGTAGTACTCATCCTCTGACACTTCATACTCACTTGCCTGGCTGTGAATCTGTGATAAACAAACACCATACTGACTATCTTTTCACAGAGTGTTACCTAGCCACTTACAATCAACTTGACCATAAAACCAGTCTTCGGAACTGTTTATTTGATCTCATTATAAATTCATAAAAAGTTTGACTAGAACTTATAAACAAGTTCAGATTTTTTACTGCTATGCAAGCCGCAACAAAGTTGTGACATGGCCTCTAACCTTTGACCACATTTTACTGTGACCACACAATGACCACTTCCCAAGTACTATGGTGTCCCCCCCCCCCGATTCTGCAGCACTTACCCACAAATTCGAGCATTAAAAGTACACTTGCTCCACAGTTAAACACTGCTCTTGGCTAATCACTAACTTCTAATTTCAATTAATTAGCCATCTATCATTCTGGTCCCCATCAAGTTTTATTATTGCATGGTAATTCGCAATGCAGACATCAAAAATTTTGAAAACCTGAGTGATGCACAATAAATCATTTACTTGCCTGGATCCTCTCCGTAATGCGTCAGCATATAAAACTAACTCACTCATATCAACTGCAGGTTTTTCTACTTCAGCATATGAGGAGCATTGGATCAGGAATGTGGGAATTGGCTTTAAATGTAATATCCATTCACAACATCAAGCATTACAAGAAAAGAATATAAATGTCTCTTCTTCGCAACTGTTACAGTAATATAAACAAAAAGAAAGACTTTTCAGTTATCCTGATCTAAATCAATATCTATTTACATATTTACAAACATGATAACAAGTTACGCGAAACTTGGGACGAAGACAGGGTAGAACGTCAGCACCAACAGTAGAAAAATTGAAACTCGCGGCATCTTCAGTCTTCATCACCAAGGCAAGGCGTTCCGCTAACTCTACCAGTCCACCAAAATAATACAGTCAAGTTCCATACAAAATGCGCTGCTGTCCATGCCGTAGCAAAGGGTCACCACATAAACAAATAACGTTCAGTATTTAGAAAGTATGAAGAAAACATAAAGTCCAGCCTCAGTGTTCAGATAAATCATGACACACATCTGCTCACCATCGGTGACCAACTAGAACTCCTTGATAAAACTCAAAACTGCCCCCTAGCGGTAATACCTAAAACACCTAACAGCAACTAAGCATAATGTTGACTAGAAAGGGTTTTCCCTATTTTGAAAGCAGTTGAACTTGCCTCATTCTCTACAGCAGTGGTCACCTGTTCTTTCAATGATTCAATAGGAACGTCTGTTGAAACCTTTGCTGATCTGTGATAAATCTGAAAGTCGAAAAAATGCAGCAAATTCTAAGATGATAAAAGAACTATACTTTTGCATTTATTGGACAAACTATGGTTTTTAATGACTAATTATAAACAATTATCAAGCTGGAATAACCATGACAACCAAAAACTTGTTCTTATTAAGTGCAACACATTAATTTTCTCAAAGGGTACCTAAACCGTGTTTTAGATCATCAAAACAATATAACTAAGATGGATCACTCATATTTGTTAAACGTAACTCGTCTGTAACTATTGTCAAGGCGCAGTGGTTAGCAACAAGTTCAAAAACTCAGATAAGGAGAGTTAACCTATTTCTAAGGAAAAAAAAAACACACCCCAAACCATGTTATTTGCTCTGAGACTCAGCGAGGATGTCTTACGTGAGCAGTGCTTTAACCTCTCGAGGGATGTCATAACTGTACAATTATAGCACGTGACAGAACCAGCTGTGAGTGAAATTACCCAATCGGGTTAAGTATCCTTTTGTCAACGTAATAGGCTCCCTTTGTTACCAAGTGTGAAATTTCTTAAATAACTCTTGAGTAATAACACAATTCTTACAATACTAAAAATTTTCAAAATCCTTGAAGCTGATACCCACATGTTCCACATGACAGCGTTTTTTCTAAAATTCTTGATATTTCAGAGATCACCATACCTTTCACAAACAAGAACCTTTTTGAGCAAAACATGCAAATTCTGCTTTTTTTATTATTCTATGAGCTATAAAAAAGAGTCTGGGATTTCATTTCAAGAATTGTTTTGAAAAATGACGACCTTAACATTTCTTGAAAAAATGGAGGTGATGTTTTTTTGACAACCAAACTCTCGTGCTTTAAAGGGCTTAAGAAAAAATCCCTCAGACACGCTTTTGTAATTCATGGACAAAAGTTTGGTACAAATGTGAATAATCACAACTTTTGGGAAAAATCCCAATAACATGACTACAAACATCTTTCGTGTATAAAAGATTCTGTGATTGTCAAAGAATTTCAAAACATATAATTTATAGGTCTACTATTAATACTTAAATGTTATTTTAAAAATTTGATCATTGGTAATAAAAGTAGCCCATTACCTCAAACTATTTGAAACCTTCCAAAGGCAATCAGTATGTATGAGTGGACTTACATTTAGTGCTTTGGCAATAGCCTGCAGAGAAAACTGGCCCGGGTGGAAGATGCGAAGAGTGTACGCCTCTCTCGGATCCATAAAGTCAGAAATGACGATCTCACTGGGTAGGGATGACTCCAGAAACACATCAGCCCAAATGTTTGTAGACACAGACTCACCCCCGAGGCTAGCGTATTGCACAATTGGTTCACTCTCCGTACCTGACCATAAGGTCCAGAGGTGAGCAGGTGTCAAACAGAAGTCAACTAAAGTATCCTACAAGAATCAAGTGCAGGTCAAGTTAAGATT
This sequence comes from Phoronis australis, assembly GCA_002633005.1. Lineage (NCBI taxonomy): Eukaryota > Metazoa > Phoronida > Phoronidae > Phoronis > Phoronis australis. The sequence goes on along the minus strand of NMRA01000299.1, from coordinate 360,393 downwards.
ATATAGGACCTTATTAAGGAAAGTTATTTCAAAATCAATTGCTAGAAAAACTCAAATGTGTCAACCAATATATTTTCTGAAAGAAGATTAGGGATTATAAAAGTTCACTTCATACTTTCATGTCATTTTTATTATACTGTGGCCACCATTTAAAGCCAAATTTTCCTTTTTAACAAAGGTACATTCATAAGACAAATACCCTAATAGTCGATTTTAATGAGACCTTGTACATTAAATGAAAACCTGCCGACATTTCTCAAAAACGCTGTTAGGAATTGCACAGTTCAATACAACTAGGACTTTAAAAGAAAAATCCTAACAGCATTTTTTAGATTGATAAATAAATATTAAAATTGGAAAGTTTCAATGAAATCCACAATTTTGAGAACTCGTGTTCCTAAGTTCTGATAACGTTGATTTGCTGAAGTTGAAAAAAAGCAGACAACGTTGCGAGTCTTGAAAATTTGATGTTTTTGCTTAATTAAAAAATCCCCAACCCTCTGGTCCTGGGGGGTGGTCAGGACATACTGAAAGTGGAATGCGCCTTAACTCTTGTGTCAAATTTCACCTAGATCCAACCAGGGTTTATGAGATATCGTTCAAAAAACTGGACAAGACCAAAAGGCCAAAGAGGTGCTGTAACAGTCAAAACTGGTGCCGCCACATTGTTATCCATATACCTCTGTGTCAAAGTATCATTGAAATCTGTCACTCAGTTCTTAGACATCATCTGAAAAAGCTCTACACCAAAAATACAGCTGCAAAAGATCCTAGTCAAGACCAAAACAGCAATTATTGGGTGCTGCAGAGGTCGAACTAACCTGAAAGTTAAGTGGCACCAATGCATTTTCAACGCATAACTTTGTATCAAGTTTTATTGAAATCCGTCCATCGGTTCTCTACTTATTCGCAAATCTCTTCCCAAAAACATCCAAAAGTGGCATGCACTCTTCTATTGATGCTCTATACACTTGTGCCAAACTTAATCAAGATGTGAAAGAGTTTTTGATAAATTGAGCATGGACAAGATGACAACAATGTGCAACCAAGCGGGCGGATAAAAAACTAAAATAAAATGGGATGCTGCAATTTGGCACTTACATTCCGTCCAAACATTGTAGACACATGACTCAAATGGTACTGCCCATCAACAAATGCTGGCTGTAGGACCAGGAACTGTGAAGAATCACCGAATGTCAGGTAAACACCCAAAGTGACAACGCCCTCTTTTGACAAGGGTGACTTCTTGATCATGTGACTTTGAACCCCGGCAAAGGTTCTTGTTGGGTCAACACTGTCTGGGATGTAGTTGAGAAGGTCCCAAGAAATGAGGCATTCCAGTCTCTGGAAAGTTAAGTGACAATAAAGATGTTTTGCTCACATTCTATCTTGTGTAGTTTCACGGGCAGTATTTGATCAAAGCAAACTGTGTGCAACGTGACTCAATACGAAGTGAACTACTAATTGCTTAATTAAACACAGAAGACAATGAACCATAGCCATCTGGGCTCTGTTTCATGAAAAGTGACTTAACCCTTATCCTGCGCTAGGCGAGGTCAGCTGACATGACAATTATCCTATTACAATGTGTTGGGTGTACTCAATCCACTATGATAAGCAGCAGCTGGGCTGCGTTAGAAGAGTGCACTCACCCCAGGACACTTGTGATTTTCATTCAGAAATTGTAAAAGCCCTGGAGTGTAGTTTAGATATGTGAGCATGCGCATTCCATAGTTCACAATTTCCTCTACATTTCTCTTATTTAAACCATATGGCAGTGATTACTGGTTTGGGAGATATTGGCAGGTTTATGTAAGTGATGGCTGGAGCCAGGTGTGAGAGGATGACAGTGGATCAGTTTAGTTTCACTAATGCTATGATGAAGATTTACATATGGTGAAAATCTCCATGAAATTCTGGACAACTTTTATGTTGGCTTCTTTTCTGTGAAATTAACATTTCTTGCTATCCCGGCCAGTGGCTTGAAACCCGATCAGGCCCAACGTGGCCGGACTGAAGACATCACGAACATAAACCAGCCACAGATGGAAACTAAACTTCCAGCAACAAAAAGAAACAATGTGCATGTGATTATTTTGGTGAATTAGCAACGAAACTGCAAATCCATTTACTAGCTCATCATGGGCCGCAAGTTGGGTTACCCTTCCACAGAACCATCATGGCATAAGTTGTACAGCGACAATGATTCGAATGACGTATATGAACACCTAAATAAAGATTCCCTGAATTTGACCATAACATATAAAATCGGTTATTGTTTCACCACAGCTTTCTGTCAGCAAACACTGAATTAGCATGCGCTCACACGGCCTCAGTGCCCGGTCAATTAGTTTATTCCATCTAAAGCCAGTAACACAGTGATTTATTCATTGCTGGCTTCTCAAAACATTTGCACTCAACACTCCAAGGCATTACAAGTTGCAATGATTAGGGTGAGAATAATTCATTTTTAAACAGAACACACAATAATAAACATCAACGTGCCAACTCGCAATCCTGACGCTCATTCAACGAAGACTTCACAGGCTATCATTTCGAACCGGAATACACTGATCAAGAAATACTAGAGAGGCTCCGTGAACATGCACAGACAACAGAACACAAAGATAGTTCTGAAAACCGTTTGAATGACTTGTCATGGTGTCACGATAATGGAAACGACTGACACTTGCATTTGCTGAAACGAAATTCCGCAAGTGAAACGCCTTCTTGGAGAAGAGCAGATGTGTCTCACGGACCAACCTGATTTCACACTGCGTCTAAACAGAGGTGTACATAAACATTTTTAGGCCGCTGAGAAAAAGAACTGGCGAAAACATCCTACACCCAGGAGACCAAACAGAAGCCTGACGAACGAGTTAGTTATCAAACAGGTTATGTAAAAACTTTATGTTCTCACGACTTGAATTAATTGTAATTGCTTATGTTTTCATGGCGAACTACAATTCTCCATAACTAAAAACTAATCAACAACCAAACAGCGTTTCTTTGTCTGCTGCATGTCGGACACAAACACACTAAGCACAACATCTGACATCAGCCTCAGTCCGTTTTTCTGGCCTGGCATGAGCTGTTTGATAAGCCGGCATTCGATCGTCAGTGAAATCACCTCTAGCAAAATGCCGGCCAGTGACAGACGCAGAGAAGTTTCACAGCTTCATATTTGGAATTAACGACGTACTTTTCATTCTTAACTACCATGAGCCACTTCCAAAGCATTATGGGCTCTTGGTGAAATCCAAAAAACGATATACTCGCTTTTCTCGCAGCTTCATAGTTCGCACAAGCGACCCCGATACACCACACCACAGTGGCACTCACTCAGCAAAAGAACCACTGACGTCGCTGCATCGTTTCTCACCTTCCTCACAGGTTAACGCGACACCTCTCGGCGAGGTAAGATCGACCGTATACGAGGTGACGTGGATATAGACCAATTAAAACAGTAAAAAAACTAATTAAATTGGGTGGCATTAACCTTTAAGTCACTTTCCATGAAACAGACCCCAGGAAGTCAACAGCATACTCGAGGCAAACACGGATGGTTGAGTGAATGAGGGCTAATGACAGGATTAGCAATGACAACTTCATCGGAAGATAATATTGCTGGATAACACAAGGACAACTATTTTACAACATCATTTTGAGAATTCTCGCAGTTCAATAAGTGGGTCACATTTTAAAGTCTTTATAAACATGTTTGAGGACCTATTTAATGAAGTGTTATGACTTAAGTGAGTAATTTGGTATTAAGCTCCACACAGCTAGTTCTGAAAAACAATTAAATCTCACTTGTGCAAACGTCCAAAGTCTCTGAGAATATACACAAACTTGTAGGCTTCAGAAATTGATCATTTCTACACTCTGATGCGCTCATAATCACACAGCAAAACCTTTTATCAGTAATTGTAAAATGGGATCACAAGACCACATTTCTGTCTTCAGTCTCCAGTCACTTTGATGAAACAGAGCCCTAAAGTCACAGGCGTTTATGCTCTACAAAACCAACTTGTCACATTCTTATACCATTTGGGCTGAAATTAGCAGCAACACCCCAAGAATTCCCTGACAGCTACACAGCTTCCACAGTTGAACTAGCCTGCCGTGACAAGCAAACTGTAATGATTAGTGTCTGATGAAGTCATGATCAAACAGTCAGTATTTCTCAAGATTAACAATTATTTGTTATCTGAGTTGGCAACAAGATGATAGCTTCAATCAGAAGTTCTTATTCACAGAAAGGGCAGGACTATAGCACATACATAAACTGACTAGAAAGAATTTCTTCACGTAAGAAGAACTGAGAGTTCATTACTGCTTCAGACACATCCAAGTAAAATGTCATGCAGCTGCTGAAACAGCAGGGCTGTCAGAGCAATTTACAGGCAATTTATTATATAAACCAATTTCCGTTCAAACAAAGGATTAAAACATCACGTTGCTTTTGAAAAAGCAAATACCCTAGTGAAGAGAACCTGATTTATGATGCTTGAAGTGAAGAAACTAAAAAATCACCTTGCATGACCAGACTCGTAACTTGTGATCTCTGCATACTGCAAATATCACATAGTCGTTGTTGACTGGGTGAATGCACAAGCTGGTGGCCATATCAGTGGACTCCTGACCTCCCCTGAAAAATGATTACAAGCTTGAATGTGGGTAAAGGAGCACGGCGACAATAAACCAAATAATGTGTATCCATCAACACTGCCATGTTCCATTAAGTTATTAGAAGTTCAGTTCCTTCACAAGGTACCAGACAAGCCAAGGGGCTAACATGGTCATCTGCACAAGTCCAGATGTTCAAACCACATCCCAAGATCACCATTGCTGACATTTATTGCTTTGGTACCAATATAATACCAAACCTAGACATAAATTAATTAAGAGTGGTGTAATTGTAATTACTAACCTCAGTTTGATGAATACTAAAAAGTAAAAAAATACTGCAGGGTTCACAAATCATGCTCACAAGATTTGCTTTGCATCTTACCAAAAACATCAGTAATTCTCGTTAAAAAATAATTGGCAAAATTGTCATTTTCCACATTTCAAAGGCTGACAACTTTGCTAAGAATACCGGAAACGTTACTATGCAGTACAAACTATACTAGTAATAGACTAAAATTGTCTAAGTAAGTCTATATTTTTGTGTCGAATTTTGACAACACAGAATTTCTCAGTCACATTATGTGCAAAATACGTGAAGAATCACTAAGTGTTTGACTGATAGTATGACCAGATAAGTACATGCATGAGTTCTAAACTGTGTCTACCAGTAGGGGTCACTGCAAAGTGAATCTGAATCTGTTAGGTGCCTATTCTCACCATTCATTAGCTCAATTGAGTTGGAACTTGATAGTGTGCAGTATCAACATGTATTAAGTTTAGGAGGAAGGCTACGTGAATACTAAATAAATTCCATGTTATAGTTGAAATAAAAGGGAATAAGGTCCAAGGTCACCAAAATCAACTAGTGCATGAAGAAGAAGATAGAAGACAAGGGGGAGATGGAGGACATGAAATGAAACAATAAGAGAAGAAAACACATTACATCTTACCTGATCATAGCAGGGACCAAGCCTGTCCACAGTCGCTGCATGACAGAGGACTGTTTTAACTCATGTTGAGTCACGATCCCCTGGATGTCATGGGACGGCAGCTTGATCAACAAGATGCTGCCAGTGTGCGTCGCCACTGCAAAGAGCGCCTCGCCCTCCATGGTTAGCCAAGAGGTGGCAGTGTGAACAGAGAATTGTGGAGTGCTCGTGGAGTGGATTGAGTGTGAATTCGACGGATGGCGAACAGTAGCCACGGACGCATCGGCAAAAATGGACACCTATGAAAAAGAAATTATGGACATAACTTTTATGTTAAGGTCAAAAGTTGGATGAAGCGAAAATGAAATAATTTAGAAAATTTTCTCTCAACCAATTATATCAAGGGAAAGTAAGAAATTTTATAGATAACATTATTTTGTTATGAATTCACTTTTTGATAAATCATACTAAAAGACATGGTCATCTGACCAAATCAATCGCAGATTGGTACAGACAAAAATTGAATTCTACAAACCCAATTTTGTTTCTTTATAGCCTGGTCAAAGCTAATAACTCCCAGAACTCTATCCCATCCCACCACCCACAACAATCCCAAAAATACATGTTTCTGAAAAAACGATGTCTCTTTAAGGCAACTGCACATAATACAATTCAAGATAAACATAATTGGGGCACAGCCTTGACTGCATCATGAGGTGAGCCTAACTTAGCCCTACTTGGCTGTGACTCCATCTGCTATTGATTTCTACCATGTCAAATTATTGTTGATTTTCTTTCCTCGCAATATAGCTTCGTTGGAGTATAACTTGTTATGAGCTGTCAGTTGATCACATGATCAGACGCAATGTGTGAGCAAACTAGTCGGCAATTGAGTGCATAATAGTTACCACATTCCAAGCAGGCAGTTATACCAAACTGAAAGTATGATGACCAAGGCCTAACTACCATATTAGTAAATATTTCATCGTTTCACATCATCTGTGGTCACAACACATGATTCAACAAGAATTTCAAGTCTAAAAGTCTCTGCGCCATAACTGTGAAATCATTCACACACACACAATACTGTGCCGATAATTAGCTGTTATAAATACGGATTCCTTCAAGGAGACTGAAGTACAATTATAATTCAGTGCTCGACAATATGAAAATTGCCAGGTTGCAATTTGCGACCTAGCCAAAATCCCGGGTCGCATTTTCAAAATCCAGCTCAGATTCATAAATTCCAGGTCACAAAAATTTCGCATTTTTAAGCGCCAAAAATGATTTTTAGGTCATCGAGAAAATGTTCGGATAATGCTCTTACTTACGGCAACCACTAATCCCAAACTACAGGTCACAAAATTGGTTGGTATACAAAGAGAAGAATGAAATGTTTGCTAACTACAATTTGGAATCTAGTTCCAAAAGCTGGCTACAGTCATGGAACATCGGACAAAGAGAACAGGTAAACAATGGAGCAGGAGAGTGTCGGGTTCTGGGGCACAACAACCTCGGTGAACATCATAAAGCACTGGGTATTTTACAACAGCCGGGGGGCGCTTAACAGAACCAAGCCAGTATACTTTTATTTAGGACTGTCACTGTTCTCTTTTGGTGTCTGGCTTTGGGGTGGTGCACATTCATAAATTCACACACTTGAATCACTGTAGTCCATGCTACACTGGCTGCGACATGCGAGTGGCAGATGACTCCTACACATGTGCCTGCAGAAACAAAGGCTTGAGAATTTTTCCACGACTCAAAACTACTCAGCTAAAAGATAAATCGGGGCCGTCGTTTGGCTACTAATAGGGTTGTCATTCTCATGTTTGGTGATAATACAAGACGCACATTGAAACAGGCCGTTACTTAATGGCATTTCCAAGTCACTGTCATCTGTCAGGACCTTGCGCACAACCAGTGCAGCTGAGCAAATTCGTCATGGCTGTTATAATTGATTAGTCAGGACCTCTTACATGCTAAATAAATAGGCTTTGATCGTGTAAGAATTAGAAACATCACTATTTTGTGGCATTTTATCATTTATTATGCCAAGGTGCAAATCTTTCTTTGGAAATTTGCAAAAGTGGCTCAAAATATAAGCCAATGAAACGCGCCAAAGATCGATTCTCCATTATCCCATGTTCACACGATTTGTTTACAAGTCATCTAGAGAGCTGTCATCTTTTAGTGTTCTTTCAAACTTGATTTGACAACAACCTAATAACAGCTGGGTTCAGCTGCTTTATGATTGCCAGTTATCTTCCAAGAAGTCTAAAAACTCGGCTTGGGGCTTTGGAAGATCAAACAGAATCTTACTGCTTGCAGCCATGATTGGAACATTAAATGACCAGCCAGATCTAGCAAAGTTATCAAGCCTGATCCCGAGCAATAAGTCATCGGTTGGGAAATAGTCCACATTACAGATATTTTTAACAGAAGGTGGGTTTATATAGCAGTTTCAATCAACAGAGGCCTAATTTCAATATTTCAAAGCAGATACGTACATTTTTTTCAAGTCTCGAAGGATGAGGAAATATGAGGCGGTGCACAGTGGACACAGTGATAACAAGAATGACAACCTCCCGGTGAGCTTCATGGATGGAAAGGCCCGGCAGTATGCTTTGATGTGGGAAGTGGAACCGAACATGGCTGCCATGAAGATCTTGATCCAGCGACTCTTCCACTAACTCTAATGTGCAGGCAGATGTACGCCTGAAATGGCAAACGGCTAAATCACAATCAAGGTCCATATTCGAGAGTTGACTGTGTTACGGTCTCAAATAATTTTTTTGATCACTTACTAAATGCAAACTGAATCTCATATGCAAAGAGTTATTTAGTTGTGCAAATTAAAAAAAGAATCATCAAAATCGGACAATGTTTAAGAAATTTATCCATGTTTTTTTGTATGAATTTCAAGCATTTTTAGCATTACGAGTGGTCATTTTAAAAATTACAATTTTCAATTGTCAACAGCAAAAAAATATATTTTTTATCAAGTAAGCAATTGCTTAGATGACTGGGAATAACTTGAGTCACTTTCAGAATCACTTAGATGAAGTTGTGCTTAACCATGATTAAGAAATGGTAGGGTTCATCACAAGAGCAACGCGGAGCGTTGAAATGCGCCCACAATTGCACCGCATACGGTATCCTTCTAGGGTTGTTTATTGGTACCATAAAGTGGCCAGTAGAGGGCATACTTTGCAAAATGGAAAGGCATGGTCATTGTCTCCTCAATAGGCTAGGGGCAAAATGTGAGTAATCTTCATAATACAAGCACATCCTATACACCAGTTGCTTAAAGCACCACAGAAACATAAAATTAAAAACAAATTTACCAACATACGAGATTAGCACAGCATTAGAATGCCAGAAACAAATTTCTACTTGGAACTTTTCCTTCACAGTCACGAAGTAACACAAAGTATACACCTGAAGACCTATGAAAATACAGAGGTCAATGTAAAATACTAAAATTGCCACTAGAGGCAAATACTAAAATTGCCACTAGAGGCATACCGGTAATCAGAATCATCCTAAAGTCGTCATCGTCCGTTGTCAACATCACATAAATACACTTGCTAAATTTAGTAAAGATCCTGCAAACGGTTTGGGAGATACAGCCATGGGCGCAAAAAAACAAAACTGCCACTAGGAGGCGCCACAGTAGTCCAAATCGTCTGAAAATCATTGTCAGCTGTCTTCCTTATAGTAAGCACATACACGCCAATTTTCACAATCATCCTTTGAGCGGTTTGGTTGATAGAGGGGTGGACGCACAAAAACAGACTCGAAAACACTAAAAATGGCCACTAGGTGGCGCAAACTATGTCGAATCCATCTGAAAACGGCAGGATAGCGTCATCTCACTAATAGGTGCCTACATACCAAATTTCATGAAAATCCGTTCAGGACTTTTGAAGATACAAAGGTAAGCGTAAAAAACTAAAATTGCCACTAGAGGGCACACCGGTAGTCGGATCCGTCCGAAAGTTCGCACATGCCGTCCCATTCTTGAATAGAACATATGTGCCAAATTTCATGAACGTATGTCAAAGGGTTTTGGAGATAGAGCAGCGGACGCCGGACGCCAGACGCCGGACGCCGCCCGGACGGACGGACGGACGGAGATGACGGCATAATGCGTCCACATATAAATATGTGGGCGCATAATAAACCAGGCACTCGTTACAAAACTTGTAAATTCTGTGTTTCTAACCCTCACCTACTGTAAAGAAGGTTAAAACCTAAAATTCACACTCTGTAACAAAAGAACTGCAGAATATGTTAGCCTAAGCAACACAGCAAATTATTCAATATCTAAACAAACCATAAGTTTGGATATTGACTGGGTTCTGATATGTTGAAAATGGGCCAAAAAGGCTAACAAAATGTAGTGTACGTACCCCCATGTGGAATTCAGTAACACAAACGGTCTTTGCAAATGAAATTATTGCCTTTTAAATAACATGGTGCTTATTATCATCAAAGAAAAATAAATGGCCATACAGCATTATGTTACCACGTGCTGCAGAAACAGTGATGTAGTGTACGTACCCCTTTTGTAGTGTACGTAACCCCATGTTTACAAATGCCATGAAATTAAAATATCACTTGGTCAGTGAGCAACACTGGTCATAGACAGTTTCCTTCCTTAAAAATGTCAGGTTAAAAGGATGTGAAATATTAGCACTTAATTTTGTGTAGTGTGCGTACCCCTATATTTTAATTTGTGCCTATTTTCAAAGTATGGCAGATATGCACATGAATGCTGTTTTTTATTTTTTTCTCTTTGAATTGATTGAGAAAATCAACTAACTCTCAGTAGGATCTTAGTATTTAGTTACAAACTGGACATGTCATTGAAATGTAGTGTACGTACCCCTGTGTAGTGTACGAACCCTGATGTGAACAAATATTATGAAACAAAAATATTACACGGTAAGTAAGCAACACTTGTCACAGACAGTTTCCTCCTTTAAAAATGCTCGGTTAAAAGGATGTTAATTACAAATACATTTGTTTCGAGTGAAATATTAGCATTTGTGTAGTGTACGTACCCCTACAATATATCATGTGCCTGTTTTCAAGTAATGATAGACAGATATGCACATGTATGGAGTACTTATTATTTGCTCTCTTTAAATAGATTTGATAAATGAAATAACTCAGTAGATTCTAAGTATTTTTTTTTATAAATCTGACAAGTCATTGAAATGTAGTGTACGTACCCCTGTGCAGTGTACGTACCTTCAACCTCTGTGCTATAAAGTATTGCCCACAAGTATTTTTACATACTGCCAGAACTGCTGTTCTCATGAACAATACTCTATTTCCAAAATGAATCCAGTCTGACAAAAAAACAATGGGCATTATCAAATTTGTGGGCAAAAAATGCCACACAGGACTTGGCTGGTACTTAACATCCTAGAAGACATGTCATGGGACAACTGATGTTGCACAGGCAGGTTCTCTATCTCTCAAGACAACTTGCAACAAGTAGAGGCAGCACAAAACTCGAGACCATCCCATACACTTGTAACTTAGTTAAAATTTGATGTTGATTGACTATGCGTAGTGTACGTACCCCCACCCTCAACCAGTACCATTTTTAACTGTTTACCAGTGGAAAACTGGTAATAGTATTGCTTTAAGTGGTTAATGTATTGAAAACTAGGCAAATAGCACCAATAAAGTTTTTGAAAAAGTAGTTAGTCATTTTCTTTTTGTAAGAATAATAATGCAAGAGAAGAAGTTCTCATTATACTGTGTTAAGATATGCAATGTATCATCATTTAGAACAACTTGATCAGCACGGTAATAACTTTTATTACTTTAGTATGTGCTACTTCTTCAATTTGACCAAGAACTTATTAAATTAACAGCTACCTTATGAATTTTTGCATTGTAGAAATGGGCTGTGACCCCAAGTTGTAGTGTACGTACCCTTTTATACAACTGTGATGAATTAGGCCATAAAATTTTATTCAGTGGTTCTTGTGCAAAGATATTTTAGATTACAAACCTGCAATGATGGTACTTTAAAATAACCCAGCTTTTACAGTTATACGAAAACCTTCATTTTTCAGCAAAAGTGGCCACCGAATATGGACCTTGATTGTGATTTGCCCGAAAACACTATTGAGCAGGAACGTGACCATCACACAAAAGTCATATTCACGACATGTTTTTAAGGCCCACTGGTTCCATCTTCCAAAATCGTTTCAATTTCTTGGGATCCAAACAACAGTCCTGAAATTGCACCGCTGGTACACAAGACAGCCGGAAAAATGAACCAAATCTAGTGATGTCAAGCTTACCATTGTATGAACCTATTCCTTACAGCTGACTGCAAACGTCCACTGCCACTGTACCCAAAGCCCCCCGCAATATCTTGGAGTTTGAGGTCTTCAGAATGAGATGAGCCTAGAAAACATTTCCACCATTAGCAACAAAAACATTTTTTAATTCTCCACATAAAACAAGTTTTAAATCATAAAATCCACCAAAAAGAAATCATAGGAAAGCAGATCCACTTGGTTAAATTTGTTCCAACATAAAATCATTATTGACTTTTAATTTAATGATAGTTATTTTTGTTAGATCGCATTAAAGATAAATTTGTTTACCATGGACCCAATGTGCAACATAAACATGTATGTTAATAAATAATAATTGCAGTCAGTCCGGTACACGTTGTACCAGACGTTCGTCGGCCACTCAGGTGGACCCATTGCACTGATCACCTGGAACCCTACCAGTAATAGTGATGATAGACCCAGGATAACCGCTGGAATCCCATACATTTGTGGTTTGTCTGAAAACCTGTGTCGCACTTTTAAACAGCATGCAGTCAACTTATTTCAAACCCATCAACAATGTCCACGGTCAACTGGTTAAACCCAAGGATGCCACCACTCTTGTGGGACTTATCACATCTAGTGTGACCAACTTTCTTCTCACACATACATCGGTGAGACCAAACGTGCTCTCAACACTCGCTTTGTGGCATTCAGGGCGATGTAATTGCAAAGTAGCAACATGACTTTGATGGTTTAATCAATTTGAGGCATAATCCCATTGAGAGGCAACCCTATAGGGATAACTACTGCCATGTCAGCTGAGCTGGCCCAGTTCAGACAGTGGAGCTGTCTAGGGAGGAACCTGAGTGTTGTGGCTGTTGGGCAGCACTTGAGTTGAGCTAGGCCTTGAGTGAGAAATCATGGTGTCACTGACACACAGGCGTCCTCAGCTTCTGATCGTCCCCAATACACAAAATATTACTTCAAGGTATGACACTCCGAACTAGAAATTTCATGGGTGTTTCACTTCAGCCGTCCATAGCAAAGACAAAACTCAATAAATTTACACAAAACAGAGGTTCAACAAACCATGAGTAGGGAGGACGTTTTTTATTTATTTTTTTGCAATACCCATGTGTCATACATTTTTGAAAAGCCTTTGGTGCGAGAAATGAAATGGTGCAAAAATCAGAAAAATTGGGTGAGCGGTTACTGAGAAAATGGCCGTTGAAAGGCGACGATTATGCGTAATATATCTGCCTTTTTACATAATTTCGTAAAAAAATAAAGAATATAAACGGTAAATGGTATTCCCTATTGAGAGAAAGAACAATTCTTGATGGTTTGTTGAACTCCTGTTTTGTGTAAATTTATAGTTCTGTGTTGGCTATGGACAGCTGAAGTGAAACACCACACCCATGGAATTTCTAGTACGGAGTGTCATACCTTGTAGTATTATATACTGTATCGGGGACGATCAGAAGCTGAGGACCCCTTAGGCAATGACAATCGCCTCTGTTGGCCCGAACCAGAGGCGATGCAGCTCCTATAGGCGCTCTGTACGCCGGAAGCTTTTCGGCGAATTATGCCTCGCACTGACTAAATCATCAAAGTCACATTGTTATAAATACCTTTTGCGCATAGAGGAACACCTTAGGAGGTTGTCGATGTGTTTAATTCCTTCCAACTCGAACAAATACTCCCGTTATCAAACTTTTTCTTCGAGCAGTCCCTATTTCAGTTCCCAAAATCGTGAACTCACCATATTTATACTGCACACGCTCCAATTTTTACTGCGCTCGCTAGGTGATGTGACTTCATTACCTCAATCTTTAAATAGGCTAAAGGTGAGCCATTGCGGTCTTGTCAGTCGAATGTTCGTTTCCAAAATGCCACCATTTATACTTGTCTTTAATTGGCGTTACTTGAAACTGATTGTATTTCAATGAATTATTGTTTGTATTTGATAAAAATAAATGCTGTTGATATGACATTTAATAGTCTTTGTGCACATATTTGACATTTTAATGTTTAACAACACGGCAAATGCATGGCAGGTTCCCGGCAGCACTTACGCAAAGGGCGGGAACTTCAGCTTTCAAAGTTCGCCGGTAGGACCGCAACTTCTGACCTTTGGCCTGGTTAAAAGAATCTTTTGGCGTGCGCCGAGTGAAAATGTTGAGTTCATGAGTTTGGGAAATGAAATAGGGACTGCTTGAAGAAAAGGTTTGATAACGGGAGTATTAGTTCGAGTTGGAAGGAATTAAACACATCGACAACCTCCTAAGGTGTATGCGCAAAAGGTATTTACAACAACGTGACTTTGATGATTTAGTCGGTGCGAGGCATAATTCGCCGAAAAGCTTCCGGCGTACAGAGCGCCTATAGGAGCTGCATCGCCTCTGGTTCGGGCCAACAGAGGCGATGGTCATAAGGACCCCTGTGCACTGACACTGGCCCTGGACGGTGGGACCCTTGAGAGCTCTCATCAGCTCCGGTTGCTCGCTAGACAGCATATCTGAAAGGGTACTCCATATTACACATACTCTATTTAAAGCGATACAGCAATTTCCTACCGACAGTAACACTAATTTCTCGCCACGATCGAGCCGTGTTCGCTGTATAACCAACTTCTCGAAATCCCATGCTAGTTGCCGCCATTTTCATTTATGCTCTCTATTACAAAATACTCTCGAGGTACTCGAGTGTGTTAAGGTCGTCAACAAAAGTTTTTGCTTCAATTTGTAGTTTTGAAATAAAAATATAGCACAAAGCACAAAAAGCAGTAATCCTTGTCAGTCTTTCATTTATTTTGAATACTTTTCCGTTACAATATATGTTACATCTTTAGCTCTGAGACAAATAGTTTGTCTGTCTGTGTGTCTCACCCAAGTTGTGAGAAAAAAGCCTCGATAAAAGCATGCCGAAGTAAGTTTTTTCTTCTTCTCTTTCCTTTGTTCTTTTTATTTGGAACAGTCACCATACTTACCGAAATATGTGCTGGCGTGGCTCAAAATAAAAAGTACGCACGCTGTGTTCACGACAAGATTAAAGTTAAATTGAAGCTTTGTCTATTTGGAGTGAACTTGTCCATCCAGTCAACTCAGACTCAGAGTTAGGCAATGACCATCGCCTCTGTTGGCCCGAACCAGAGGTGATGCAGAGGCTATAGGCGCTCTGTACGCCAAAAGCTTTTTCGGCGAATTATGCCTCGCACCGACTAAACCATCAAAGTCACGTTGTTATAAATACCTTTTGCGCATAGAGGAACACCTGAGGTTTTCGATGTGTAGAACTACGTTTTTAAATTTTTTTTTACATTGCCCAAGTGTCATACATTTTTGAAAAGCCCTTAGTGTGAGAAATGAAATGGTACAAAAATCATAAAAATTGGGTGAGCAGTTATCGAGAAAATGGCCGTTGAAACGCGACGATCATGCGTAAAATATCTGCCTGTCCACATAATTTCGTAAAAAAATAAAAGAATATGCATGTGCCGCATATCAAAAGATTCGTCTCATTGAGACAAACATGGTGGTATGTATTATATATTATGTACAATTTGGACCGAATTCTGTGGAGATATTGCTGTTTAAGTGTGTTGTTAGCATATGGAACAGGATTGATGAAAACAATGGATTACACAGCTTAAAAGGAAAAGAGCGACGACAACACATCAGCTTAGAAATAAATGCACCTGAGTTACGAGGAAATTTCATATCATACCACAAGATAACACTGGTGAATTTGGGGGCGGGCAAGGCGACCATGGCCCCCCTAAAACTCTCAGATTTCATTTGGCAGTTCAAGGGTGCAAATATCTTGTGGGTAAAATCCTACCTCATACTTTGCCGTGCCCCCCTCCTCCTAACTAAAAATCCTGGATATGCCCCTGAGTAATACTACATGGGCAGCACATCATAGCCTGATAGGGGGCTGGGGGAGTCTAAAGCCCCCCCCACACTTTTTTTCAGTGCTGCGTCACCACCCATGTACTATTAGAGCATGTCGTTGCGGAAAACCTCAGAAAGTAGACAAAAGATCATTTGGGAAAACAAACTACTCTTGACATGAAGGATTTCATCATTTACGCAACAAAGTCTTTGTAACAACTTTATTTTGAACGGCGAAGTTGCGATGCCGTTAGACGTCAATGTAGCCGCTCGTGGTGCTGACATGCAGCGATTTAGTGAACTAACGATTGGTGTTTGAAAAGTGCCAATGCGCAACAGTTTGACAGAATTTATGAAAATGAAATAATTATCAATTAAAAGAGTGATAAATTCTGCATCTAAAAATCGGGGGGGGGGAGGCAAGCCTTGAAAGTGAGCACAGTCTCCACTGGCTCCGCAGCAGAGACTGTGAAGTTCCGATAGGCTCTTCATACGCTGGAAGAATTTTGGCGAATTATGCCTTGCACTGACTAAAACATCAGTGCTGCTTTCATATAAATACCTTTTGCACATAGAGGAACACCTTAAGAGGCTGTCGATGTATTTAATTCCTTCCAACTCGAACAAATACTCCCGTTATCAAACTTTTTCTTCGAGGAGTCCCTCATTCAGTTCCCAAAATTAATAACTCACCCTTTTTAACATTGCGTGCTAGGGGATATGACGTCATACTACCTGGCGTGCGCAGTGTTAAAAATGGTGAGTTACGGATTTTGGGAACTGAACAAGGGACTACTCAAAGAAAAAGTTTGATAATGGGAGTGTTTGTTTGAGTTGGAAAGAGTTACATGCATGACAGCCTGCTAAGGTGTCCATTTGTGAGCAAAAGGTATTTATATCAATGTGACTTTGATGTTTTAGTCAGTGCAAGGCATAATTCGCCAAAAAGCTTCTGCCGTATGAAGTGCCTATAGGAGCTCCACCGTCGTATGTGCCAGTAGCACGGTGGTCGCTGTCTACAGCTATCCATGCTTGACTAAAACCCAATCAAGATGCTCGTCCCTGATGGCCTGATTGCACACTGAAAGACTGTCAGCAGCCTGCCATCAGCAGTATAAATAATTCAAACATCCGAGGAACTAAAAAACTGACAAATTTCAAGACACCACAGAAAGACCAAGGACGGATGATGTTGATTACAGTATTGTAATTATCTTCTGTTCTGTTCATGTTTCCTTCACAGTCTATAAAAGGCCAGTTGCAAAAACGCGACTCCTTCGTCTGTTTTCGCTTACCCCAGAATAAGATCTTAAAGTTTGCTTTTGTCTCTCAATGGCTTTGTAGTAAAAACTAGGTCAGTAGGTTAACTTTCTCCAATCACGTCATCCAATTTACGGTAGAATTGCTCTGATCAAATGGCGTCTGGAATAAGACGTTCTCTGGAAAATGCTTGCTTTCATTAAATGACTTAGGGCTGTTCCAGTAAAATCCGTGTGGGAGGGGGGGACGGCAGTAGAAATAAAATTTCATGGGTGGTGGTCTTCAGAAAAAAACTCAAATTATGGGTGGTCGTTCCTGTAAGAAGTGATGCATTAAAAATGGATGGTATTTTTTGATCTGTTAACATTGACAGGTTGGTTAATTCAGCCAACACATCTCCAAAGAAATCAAAACTAAAGAAATACGATTGGCATATATCCCAACTTATCCCAATACAAAAAAGCTCATATTGCCAGTGAACAGAGTGCAATATGTTCACTAAGCCATTAATCAAGTCCTGGGCAACTTGATTTGAGCCAAGTGCTTGTCTGCAGTCCTATTGAATTGAAAAGTTATGCAACACTAAACTGGTGTTAACACATATAAGAAAATTGATGATTTTTAAATAAAAAGTATGAGGAGTAAGATAAACAAGTTCCAATATTCACTTGACATAGAAGTATAAAAGAGTTTGTGGAGACAGTTTGAGATTCATAGATCCTTATAATTGAAAAAATGTTCATTGAAATTATAGACACATGGTGAACAGAGACACCTGGTGGCTGCCAAAAGTATTGTTCACAGGCTACTCTAATTTTTGACAATATTGGACAAGACAACTAGTTCTTGTCTGTCAATCATCTAAGTTCTTAACAGGTCCTCCTGGAGGCAATTTGTTTGCAAGTGTTGGATTTTATATTTTAACCTATTAAAAATAATTAAAAAATTATGGGTCATGGGTTGGAGAAATAAATGAAAATTATGGGCGGTGGGTACGAAATAAAAGTGCCTTCCCCCCCTCCCATACAGATTTTGCTGGAACAGCCCTTACTGGGTTCATGAGAACCTGTATTTAAAATGATATTTATGTTGAAAATGTTAGACACTGAGTCATAAGATTGAGAAATAGCAGTGTTTTAAAGTGATGTGTTTGGTGGTAGCAATGGCTTTCATGCGGCTTTGATCAAATTTAAGAGACAACGAGGTATGACTGCTAGTAGACCGGAATCTCAGAGGTTTTTTGGGCATGAAAAGGTAACCAATGTTCTTTGATACCACAGTGATCCTTGAGTATCCCAATGCTAGAAATGGCTATCTGGCAGGTTCGCTCTGGTGGGTGTTGTCAGGGAGGCCATGTGAATGACACTCAAAAATTGAGCTAGATCAACTTTTCTGGTAACCAATTAAAAATACCTGCGACGCGTACTACTCAATTCACTGTATCAAAATTATCCACTGCCAGACAATTTCAGTGGTGGGGGTACCCCTGACAGATAAAGAATAATGTGGTCCCAAAATTGAGCTTGATCAACCCAAGAGGTAACCGCATGAAATTGGCTACAAATTGATCATCATAGACCAATGAATGAACACTGCCAGACAAATTCAGTGGTGGATTACCCTCACCAGACACGCCCAAATTGAGCTAGCTCAACCCACCAGGTAACCGGTTGAAACCAACTGTATAACATCCAGCATCACTTGACACGGCGAAGCAGTTGTGTTTCAGACAATTTCAGTGGTGGGGTGCCTCTGCCAGATAATAGTAATGAAGTCCCAAAATTGAGCTAGATCAACCCAAGGAGTAACCGCATAACATCGGTTACAAAATATTCAACATAACCCAATGTATCGTGAAATAACACTGCTAGACAAATCCAGTGTTGGGATAAACCTGCCAGACATACCCTAAACCTCAAAGTTGAGCTAGATCAACCCACCAGGTATCGTAAGCAGTTGAAGCCAACTACGTATTGTTCAGGATGACTGCACATCGCACAACCGTTACATGCTAGACAATTTCAATAGTGGGGTGTCTCTGCTAGACAAAAAAATGATGGGGTTCCCAAATGTTGCCCGGGAAAAAGTGCCAACCTTAGAATTTAGTGAACGTGTAAACGATAAATTTGTAGACGAACATCTCCCACTTTTTACGTATAGTATAGTGCCCAGCTGTTTTGGCTTCGAAAATGGAAGTGATTGGTCCAACTACTCCACCATTGTAGGTCTCGTACTGTATTCATTCAGTGTACACACGCCTTATGGCTAATATTGTTTCGAGCTTTGACGCTTTATTTTTGTTCGGCAGAATTATTCCACCGCTGAGATTGTCTGCATGTAGTAGTTGTCACCTGTGGAGTGATGTGGAACACATTGCACTTGGTTTCAACTGGTTTCTTGGTAGGTTGGTCAAGCTCAACTCTGAGGTCTGGGTGTGTTTGGCAGGGTTAACCCACCACTGAATTTGTCTGGCAGTGTTCATTCATGATACATGGGGTTCTGTTGAATATTTTGCAGCCAATTTTATGGGACCTCATCTTTATCTGGCAGGGGTAACCCACCACTGAAATTGTCTGGTAGTGAATAATTTTGATACAGTGAATTGAGCAGTAGGTGTCGCAGGTATTTCTAAGTGGTTACCAAAAAAGTTGATTTAGCTCAGTCTTTGAGTGTCGTTATCATGGTGACCACACCCACCAGATCGAACCTGCCAAATGTCCATTTCCTAGCATTGGGATACCCATGGTTCACTGTGGTATCAAAGAAAATCGGTTACCTTTTCATGCCCAAAAAAACCTCTTGGATCTTAGGGTCTTGGTCTTTAGGTGAGAGCTCCTGATTCAAGTATGCAGTTTAGGATGGTACAGTTGAAGCCACTGCTTTTTGCAAAGCTTACTTTTTTGCTCTGAATTATTTATCTTCTGAAGTTATGATTTGAAATTCCCAAGTCACAATTAGCAATAAATATGAAGAAAAATGGTTCCCAATAATTTAAGCTTTAGCAAGTCTGCGATAAGTAAGATGTCTTCCGTAAATGTATTTTCTGAATATAGGAAACCTTTGAATGTGATTTGTGTTATTAAAATTTAACAAAAAAGGGAGACCTTAATGAATAAACTATACTATCAATTGCATGACTAAATTTATTTTATTGCCCTAGTGAAATTTCCAACATGCCGTTACTGTTCCATGCAATTTA
The DNA here is from genome assembly GCA_002633005.1 of Phoronis australis. Classification (NCBI taxonomy): domain Eukaryota; kingdom Metazoa; phylum Phoronida; family Phoronidae; genus Phoronis; species Phoronis australis. The sequence goes on along the minus strand of NMRA01000299.1, from coordinate 340,169 downwards.
TGAGTTTTTATTCAGGCAGGTGGCCTTTGCTAGAATTTGGTGGGGATCAATAAATTCTCTGCAGATGTTATTTTCCTTTGTTAGTTATACTGAGGATCCGTACAAGGTCACATTGCGGAAGCCTCGAGATCTTTCAATTGTATTTAAAGCTGATGCTTTGTTATTTTCAGGTATTACTGTGACTATTGTGACACATACTTGACTCATGATTCGGTAAGCTTTGTTAGTCGTATTAGAATTGCATAACACTTAGTCAACTTTCAACTTTAGTAATGTCTCTCCAAACTGTAAATGTGGTGACCATCAATCTTATCCTCATATTTTCTTCAAATGTCCCCTCATCGAATCCCTGAGAGACTCGCTCTTTCGTGCACTCAATGATAACCAGTCAATTGTAAACGCTCTCAATTCTTGTAATAATATCCCTACTAGAGTTACATTATTACTGAATGGTAGTCCTAACCTTCACTTTGTTCTCAACGAATTCCTCCTAAGCAACGTTAGCAAATTTTTATGTACCGTTTATCAATATTGTTGCATATGATTTCCCTACATGAATCTGTACATATTTTTGTTTTTATATATCTGTAATAGCATGTCTAAGTATTGGAATACTTATGTTAGATACCACTTAATTGTATATACCTCTATGTATATAAGTTTCATTTATGAATTGTTTACAACCCAGGTATAATGCTTCACGGTTTCTGGGTTTGTTATTATTTCTTTGTATGTTCTGTGTATCCTTCAATAAATATATATCACAGTGAAAAAAAAAAAACTTTCAGGGTCACAATTGCAATTTGTTAATTGGATCTAATGTTCTCCATAAAATAGGCACTCGATGGAGTTGCTAAATTCAGGTACATGTTGCGTAGTCCATCTAGCTAGGTGTGGAGGATTGCGAGGCTCTGGTGCAAAACAGTGCACTTACTCTTTGCTTGAAATAAATGTTCTTAGCTGTTGATGAGATTAGGTGTTATATCCTCACATCCTCACCCAACATGTGTATGGAGCGTAGAAACCTGGGAGCTTGTCTATTGAATGCTGATTTGTTTAAATTCATTATTTTATTAATCTCGCCATTACTGCTGCTCTGTTTTCAGCCCTCGGTAAGAAAAACACATTGCAGTGGTCGCAAGCACAAAGAAAATGTGCGATCATACTACCAGAAATGGTTAGAAGAACAAGTACAGAAGTTGGTTGATGAAACGAGTAAGTCTCAGTGAATAAGTGTTCGATGATGATATTGTATGGCTGTTTACTTGTTGGTTTGAATGTATTTTGCCTTCCAGTTACTTAATTCCATAACTGACTGATTTAAACACCCATTTTACGGTGAATTCCCACACCTAATTTTTTGTCTGCCAACTTAGATATATGTAGGCATATATTGTTATCTCTGACAGACTAACAGTGACATTTTGAGTTCATGTTAAAAGATGTTTCGAGTGATTTTAAACAAACAGTGAATTTTAATGAAGAACATTTTAAGGTCAGACAAAAACATCATGTTTGGTTGCCATATCATTTTGAAGCTACGTGTCACTACTTAAAAACATAAAAGAAAGAGTGCACAGAACAATGATTTTACCTTTTTCCCAAAAGCCTCACAAAATGTCATGATTGGAAAAATTTGTTTCACGGTTTTTGGAGATGAGTAAACTCAAAGACAACACATTAATGATACGAGTGCTTTGAGCTGCTTTCTACAGTTCGTTACAAACGTCTTCATATTAGTTTAAACATATTGCTTTGTCAACTCGGCTATTTTCACTGCCGTTTCTTGATTGCTAGTCTTGTGTCAGTAGTATGACAATTGCCTTTAGAATCCCATTTCACTCAATGGCAAATATCAATTTGTGTAACAAAAATCCAGACGTGAATTAAAGCAAACTAACACTTCACTTCCATTTCTGGAACAATGGCTCCCGGTTGGTTTTCCCAGACTTTCTCTGTTACTGACAAAAGAATTATAAAGAGATTAGTACAAAGCTATTTAGTTGTAGTTAATATGTATTTCTTTTTATTTCATACCCCATATTCGTCTAAAATTCGTTTAAAAAACCCTCACACTTCCCCAAAAAATTTTGTGACCACAAACTTTTCCAACTTCAGCTGTCTTCGGAAAAACGTCACAACAGGTTACGAAAGGGGACGTGACCCGATCATTGCCGAGCCTGTCCACAGTGTCCATTGCTGTGTGCCAAGAGGAGAACTTTTTTTTTTCAAATTTAGACGGATTTTTAGATTTAAACTGGAATGAATATTTGAAGAAGAATGCCCGACTGTTGTGTAGTTGGAGGCTGGGGCAATACGCCAAGGGCTGGGGTATCTTTGCACAAGTTTCCCACTGATCCAAGACTGTGTCGCAAGTGAGAAGACTTTGCGAAGTCCACGAGTGGAGCGTTGCCGTATTCTGTAGTATGTAGGAAACATATTTCTATGGACTGCTTCGTGAATGACAGCATGCAATCAGAGTATAGTTGTAAACCAGGATGAGTGAACTTTAGAGAGTATTCGAAACGGTACATGTCATCGCTTTACAGAAGCTAGTGGGCCTTGAGCTAGTATTGAACTTAACATTCAGAATGGCGGATAGTATCGACGGACAGTTGGACAGTATTAGTGCTAGAAGTAGCCAATAGATTGCTTTTCTTTTGAATTACATTTTTTGCAACATACTGGTAAGTGTTTGTAGGTGGATGTGCTGAATAGCTTGATGCTCGTTACCTGTCGTTGCAATCCATTGATTTTTAGCCTAGTCGATCACTAGCTGGACGAATGAATAGTAAGAGTAGGGCTGTCCAACCAATTTTTTTCGATTTGCATCTTCAATATAATCGGAAAGATAATGCATCCCACTCAATAAAAAATTGAAAAATTATCAAAATCGGGTTAAGCTGTGCAAATGTATCGCAATTTTGGTGGCAAAATTTGGGTCATTTGTTTGGATCACGTCAGCCATCTTGGACAACAGCGGCATAAGTTACGAGTTTAAAACCGTGTATAAATTATTTTCATCATTATTTTACAATGAAATTAAGTGAGAAATATCTATACCTGCTATTTTGAGTGATTCAATAGTTTTCACTAGATTTCAGCCCGGCACATGTTACTTATTGAGTGATAAAAGTGCTCACAATTCCCGTCTCATTTCTGGCAGTACTGACAACATAGTGACTTACGCTGAACTGAAGGGCATGTTCAGTCGGCTATTTTGTGCTTGGTGAAGATTTAACTTTGATACATTTTGATGAAAGCTGCTATAAAAAGAGCAACTTTGCACAATGGCTATTATTTTGTGCAAAAAAATATAAGGAATCCTCTAATTATTGTGTGAATATCCCATTCAATTGACCATACACTCAATAGTCTAAAAAGATTTGAAATCGTTTTTTCTTTGAGGTTTGATTATGTGTCACAACATAATTTATATTTTTCTAAATTTTGCGTATGAATCTTTTTTTAATACATGCGTTGTAACTTTTTGCTTTCTAAATTCAAGTTATCAAGGCAACAAAATGTAAAGGCTCTTAATTAGAGTAATAGGCCATGTTGGATTGTGAAGCTTCCAGCCTCCAATCCTTTTTCCATGCAACTTCTTGTTTTTTCAAATCATACTTGTCGAATTTTAGTTTAAGGAAACATCTGGTCGCCATGGTGATAGTAGGCATATCCACTTTCATATCATGTAAATTTGTCGTGTTGTTCTAAAATACTTTGTATTCTAAGTTATATTATACTTATTTTGGTAAAAGATTGGCTTACATATGAACTTTACTGTACTGAGATTATTTCAGTTTTGACTTAGCGGTAACCTTCAACTACCTTGAAAGTCTTTCACTGTAGAAACCAAATATATAATTCCGACTAAAAACACTTGATTTTAATTTGAACTGTGGATTAAATGATAATCGTTCTCTGATTTGTTCTTTGATTTCTATGACTCAGTGACTAAAGCATGATAAAATCAACTTGACATAATGAACGGCTGAATTAATATGTTCAGTGGCATCTTCAGGTAATATTTCTTGGGTTTATTATTATTTCAATAGATTAACACATGAATTTAAAAAACCAAGTTCAGAAGACTTCCGATTCAAGTGTTTTTGTAATTCATATTGCCACTTCCACTCAAATTTCAATTATATACGTGGTTAAATTAAAAGGTGACACCCTTCTTACTCACGGCTGAAATGAAAAAAAATGAAAACTAATATTTTGTATTAGGCCTGATTATCTGTGATACACTGGTCTTTACATCTCGTTGGCAAAACACAATTTAGTTATGCCAAAAAATGGAGTTGAAAAGAATTATCATATGAAGCAAGCAAAATTTTGGAGGGTTGACTGCTTGTAGCCATTGCAGTACACAGCTGTCTGCCTGGTCTGACATCACAGACGCTGGTGTAACCACATATGCCTGTTCTCAGAACTGACTGGGCTGAAGTGGGATAAGGTCATTACTGCTGTGCTTTTCTCATTAACCAAGCTGTGCAGACAAGAACTGCCCTGTGCATCAGTTTAACACAGTGGAGTTATTTGTTTTGAAAAGCAGCAACTGTTGTTTTGGTGTGAAACTATGTCTTTAAAGTTTCATTATCAGGGCTTAGAATTTTCCGCGGAAACGCGGATTTCCGCTTTTTTCAAATGTGCTTTCCGCTTTTTTTATAATATTTCCGCGTAAAAAAATCGGATTTGATATAAAATTTCCGCGGCAAATTCCTTTCTTACCGCGGCGTTGCAGACGACGTTCACCTCGAAAAGCGAAAGTTGCTCTTTATGTTTCGGAGGAACGTAAATTGTCAACATTGCCGGGGCATCTGGGACAGCGTGGTGTGATTTTCAATGGCGTCTCGTGTTATTGATAAGCGCGGCGGCAAATACTACCGCTCTGCAGCCAAAAATGTGTGGGTTGGGAGTGGACGGGCGAGCTAAAATGACGCAGACGCATGCTACTGATGGTGGTAACGTTTTTTTTTAGTCCTCCCGATTTTTGTCGGGGAAAGGTTCACATTGACCATTTCAAGACTGTTTATCGGGCATGATTTGGGCCGTAAAAGTTTCAAAGTTTCCGCGTTTTTTTGTCATTGGTCATTCCAAGCCCTGCATTATGTCATGAGTCATTTTGAATTCATTAACACACAGACTATGTGTGTTAAGCGATTGACTCAATTTTTGACAAGCCTGTGTTCATTTCAGTGTTGAGTCCTCTATTAAACATTCTTCTCACATCTATTTGTCTTTTACAGCTGCAGCATTCAAAGCTGGAAAAATAAACAACAACCCATTCCAGGGTGGCCCTGGACAGCCTGGTCCTGGTGGGGCCATGATCCCTCCCCCAGCCAGTTTAGCTGGTAAGTTGAGATGAAGCAATAAATCACTGTTACAGTAACCATTTACATGTACTTCTTTCCATAATTGCTTTTTGTGATTTGTTAAACAGAGAGTCGGAGATGGATGACTATATACACTTGCAAACATTGTAGCAGTGGTGTTCTGTTGTGTCAATAAAGTCATGCATCTGCAACCAGACTCTTTGTTTAACACTCACATTTAGTTCTCATTAATAGCACCCTCCCTAACTACAACCTTCTGTGTTCAAGTCCCATGAAACTGTCTGACAACCACTTGTGTATAGCTCACAAAAAGGTATTCGAAACCAGTTCCATTTATCAACTCTCAGGCAAGCCAGGAGCATAGCAGAGCCAGGACCACTATGGGGGCTATCGAACGTCTTGTAACTTCTTTGAAACAAAATCACCATTATTCTTTCAGCGTGAAAACAAGGTGCTTGTTCTGTGTTTTTTGCCATGTTTCATTAAAAATAAAAAGTTGGCATTGGTAAGACTTTACTGATGGTGTCGGAGCACCGTTCATTTGTTTAAATTTAGGTCACATTTAACCTTAGTCAGTTTTTGCTGTCACCACCTTGGTTTCTTTGCAGGTGGTAAACCACCCGGTCCTCCTGGCGGTGGACCTGGCCCAATGCCGGGACCGGGAGGCCCAATGCCCATGATGATGGGCCCACCCGGGCCAATGCCAATGATGGGTGGTAAGTGAAGATGTGCAGAAATTGTCGAGCTTTGGGATTATTATAGACCTACATATTCATATGTGGGCACATATTGCTGTCATCTCTATCTGGGCATCCGGTGTTCGCAACTGTATTTCCTAAACCCTCATAGGATCTTGATGAGATTTGGCAGATGTGTTCATATGAAGCTTACGACAGATGACGACATATTTCGGTCCTATCTGACTACCGGTGTGCCTCCTAGTAGAATTTAAGTTTTTTGCGTTTACGTCTTTATCTTCGGACTTCCTCAACGGATTTTCATAAAATGTGGCAAATAAGCATCTATCAGTGAGATGACTCTATTACCCTGTTTTCAGATGGATTTGAGGTGTTTTTCACCACCTAGTGGCCATGTATACTGTTTTCGAGTCTGTTTTTTGGCGTCCACCCATCTATCAACCAAACCACCAAAGATGATAGTGAAAATTGGCGTATGTGTTCTTACTGTGAAGAGGGTAGCTGGCAATGATGTTCCGACAACTTTGACTGCTGTGGCGCCTCCTAGTGGCAGCTTTGTTTGTTTTTGCACCTGTCTGTATCTCCTAAACGCTCTGTAGGGTCTTTATCAAATTTAGCAAGTGTATTTATATGAAGTTGAAAACAGACGACGACGACTTTCGGACGGATTGGACTACTGTTGTGCCCCCTAGTGACATTTTTTTTACATTTATCTCTGTATCTTCAGAGGTCCTCAACGAGTTTTCATAAAATTTTGCAGATAGGTATCTATTAATGAGGTGGCGCTATCCTCCCATTTTCGTATGAATTCGAGGTATTTTGCACCACTTAGTGGCCATGTATACTCTTTTCAAGTCTGTTTTTGGCATTCGCCCCACTGTCTACCAAACCACTTGAAGGGTGATGGCTATATCTCCTAAACCCTCTGCAGGATCTTTGTTAAATCTACCAAGTGTATTTATATGAAGTTGACAACGGAAGATGACGATTTTCAGGCTGATCTGACGAACGCTGTGCCCCCTAGTGGCAATTTTAGTTTTTCTGTATTCCACTGTTTCTCCGAAGTTTCTCCACGGATTTGCGTGCCATTTAATAAATAGCTTTTATTAAAGAAATGATGACATGTTCCTGTGTTCGAATGGATTCGACATATGTTACGCCATCTAGTATTCATTTTTGGCATCTGCCCCTCTATCAACCAGACACTGAGGAGGATTTTGAAAATTGGTGTGTAGGTTTCTACTGTGAAGAGGCCAGCTGATGAGGATTCTCGAACAACTTGGACTACTGTGGTGCCTCTTAGTGGCATTTTTTGTGCTTATGACTATCTCCCAAACCCTCTGCAGGATATTTATTAAATTTATGATACAAATAAACACCCCTTGACGTACACCGTTTGCTGTGCAGTCATGGGCGCATTTCAATGTTCCACATCGCTGTTGTTATTAATCTGGTAATTGACCTATCACCAGGATTTTAAGTGACGGCTTAACTGATCAATCAGAATGCAGCATTCTTGACACACCTTCATTTCCAAGCCGCCATTTTACCAGACAAGCAACATGTTGTCATGTAAAACTTTTCACATGGGGACGGAGCTTGCAATAGATCAATTTCATGCTTACAGGCTTGAAGATGTTACATTCTTTAAGTTGGGTAGTCAATTTGACAATTTTTACTTTTGCCATTCTGCAAGAAATATGGCCTTAAAAAATTAAGAAAGCAATTTTGTTAATTGTTTTTGGGATATGTATGGGAAGCATCATTTTGTACTTGTAATTTTTCGCACATCTTTTATATGTTCTTTCTCTGTTCATAGGTCCAATGCGAATGATGGGACCTCCCATGATGGGACCTCCTATGATGGGTGGTGGAAGGCCCCCTCTGTTGGCCGGACCTCCTAAAGGAGGGCCTCCGCAATAGCACGATATAATCAACTGTAATATTGAAAGTAACCGGAGGACTTATTTTTGCTGTCTATTTATGAAGACCGGGTTAGCCTCCAGAGGGCTACTGAAAAGGAATGAGACCAAGTGAAACTCAAGAATTGGGAAGATTGACTGTGGGGGGTTTTCAGTTGGTTTGGCAACAAAATGTCCGATACTTGAGTCTTAGATATGTATTGTTTTTAACTGAATTTTTTGTATTTTCTTGTTTTTGAAAGTAAATTAAACACATTGAAAAATGAAACCTAGGTGTTGTTTTATGAAATATTGTTGTGAACAAGCATGCCGTATGTGCGCATATTTAGAGTAGTGTGCCTACATCTCCATATGTCTTTTTTTCAAAGAAATTTCTGCTGGAGTTTTCCTTGTAGTCGCCTGTTCCTAACCTTCATTTATTGGTGCAGGCAGCTGTCTCTTGCTCATGTTTTATTGGGCATTTATAACTTATTTCATTACTATTGATGTTACTGTTCAATTGAATGTACATTGATGCCCACCACTTTATAAGGTATTAAATTTACGTATTTTAGAAATTTCCTCAAATGGTCCATATACAATTTCACATTTGCATGTACTGTAGGCGCATGTGACTAAGTATACATATTCGTGTTGGTGTAAGTGCATATATACGTATTATAATGCTGAGTCTAGGGTCAAACCGTGGTGACAGGCTGGTGAAAAGAACCAGATATTGGGGTGTCACAATGCTCCATTGGCATCCCATGCTCTAAAATGACTAACATGATCGCTCTGGTGGGTGTGGTCAAGAGAACGACTTTCAACATTGGGCTGGATGTTAACTTTTCTAGTAACCACCCAAAGTACTTGCTGCTTAGTCCTCTCAAACCTGGTCTCTGGCAGACAATTTCAAAGCTGGGTCACTTCTCTCAGGCTTATAACTGTCCACTAATTGAACAAGATCAATCCAAGAAGTAAAGGCATAAAACCAGTGGCAAAATGTTCAGCTGAGCCTAATACATACTGGATGAGCACTTCCAGACATATCTATAGCAAGGTCGTAGGAAGTAGGGGGGCATCGGCCTCCCCAAAGCACCGGCCCCCAAAAAATTTTCAGGCGTCAGGGATAAATCGTGCCAACCGACATAGGCGTGGGGCCGGGGACAGCCGAGAAAAGAAAGACTACGAAATAGGAATAAGAGAGAAAATTCAAGAAAACTCTGCATCAGTGCATGGTTTACTTTTTGAGGACCCTGGCCAGGACATTGTCGTTAGGGTCTTCGCTTTTGCAGCACAGGTCGTCTAACCGCACTTGAAAACGTGCACGAAATCAATCATACATATATTTCGAAAAATCGAGAAAATTTGTAAAGCGAAGCTTTTGCGGAGCGTACTAATTTACTGGATTTTTAAATTCAATAAGTCAAGTTTGCGAATTCAAAACTATATTTTTACATATGCCCCTCTCTGGCAAGGGATAACGGAGACAACTTTCGTTTGTTAGATTTATTATTGTCTTATGATTTAGTTAGTTTTAATTAGTTTTACATTGTCAACTTTGTGTGGTGTGCTGTTACGTGTTTTAAAACTGTTTGCAATCAAGTTTATAAAATCGTCATACCTGCTTTTCTTCCAATCCAGTAGTGTCCTGGGTACATGTTGAAATGCAACATACATGACGTTGACTTGAGGTTCTGGGTTGAAGAGAACAGGTGATTCCCAATTCCGCCAGGTTTGCCGACGAGATCTTCAAACGAAGTTTTAGTACCAAAGAACATTCATTTCAAGTATATTCCACTGGATGACATAAACAATCAGTAACATGTTTTTGTACATTGATCCGGAACAGATATTTCGTTGCTAAAAACGATACTAAACCCTGCTTTGGTGATTATAACCAATCCTCGTCCAGTCACTTGGTAACGTATCGCTTGAGTGATTAAAGCAGAATTCAAAAAAGCTCACGGCAACCGTGCAACGGCTTGGCCCGGACCGCCTCACCCTGCACTTCGGCTTGACAGCCTATGTCAGTGCACTTGCTGAATTGCCTGCATAGTGTTAATATACCTTGGGCGCACACAGGAGGGGCTCGAGGGGTGGGGGCAATTTGGCGAATTGGGCAAAAAGGCAAAAAGGCCCGTCTCGGTGAAACAAAAAGTCCGAGTAAACGAGACAAAATCCACGGGAAGTCGGCGCGGATGCATGGTCCCTGGGCCTGAACCTAGTCGCCCTGTTTTTTTTTAGTCCTCATTGATTTCTTTCAGTAAAGGGTCCGGATATCGAAAAATTCGAGCCCCCTTATATTTAAGCTGAGTGCGCGCATGCATATACTTTATTTGTTCCATAAGGCAGATCTTTGTGAACATAATAATTGACATTTGGAAACATTTCGTGTAGCGAATGCGCAATTTAGTTATTTCTTAGTCAGTCTAAAATCGCAGTTATTTGAATTTTAAAAATATCTAATTATTACAAACAGACTCAAAAACAGTCGTAACACAAATCCAGTGTTTGGAACTGTGGATTTTTGGTGCACTCCTAAGCTGCGCTTATTAATTAGCATGAACGACTTGTGCTATCTCTTTAATGTCCACTTCGACTAATTTTATGACCGAAAGAGTTCCTCTTCAAAAACTTAGTATTAAAGTCATTATCTCAAAGGGCAATCTAGTTCAAAATCTTAAAAAGATGTGGCATGTTACATATTGCTTATTACTTTAAAGTAGTATGTAACATTGCATAATGTTCACATCCTTTCTGTTATCAAACTAAAACCCTTTTTGGGCACAATTTTGTACCTCGGCGGAGATCAGAAAATCATCGACTATTCCGGCCCGTGTGTTTCCGTGACCCCAGTTCACTTATTTATAGTTCACTGTGCATCAGTTCAGGAACGATTTCTGAATGACGGTCATCAGGGGCGGATCCAGAATTCTGAGTCAGTAGGGGGGAGAGGGCAGAGCAGAGTATTAGTCAGGATTTTGCCTGTTAGACATTTGCACCCCAAACTTCCGATTGGAATCTGTGAGAATTTTTTTCGGGGGGTGGGCATGGATGTTCTAACCGTATAGCAATTTCATTCGATTATGTTACATGGTCGTTGTTCTTGTTATACTGTTTGTTTATCAGAGTTAATTACACCCAGTAGAACAGGCTTAACCTAGCCCGCCATCACTAGTAATGGCCTTGATAATCACTCATTGGTGCTGTGACTAGTCCGTAATTTTATGCAAGTGTTTGAAACTATCTTTGTATGTGTACGGCATTGATAATTTGAACCATTAATTCCTATGCAACAGCCAGGGACGGCATGCCTTGCCTTTCGCCAGTGCAGTGGTCTTGATCGGTCCGATCCGGGACATCGGCTGTAGGTCGGAGTCCGTCAAAATAATTTCTGTCGAAATTTATTTTGACACACTTTGTCAATAATTTCTGAATAAATTGTCCATGTTTTGGTTTATTAAATTTAATGTCCGTTGTCAATTATTTCTTCCCCGTTTATTAGTGCAGGCTGGTAACAAGCACTGCTCCAGTCGCACAGGTGGCGTTTTTTTGTTCTTTTAAAGTGATATGTATTTATTGAAGAATACACAGAACATACAAAGAAATAATAACAAACCCAGAAACCGCGAAGCATTATATCTCGGTTGTAAACGAGTCATAAATGAAACTAATATACATAGAGGTATATACAATTAAGTAGTATCTAATATAAGTATTCCAATACTTAGATATGCTATTACAAATATATAAAAACAAAAATAAATTGTACAGATTTATGTATGGAAATCAGATGCAACAATATAGATAAACGGTACATAAAAATTTACTAACGTTGCTTAGGAGGAATTTGTTGAGAACGAGGTCAAGGTTAGGACTACCATTCAATAATAATGTAACTCTAGTAGGGATATTATTACAAGAATTGAGAGCGTTTACAATTGACTGGTAGTAGGGAAATTATTACAGCTTTAATTGTGAGCGTTAGCAATTGATTGGTTTTCATTGAGTGCACGAAAGAGTGAGTCTCTCAGGTATTCGATGAGCTGACATTTGAAGAAAATATGAGGATAAGAGTAATGGTCACCACATTAACAGTTTGGAGAGACATTACTAAAGTTGTGCCTGAACTTGTCGGAGTTGAGGAGAAGGCAGCATCTTGATCTGTACAATGCTATTTCGTTATCGCGGGGAAGTGAGAATTGAGTCAAGGGTGTTGAGTTCTCAAAATTATGAAAAACGGTTCTAAAATTATTTTTCATACTCGTAAAAGAGTTGCTTTCCTTAACAGAGACTGGAAGAGAATTCCAGTTGTTGATGCACATCATGACTGTAGACCTTCTGAATGCCTGACTGAACGACGGAGGAATTGCATATGGGGTGGAGGATCTCAAATCATTACGACGGCCTTGTCTAGTGTATAGATCAAATATTTTTTTTGACAGAAACATTGCTGACATTGTTTATTACCTTGAAAGTAAATGTGGTCATGTGAAGATTGCGTCGAGTAGACAGTTTAGGCCACTTGAACAAAACTTTAACACTATTGGATCCCGTGTATGCTCCGGTTATGAGTAAGGCAGCTTGATATTGTAACTTCTCCAAATGTTGGAGTGCACCCGTATTGGCAGACTGATATACAATATCACAATAATCAATGTGTGGAAGTATAAAGGATTTGAACAAAACTTCTAAATGGGTAGAATTCAGATGACGAGAGACAAGCTTAAGTGGGTTAATTAGTTCCTGAGTTTTTTTTTTTGTACGAGCTCCCGAGGGGTGAATGGGAGTTTTTCATCTAACAGTATACCCAGATGTCTGTGCGACTGTTTTCTAGGAATGGTTTCATCATTAAGTTTAAGGTCATAAGACGGGTCAACAAGGAAGAGAGCATTAATAGATTTGGAGAAGGCGATTAAAAAACAATAACATCGTTTTTGGTATTTCACCTCAAATATTTAATGATATTTGGTCGTGCTATTAATAATATTGTTTTTCTATGAATGTGTCTTTTTGCTAGCCTTTCGTTCACCACCAGATTCATGACTCGAGCTGAGGTGACAAGGTGCTTGTGCTTTTCATTGTGACCAAGGCTTCACTGTGCTCTAGATAGTCAGGTCACCTCATATTAAACTGTAAAGTCCAGAATAACTTATACATGCATACGTACATCTTTATTTACACTCGTGCACTCACAACACAAACATTAGCCAAAGGCAAGTTGGATGAAACAGCTCGATGTACAAAAGGTCAAAAGACACTAGACTAACCCTGAGCTAATAAGGGAGAAGCAACAAAAACAGGATCGCTAGTTAATGAAAGTATTGACAGTTAGGTATGTGTAATAAAAAATTCTAGATCCCCATAAATGACGAGTAAGTTAATTGAGACATAATATGAAATGGACACACACACACACACACACACACACACACACACACACAAACGCACGCATGCATACACACACATGCACATGCACACTCACACACACTCTGATATACATATAGTACACATTTGCCACGAAATTAGCTAATAGATTACAGATACAATGTAGAGTTGCAAGATGTAAAATGAGATGCACAATATGAAACTAAAGCCTAGCTAACAGTATCAGATAAAATAAACTGATCAATGAAATATAATAAAACTTACAAAACATGTTGTAAAAGTAATCAAATCAAAAACATTTACTCACGGCAAACAAACTCATACTGAAGTTCTTATGCCACTGGTGCTATGCACTTGAAGACTATTTTGTTAGTTTACACCAGGAACCAAACAAACCCGAAACATAGATATGGTTTCGGCTTTGTTTGGTTTGAACAAGGCGTCGGATGCGAAGATCTATTCCTAAATACCTTTGAACGAAAAGTCAAAGATTTCCTTTTTGCAAGAATGGTGAACACAGACGTGCAAAATAATTCAAAATTGTGTACATATTCATTTTTCAATTAAACGACGTTTAGCTTAGACCTAATCTTTAGAAAATAACTCGCAAGTATTTCTTCACTGTTTATTGGTTACAGCAAACTACGAATGATCGTAACCTGAAAGAACAGAGACAGGGGGTAAATACCAGGTCGCTAACAAGTGACGTGTGATTACAATAGGTTAACAATGCTAGACATGTGCTAAGGCTACAATAAATGAGGGAATCTTACCGCTAATTAAACAATGGATTTAGAGACAAAAGAAACATGGCGGCTAGGGCGAATACCAAGCGCCATCTATATGTCACAATTCTCTAATCTTGAAACATATCTTTCATTCAAGTTACCTCGCTGCTTTATCACTTTCCTTTGCAATATTCTGTTGTTCAACCACAGACTGATGGTCGAGGTAAGGCGACACTAAAAAGCTCCGAATATGTTCTTTATGTAAGCAGAATCTTGGTTATAATTTTATTGAGGACGAATATCACTTTATTTGTATAGTGCCCATTTGAGTGATCGGAGAATTACAATGTTACCTAGGTACATTGGACCTTGGTAATCCGACAAATAGTGGATTTCTACGTCAGTGGGCGATGCAGCGGAGAAAAGTAGGGGAGGAGGCTCTCCAGCCCCCCATGGTGAGCGCCGCCCATGTTCTAAGATTAAAGAAAATTTCTGATCCTTAAAAAATCACTGCTTCTGTTTTAAGTGTGTGTGTGTGTGTGTGTCAGTGTGTACACTTGATGTGGCCATACTTTCATGATATCTCAATATGTGTTTTTCTCATCTTGTCATGTGTTTTAGTATTCTTTTATTTTGTTATTATTTTATTATTTATGCTTTTTATGTCACAGTCAGTGATATTCAGCCTTCGGCTAGTGTTTGTCTGTTTTTGTCAAACTGACAAAAAATAGATTGATCGATTGATTGATTGAAAACAAAAACTGTGACTTAACGATTGAAACTGCTACTACACATGCGTATGCGTATTTACTGTATTTTATTGTTGTGTTTGATATGTAAGTACTGTGGGCCGATGGCCTCTAGTGTGAATAAACGTATTCCACCAGGGGGAGGTCGCGAGCCAGTACATTGTCATCACAAGCCCATCGTACGCATGGTAGCTTGCGGTCTCTGCCTAAAGCCTCGTCCCCAAGCCTCAAGGTAGCGCTGGTCGGTATAGAGTTCGGAAACGCTAGGCCCTCGTTAAAAATAAGAAAATGGCGAGATTACATGAGACATTACCCTGTATTTTGAATTAGAGCAGGAGATTGTGACTAGAATTTAGCGCGGTTCTGGCATACGTACCAGCGCAACTGAACTCTACCCTGGCTTAGTCAAATAATATTCTCGCTGGTTCCTTGCGTGCCGGTAGGTGGTCAGTAGCTGGCTAGGCACTTAGGGAACCAGCGAGAATGGTAGTGCTCTCCACTGAACTGAAATAAAAATCGATAACGCTTCCCGGGTAACAGAATAATATTTGATGTGGTCTGGATGAGCGCACTAATCTAACTAGATTTTCAACCCGTCTGTTATCGTAAGTTGTTTTCTGTTTCTCTTTTCTGTAGTAGTAGTGAGATTACCCGCAGATTATCCGACTCGGTAATAAGATCAGTGATCCCCGATAAAACCGCAGATTACCCGACTTGTGTAGCCTTGGTTTGGTACAAAGCTGTATAGTACCGGGATACCTATCGGCGTCAGGCTCCAATCAAGGAGTGTAGTAGTATAGGAGAGTTCACTTGTGAGTTCGCTGTTACCGCTACTACTAGCGCCGCCAAGTGGTGAACAAGCTACGGTCAACCAGGAAGCGCCAAAACAATGGGGACGGACGCATTTTGCAGTGCGATAAATTGCATGAATTGATCCACGAAAACCCCACACGTGTCATTTTGTAGGTTTCCTAAGGATCCAGAAAGGTAAGGATTATCTGTTATTCAATAATATGATACATTGTCTTTCATTTTGTGTGTTCTGTTCACGGTTGTTAGACAAGTCGATCGCAGTCCCGGTGCCCGGCACTGTCTGTTGTCTGCAGTGTAGGCTAGACCTACTGGGCAGCCGGCGGAAGAGGACTATGATTAACGTACGATGTGATCGTCAGCTTTTTGGATACTTGCAGTCCATGTATTCCAAATCAAAATGTCACTCTAACGATCGCAGGGATAATTTTAGGAAAACATTCCCATGGCCATGGGTGAATATGAATCGTGGTGACACGGCCATGGCACAATCACAGCCACAGGCCACAGGGCCTTTTAAGTCTTTCATTAGTCAAGTCAGAGAATCTGTGGGTCTCGGTGAAAAGTTGTGCAGCCCTTAAAATATCCGTGGATCGACATTTGAGTCCTAGTTTTTTTAGTTGACACCAAGACGCTTTTGTCTCTATCACAATCACAGTACGACAGGACTTCTGTAGTGTAGTTTAGTGTAGGCTACCAGTCTCTGTGAACCTGGTGAGTATGAGGTTTGTTCCTGAGTCTCTCATTGATTTCTGTTCAGGTGCAAGCACTGGGAGCCGACCTTATGAATAGAGTGCATCCTACTTGTCCAAGAACTGCAACTTATGCTCTCATCACTTCGAGGAGTCCATGTTGATGAATGAAGAACAAGCTGGTATTGAATGCAGTGCCCGAGCAGTATTTGATGTCCCCAGTCCACCAAAAATGAAGACGTCAAAAAGTTCTACGGAAATTATGTTACAGCTGTGGAATAGGCTTTTTGCATTTCTGATTATCGTCTCACAAAGCAAGTACTGGAACATCACGTGTAGAAAGGACAATTAGTCAAAATCTGGTTTTCGTATTTTACTAAGGTTGATCAGATTGAAACATTTTATGAATGGTTAGCCTGTGATTTGAAGAGAGCCAAAGTGAAACTGATGGGTCTTTTAGAGTCTGAATGGTGGGCTGACATTTTGTTAAACCCAAGCTATCCATATCATTTTGCTTCTCAATGACACTGAAACACCTCTGTGAGTAAATTAGTTATCAGCTTCAACGCATTTCGTTGGCAAAAAGAGCTGTTGTTTTCTAGTGAATAGAGAGTGAGAAGGTTGGTTAGATTTTCTTGTTGTATTGGTGTATGTGTTGCCTATTTTGTACGTTTTTGGAGATTGTGATTAATTTAAGCTCCAGTTGTGGCTAAGTAACAAATATGATCTTGTGGTCTAGCTTTAGCTTACCTGAAATATTTACTGTTATTGATAATATGAACAGTGGGTATAGAAAATAAAAATTTTAGTTTTGTCATCCATTAAAAGTCTTTTTAATTCAGTTTTGTATGAAGTTGTGTGGCTAGTGAATATTTTGATTGCTGTTCAGCACCTCTTAACTTTTTTGTCATGACATTTTGAGCTTGGACTGGTTATGGTGGGGATATACTCAATGTGGGGGGGGGCTCGAATTCCCGACGATGTAGACCTTTTGCTAACAAGTGAGTGGGCGGACTAAAAAAAAAAAAAACGGGGACCACCACTGGGAATTGCGCGTTTCCGTTTCTTTAGTGGACTTTTGTCCCATTTTCTCGGACTTTTTCTCTCGTTCAAGCCCCCCGAGCCCCCTGGGTGCGCGCGTGGGAGAGTGCAATCGAGTTTGCCCTATGCTGGAATGTCCAAGAAATAATGGGATGTTCTAAAATTATATTACGATTTTGTGGTAGGGATGAATTGCTTTCTTCTTCTTACATGTGCAGCACCCACTACACCAAACAATTATTCACATTGTTAGTATCCTGGTGCATTGAATAAGGAACACATGCGAAATTGGGTGGAGGTGAAACCAGCAGTGAGCTGGGAGCAACATGTTTGTCAATGGTCAGGGGAGCAACCAAAATTTATGACAATGGGAATGGCTCAACACCTATGTGGCATACCCCATTGGTTTTTACCTGTTTAGCACTCCTCCCATGTAACCCCCCTGGGAGATGGTCAACACCCATTTGGCGCCCACATGGTTTTTGCCTTGTACCCCCTTAGCTGTCACCTGTGGGGAATTACCCTCTGAACCCCCAGGAGCAATCATTCAAATTTTATTGTCCATGGAGGTATGAACTGTTATAAGGAAAGATAATTTGCCTTGTTAAGAACTCAAACATGAAACAACCGTGATAGATTTTGAAGGGAGCTTCAAAAGAATAAAAACAAATACACTTTAATATTGATTAAAATACACATTTTCATTCTCATTCGATTATAAGTGGATGTTAGTTTACGTATTCTAACCATTTTCAATCACACAGTAATTTTATTGCACGTTGAACGTCATTAAAGTATGAATTCATCAGTGTTTACATTGTTCGGACTGCGCTCCTAAGTAAGTATTGATTATTCACCGCTTGGAGCGCTAGTGTTTCGACCGGTAACCATCGCGGCGAATGGTAAAATGGCGGAGTGAACTCTCCTATACTCGTACACTCCTTGCTCCAATGGTCGTCTGCCATCTTCTTTCGCGTGCAGCGCAGCCACGCGGGACTTAGCGTTCCAGTCTAGAGTGCTCGTCTGCACGTTAGGTACTAACCTCTCGGGAGAAACACGCATGGAAGAACTGAGACTGTCTTTTGAGATCACTTAAAAACTTGTAGATTTTACTAATGCACTTTTTGTTTATTTTCAGAAGATATTTTCGAAATTAAATTTTCTTCAGACGGAACAAAAACCAACCCAGATACTGTTTATGCAATGTATCTATTTGTCACACTGCTAAACCCTTGAGCCAGGTTTCTAGCTCCTCAGCTCGATTTTAACGATATATTAATAAAGCATAAAAATATTTCCAGGTGATCAGTGCAATGGGCCCACATGCGAGGCCTGGGCACGTCTGGTACAACGTGTATCAGACCGCCTGCAATTATTTTTTTTATTTGTCCCATATATACTTGGGTACCATGGTCATCCGCCTAAGCATGAAACCGGCTTGTTGTAGTACTCACCCAATTATTCCACTTCAAAGTTATGCTCTGAATAGGATTTGATTGAACTCTAACAGATATATAGTATTCGTTGATTCAAAAGTTTTCTTTTATTTATGCCGAGGTGTTTGAACAGTGTATTGCTTTTTGGCAGTCATTTTATAATGACCTCTATGGTCGTCATATTTTGCCACCTTTTGAAAGAACAGAAAACCACACATAAAAGGCCAAGAAAATAGTTGAAAGGAGTTTACAACAATTCTAGTTTAACTACAAACTATTTTACTGGTATGATATTGATTTTTAAATCGATTTAAATTGATTCATAATTTCAGTTCTGGAAAATCAATCATGATTGTTTTATTTCAGATAGACCTTACTTATTTTCTATTTGTGACCTCTTTATTTGACTTTTTGCTCTTGTTGTTATTAATACCAATTATCTATGCTGTCGTTCTTTTTCTTTTCAGTTTTCTTAATTCTCTGTTAACACCTTGTCAGCCAAAACAGAACTGTAACCTTTGAGACTTGGTCGGCGGAAGTTGATCATTGAACCTCATTGCAGTTGTTCTAATAAATTATACCCAATATAATATTGTTTGATTTTTTCTGACCTTTAACAGACTTTTGCAATCATAAATAAATAAATAAAGATACAAGTTGCATTTGCTTTTTATTGCTCAATCTCTTCTTTTATTTTTAGTTATGTCATGCTGTGTTGTATGTAATAATGCATTATAATGAAATAAAGTCAATGTTTTACTTAATTGGTGGCCACTCTCTATCAATTCAAGTATTTTAATTTTCTTCACATAAATCCAAAATGCCTGAACCAAAAATTTCAACATAAATGTTGATCTCGGTACTGTGTTTTGTAATAAAAAACAAGAGGACAATATTTTGATGACCAATGCGTGGGCCGAAACTGTTAAGCACCCAGCGTGTTGGTTTTGTCTGCCGCTTCTTTCCTTTGGCCTAACAGGTGTCTGTTGGTGCCTGGGACAAATAGATACATTGCATAAACAATATCTGGGTTGGTTTTTGTTCCGTCTGAAGAAAATTTAATTTCGAAAATATCTTCTGAAAATGAACAAAAAAGTGCATTAGTAAAATCTACAAGTTTTTAAGTGGTCTCAAAAACAGTCGGTAAATGCACCGATTTTCGTCTCAGTTCTTCCATGCGTGTGTCTCCCAAGAGGTTAGTACCTAACGTGCAGACGAGCACTCTAGATTGGAACGCGCTGCACGCGAAAGAAGATGGCAGATGACCATTGGAGCCTGTTGATGATAAGTATCCTGACTATATATAAATATATGTATAAATATACAGCTTTGCACCGATGTGGGTAAAAAAGTTAGTGTCATTAAAAACTACAGTCTTCCTTGAGTAAACAAAATTATTTAACAGTGTTGGAAAAAATGGCGTTCTACCGTTTTTCTGCTGCTAAATTTGTGGAGTGATCTTTAGCGACAGCTTTCGGTGCCATGAAATATTGCGTCACCTATTGGCCAGTTTCTTTTTTTGCCGATTCTTCAATCAACTGCTGTTCTTTTACGAGCTTGCGTACATGTCACAACAAATTATTGGAACTGGTTTCACTTCATTATAAGGTTTTAGAATTTCGATACCGAAAAACCGAATTTCAGAACAAATTTTGCTTCTCTGAAGTTGTCGCGAAAATTTAGGAAATGGCGCGTGCGTATGACACGAACGTATTGTTTTCAAAACGACAACATACTTTTCATTGTTAGAAAAGGCGGAGAGTTACGCAAGAAAATGACGTTTTTTGCATTGTTTTTCACTTAAATGGCTGTAACGGGCAAGGTGAGTATTGGTTGATTCCCAGATTTTGCACGCACCCCGTCCGGTCTTTAGCTTTACATGTTGATACAAATTTCACAGCGCGTTGACGAGCAGAACTACCCTGGCTGTGTGCAATTTCGGGGTCTACAGAAGAAATACACACAGTGGTACCTAGCTGTATTTTGACGACAGTCTTCATACAGCTAGCCTGCTGGCTACCCGACTTGTTACCCCCAATAAAAACCGCGAGGTGCTAACCTAACCATCAGTTGAATAGGCAACTTAGGCAACACGTAGCCCCGCGGTTGATTGGTTGGTTAGCGGCATTCAGAACAATGTAATTGCCTATTAGGCAATTGCCTTGTGTTGTGTCCCCTGGGAGCGGAATACCACCGCTGCCACCAAAATGTTGTGTGCCGCCCTTACCACGTTATTCTATGGTATGATAGAACTATAAGACTGCTTACCCAACTGGATATATTCTGGTCCCTGACACAGTAAAGTAAATTGAAGCACTTATGATGGTTGGATATACGTCTTGTCTGTTGTGAGTCTCAAGTACGAAGCCAGTATTACTAAAACTACTGGAACGACTTACCTCAGTTCAGCTTCCCACAGCCCACTCTGAACTCTATAAACCACTGCACGCAAGCTAATATACAGATATACACACACATGTACACAGTGACTATTCCAAGTCACACACTCAGCAATAGCATTTCTGAACACTCAGACTTCACGGCGGCAACTCCCTTACTCTGAACTGCTGCTCTATAGGGATTCTGAAAATCCCGGGATGTGACGTATTTTCCGCCTGACGTCACTACCATAGATTCGCTGTAGCGCGGTTAAATACATTTCCTCCCAACCCTTTTTGAAGGAGGATGTTCCCGGGTTCTTCTGTTCTTGAATACTGCATTGCCGGAGACTGTGCTTCTTAGCTGCAAAAACTATTTTTCAAAAAATGAAACCATAGTAAATACAAGAGTAGTAACTGATCATATGTACACACTACCCAACTACATTCCCATGCGCAGTGTTTTCCCTGGGTTTTGAAAGAAGCGTGGTGGTAAATGGCCAAAACGGGGTGCAAAGCCCGATGCCGCACACGAATTTGAGAAATGGGATCCCCCTATTGTCTGGGTCTCAAAAGGAGTGTGGTGGTGAATGCTCGACGCGGATGTGGAACCCGGCGCTTCATGCGAGTATGGGATGAAGTGGGATCCTCCCATCAGAGGGTGGGGGGAGTTGGGAGACCTTCCTCAAGCAAAATATGAAAATTAGATGTAATTGGTTGTAGTTTGCTCATTATAGACAAGACCTTAACCCGAGCATCATGTTGTGGAAGTGTCCGAGTAAAGGACGCTTTGCAAGACAAATTGGCAATGAAGTATCCGTCATAGTGTGATCGCTGTCTCACTTGAGTACTAATAACAGTGTTAAAATTCAATTATCCACGAAGTGACAACCATAGAACAAAAAATATGTGAACTTTGTTGACATAATAAACGAAACTTCTATTCATTGATATCGTCTTGCTAAACATATACCATGATAGTGGATTGGCGTTGGCTGGCGACGGCGTAGAAGACGATGTATAATCCAATCCATGCAGACGAATCTGAGACTGGTTAACATTCAATATCGTCATTTTGGCGCAGGGCTATGGTTGATTAAACAGTTGGATGTCACGCCCTGCAGTATAATTCACAATGTCTTTTGTAAACTCGGACACGATAAAATGAATGAAGCAGAAATCTTACTGTTTCTTACTTCATTAGCAAGCCCTGGCGGTTTCCCATTTTAGAAAATTTGTATCGAGGTCGTTGCCTGGTCCCCGGCTGTATTAAGTTTATATGCATTGTCGGATAACCAGGCAGAAACGAGGTATGAAAGGGGATTGGGGATTGAATGATTGTGTTTAACGGGGACACAATTCAAGAACCGAGTGTAAAATTATTATTTTTCCCTTTCGATCCACAAATGGCGAAAGGTGCCATCTGACTTGTACTTATTCATTATTACTAGCGATTATTTTTACTAGTGATCATTTTTATTAGCGATCATTCTTACTAGCAATCATTTTTACTAGCGATCATTTATACTAGCGATCATTCATACTAGCAATTTTTGCGTGGCGGTGAAGTTTCCCCGTCACGATTAGATGTGTGGCGGTCAATTTGAGTATGATTTACGAGTGGTGGGGCCAAAAGGGAGCGTGGCAGGCCGCCCAGAAGTTTACACGCAGGGGAAACCGTGCACATTCCCACTCAATACGCACACTAAACGAAGTTTTAGCTTTTTCCACCTTCCTTCTCACATACACGTCCACATTCACCATTTATTTTCCCTCCATCCTTTTCCTCATTTTCCCCTTAATGAAATAAGGATGTTAAATTATCCCTTGAAAGTCTACCGATTTGCCCAATACCATTTCCATGACTTCCACTGATTGTTAACACCACTCCCTTATTAATACCAAATGTGAGTGATGTCTTCCCATCCCACTAGGATGACTATAGTGCAAATCAGACTGCACTATCAATAACATGTTAGATCGAATAGCCCTAATTGCCCAAGCCTTATCCACTTGATTTTCCAGAGACTGAAAAATTACCTTAGACCATTTAATTCCACTATCCTCAACGGATTGCCTGATGACAGTACTTCAGCAACGCACGTATCCATCACCTGATGTCACTGCTCAGGAAAGGGAATCAAACCCCGATGAGGATCGTCAAACTCCAGTGAGTGAAGCTCATGACAAACTCACCACTGGCACCCTTGTCAATGCTGGCTTCCTTCTAATTTCATGCAATCCCTAAGGAAAGGGGATTGACCCCCGATGAGATGGAATGTACGCCAAACTCGCCACCGACGCCTCTTTCGATGCTGGCTTCCCATTTGCAGTGGCTTTCCCTCGGGAAATTGGATTCACCCCCAACGAGTTCGCCATTGAATTCGCCACCGACGCCCCTTTCGACGCCGGCTTCCCACGTACCATTTTACTTCATCACTGGAAGACGCTGTATCCATCGGCTGCTCAACAAGGAACTTCCCCAGCCACTTAAATGGTATACATTTTCCTGTTGGCCATCTTCTTCCTGCGACCTTTATCAGCTGAATCCTTGTGAAGCTCTTCAGCAAGGCCTCCAACACTTCCTAGTACAATAACAATTGCAGACTCTATATTTGCCCTAGCGACACTTCCTTCGGCTGCTCCGACCCCACGTGTCGGCACACAAGCTGCACCTCCTCTTGCAGATGTCCCACGAGGGATGATAAGAATGGGTTCCCCTCGACCCGCTTTAGCAATTCCCTAGGTGACTTGTCATCTACAGCCTTGGTTAAATCGTGCAGAAAGCACACCCGCTTTCATGACTGCACAAGAGTCCTTTGTTCCTGTAGATTTGCTGGAGCGCGGTCTACTACTCTAGTGTTAATGAATGAGTGGTAAGAAGTCGGTGATAATCAACTCTGATGTTGCCCCTATCGCAGATCTTGCTGTCTAGGGCATCTGTACCAGGTCATCCAATTATAATATTCCTATAAATAGGACAAATTACAGTGGTGGACTGGAATAGCTTGCCGGACTGCATTACATCAGTGTCATCTCTTGATATCTTTGTCGACAAGCTGTCTACTTTTCTGAAGTAACTAGTGGGTAGCCAGCTAGCTAGCTGTATGAAGACTATTGTCAAAAAACAGCTAGGTACCTCTGTGTGTTTTCTTCGATAGACCCCGAAATTGCACACAGACAGGGTAGTTCTGCTCATTACCTGGCCGTGAAACCTGTATCAATATGTAGAGCTAAAGACTGGACGGGGTGCATGCAAAATCTGGGAATCAAATGACACTCCCGTTACAGTCGTTTAAGTGGAAAACAATCTAATAAACGTCATTTTCTTGCGTAATCCTCCGCCTTCTCTAATAAAGAAAAGTTATGTCGTTGTATTGAAAACAATATGCTCGTGACACGTGCATGCACCATTTCAAACACGGCGCAATTGTAACGGAACTATGGCTATGTACAGGCTCTCCCGCAATATCCCAAGCAACCAGCAGTGGCGCTGCGCACTACGACTCCGTTTCCGTCGTCTGCTTCACAGTGCAATGACGAAAATTACTTCATTTTTTAAAGAAAATGGAATCTGAGTGACGATGAAAAAACAGAAGCTGCTGTTAAGATGTGAATTTTAATCGAAGCCTGAAGGAATCACTCAGAAACTCATAATTCTCTTTTTGTCAAACCTTAACTTAAGACGATTTCCAAAGCAGTCGCGTCATTAATGCCAACACAAAAAAAAACGGACTTGTTCTTTTGGGCAATTGAAGACTATTTTAAATACAACAAATCTGTTACGAACTGATTGCATATTTATTTACCTAAACATCATTTAACAAAGAATGGACTCACCGGAGACAGCCCAAGAGTTGTTATCTCTGCGGCGAAGGATGTTAAAGTTGAGTCTCCGATGAGTTGCCAGCAGTCACTGGTACGGTGCGCGGCTTTAGACGCTCTGCGGCTGGGTTAAAGATCTGTTATAGGCCTAACTATCCCCAATTCCCGTACCAGGATGAATTTCAAAAATAACTTGACTTGGCTGTGGCAGATGTGATATGCGACGTTGATGTTGAAATTGCGCCATATTTTTTATGTTGATTTCCTTTGATGGTTTATAATTCATATATTGCAATGTAGGCATCCAGGGGAGGCTTGGATGTACTTGTGACTGTAGAGTCGTCAAAATTTATCCATTCCCATGCTGACGATTTAACACAGCATGTGCAATGACCACCCGTCGTGTTTCTTCCATGGTGTTCAATGACTGCTTTTATTTTGTAGCCGGAGAGGTCATACGAAGAAATCTTTGTGTTGATTTTTTCACCATTAGTCGCAGTTCGTAAGATATGAATACAAAGGTATTTTGGCGGTTTTACTAATGACCATGTGAGCTGGCCACTGAGACTATTACAGTGTGGGCATTACTAAAGTCCTCGATGTCCAACGACGTCCACAAGCTGTGCCACAACTCCTGCATAGTTATTTCTTTCCTTAGCGTTGGGAGGTAGACGGTCAACTCCCGGTCTATCTGTGTTTTTTCCTTTGCTGTTGAGCAGTTATTACAACTCCTAGTTTGCTTCTTTCCGTGTTGGAAGGTACTAGTAACCTCAGACGTTACATTATCAGCGTTGTGAGCAAGTGTGAACTGATTGCATAAAGTATAAAAAGTATAATAAGCATTACAAAAAGAAGTAGGTTTCACGCGCAAACGCTGTGGACCACAAACAAGTAGGTCTATTAGTATCATATTACGAGTGGAATCGTGGTGGTGCAGTGGTAAAGCACGCGCGCTCCCTCCACCAGGTCGTGGCGTTGAGTCTGTGGTTATTGCAGTTTTTCAAGTTTGACACGTTCTTCGTGTTTTTTTTCTTGGATAATACTTCAGGAATCAAGGAAAACGCTTGATTTTTAGAGGAAAAACAGAAAAATTTTCCTGCCCCCTTCCCGACCTCCCCCCATTCGTTGCTATGGGCATCTACAATCGTGCTTTGCGCAAATGTTTACAGACAAAATGTTGCCCCCCCCTTGTAATATCCTAGATCCGCCACTGACCTAGGTCATTTTTCCCACTAATTTCTCTACTTATGACTTAAGATATGGTTATTTCCTGAAGACTTGTTCACTGAGGCTCTACAAGCTATTTTTTCATATTATCATACACAAGGCAGTGGCGGATCTAGGATACCATAAGTGGTGGGCCAAGATATTGCCTTGGGGCATTGGGTAAAGTGCTACGCTATTGTATACCCGAAAGTTGCCGGGGCTGGGGATGTGGACCTCCTGTTCCGAAAACTTGTCGGTGGACTAAAAAAATGAAACATGATGCCGCCACGGCCTGGGGTCTGAGCCCCCCCTCATCCGCTGCCAGTCCTAGTTGCTGAACTTAATATTTCCTCACGCTTCATGCTATTGCTGTTTCATTTTGCTTGTGGCAGCCAAGGAGGGGGGTGGGGGCGGGTCCCCTGGGCCCTCCTAAATCCACCTATGCAAGGATTGTGTTTTAAAATGTTTTACATATTTTTTCAGGATGATTGAGTCATCTGCATGGTAGGTTTGCATAAAACAGGACATAAGTAGTTCACATGGTTACCCTGCTATACAGATTTACGTGTTGAAAGCCTCCGGTCATCAAAAATGTCGTAAGTGTTATAAAAGGGTTGTGTGAGCTTGTTTTTAATCAGCCTTGCTGTATACAATGCACGCCAAAATAAATTTAAATTAATCGGACAAAATTTTGTTTCTCTATCATGATAGGTAATGACCCATTGCACAGTGACAAATTATTCCTGATATTCTCATGGTGAATCCTGCTTGCACTCGGCCGTCATAATGATTGTCTTAATTATTTTTGGTTTACTGATGGTGCAATATGGAGTGAAACAAGAATTTTGTACTTCTTGCTTATTAACTGTTTGGTTTTATACCAAATAGTTACTGGTTTGAAATGTGAAGGCACTGACTTAAACATATCAAGCCTTTTCAGAAACTAAAATGTACAGTTTTTATACTTACTGTCTTTTCATATTACACAGTGTGGCATACTGTCAGTTTCTTTCTTCCTCTTTAAAAATTTAATACTATTTGTTATCACGGTAATTGCTTTTAAATGTTTATCAATAGGCTGTTAAATAAGGCTTGATATGAAGGCAAAATATGTATATTGGAGCTTTGCTTGTCACGTATTGATAACAACAGCGATTTTTCTTCAATGCTTGTAAATAAAACCTTTTATAATTACTGTTTTATACATTAAAATTTGTCACAAATTGACAATCAGAATCAAACTACACTGATGACCACACACTCTGTAGCTTGGTCCGTCATACCCAACGATTCGCCGTTGTTATCAACACGCTATCGATACCCTAGTCCTTGCTGAGTTGCAACAAATCCTTGAGCATAACATAAATGTTTGAACTTGGTATTAATACGATGCCTGGTAAAAGGCATGAATCTGCATCTTTGATGTTCTCACTTAGTCCTGTTTGACAGCCTGTTAATTAATATTTAAATAAGATTCACAATATGTTCACGAAAACAACAACGGATTTAAAACTTGACATGTTTCGGTGTCATTTATTAAACACCATCCTCAGAAGTCATAATACAGTGGCCACCTAGCTAGGCCCAGCAACAAGTAATGAAGCACAGATACAGTCAGTTACAGGGAGTGACAATGAACTATACCAACAATGACAACCTGTGGTGTGTCAGTTGCCTATTGAGATTGGGCTTACACCAACTGATATGTAAAGCCTCACGAATTGTTGTTGAATGTTACTTGCTATCATGGAGAAAGATTCACAATAGCAAACAGTGTTGTTTGAAGGAGGAAAAAATATCCCCCCCCTTGTGATATGTAGCACTATATGATTTAATGGCAGATAACAAGTTTATTGACAGTTGAACTTACATTTAAGAATGATTTGAGAGGTCCAATTTTAGGTCTTGTGGTTTAACATCTTGTCCTGCTTAACACTGGGTTACCTGTAATTAAAATCCAAAAAGAATTGGTGATGTCAAGTGTTATTATTTGAAAAACGGATTTATTTAAACACTCCAGTGGTATGGATGACCTAACAGGCATTGTTGGTTGTGGTTTGTGTTTTTTTTTTGCAAAGTTAAGTTGTTGGTTTGCTGTATTTTAGGTGATCACTTTTTCAAAAAAAGAAAGCCCACCTGAGATGAGCAAGAATTATGCAGTTTTCTTCACTCACCCTGTGCCAGATCATTACATCTATTCCTTGATACTTACTATGGTACAGCTTTTCAAAAAATGCTAAAACACAAGACTTCAGCGGAAATAGATGCGGATCAGCAGTTTGAAACAGTGAGCACAGGTCTCAAAATGAGTTGAGGCATTAAGACCAGAGTCAAGTTTGTTTTGTTTTGGGTCTTAGACAGAAGTAATAGAAATATTGACTGACAAACAGCTATGGTTGTATATAATATCTTTTCGAATTTTTTTGCAGGAAAAAGAAGGCTCCTTCAAAGTAAGTGTGGTAATAAAAGGAATTGTAGCACTTATATTCATAGTAGTCTGCTGACTCCCTCACGGCCACATAGGTGATCTCACTCTCAGTGTTCTCTTATATAATGCACCATAATTCTATTCTTATAAATTCAAGTCATTTGTTACTCATCACTGAGATTTCAGTGAAGTATTTTCATTTAAATTGGACCTTGTATTTTCTTTTCACAATTAGATTTGCCATTTTAAGCTAGAAAGTTTGTGTAAATTTCCACAAATTTGATTCTTGATCTGACCTGACAACAGTATGCTTAAAGGAGAATGCCACCCGATTTAATTAACTAGTGAGCGAAAGAAAATGTGATTATTTTGGTGAATTAGTCGCGAAACTGCAAATCAACTTACTANGGGGTCTGTTCAGTGATAAATTCAAATTATTCGTTCATCAAATACAGACAGGAGAACATAGCTGTGTGTTGTAATTTTAGACTTGCAATTTTTTTCAGTTCTAAACACACAAAACGCTTGTTATCCCAGCCAGTGACTCGGAACCCAATCAGGCCCATCGCGGCCGGACTGAAGACATCACGAACATAAACCATCAAAAGTTGGAAACTAAACTTCTAGTCACGAAAAGACTATAGTGTTTTTTATGGTCTTAATCGGTCTGTATACACATCACCTTGTATAGGGTCGATCTTACCTCGCTGAGAGGTGCCGTGTTAACCTGTTTGATGACTGACTCGTTTGTGAGGCTTCTGTTTGGTCCTCTGAGTGTAGGATGATTTCGCCAGTTCTTTTTCTCACTCTCTAAAAATTGTTGTAAGCACACCTCTGTTTAGATGCGGTGCAAAATCAGGATGGTCTGTGAGACATCTGCGCTTCTCTACTGAAGAAGGCGTTTCACCTGCGGAATTTTGTGGCATCAAACGGAAACGTCAGTCATTTCCATTATCATGCAGTTAGCTCACTGACACCATGACAAGTCATTCAAACAGTTTTCGGAACTATCCATGTGTTCCGTTGTCTGTGCACGTTCACGGAGCCTCTCTATTATTTCTTGATCAGTGTATTCGGGTTCGAACTGATAGCCTGTGAAACCTAGCAATCGAGCTGTGAAGTCTTCGTTGGGCACTCGTCTAAGTAGGGAGTGCGAGTAGTCAAGTTGACGTTTATATATTGTGCATTCTGTTTCAAAATGAATTATTTTCACCCTAACCTATGCTTATATAAACCTGAAACAAAGTCTGTCTCATTAGATACAATTTGTAATGCCTTTGCAGCATTCGTGAGTGCAAATGTTTTGAGAAGCCAGCATTGAATAAATCACTGCGTTACCGGCTTTAGATGCCATAAACTAATTGACCAAGCATTGAGGCCATGTGAGTGCATGCTAATTCAGTGTTTGCTGACAGAAGGTTGTTGTGAAACAATAACATGATTTTATATCCTATGTCCAGACATTAGGGGAATCTTTATTTAGATATTCATATTAAAAATTAATATACATTATTCGAATCTTAGTTACTGTGCTACTTTTGCCATGACGGTTCTGTGGAAGGATAACCTGATGTTGCGGCCCCCGAGGAGGTAGTAAGTTGATTTGCAGTTTCGCGACTAATTCACCAAAATAATCACATTTTCTTTCGCTCACTAGTATAGTCTTTTCGTGACTAGAAGTTTAGTTTCCAACTTTTGATGGTTTATGTTCGTGATGTCTTCAGTCCGGCCGCGATGGGCCTGATTGGGTTCCGAGTCACTGGCTGGGATAACAAGCGTTTTGTGTGTTTAGAACTGAAAAAAATTGCAAGTCTAAAATTACAACACACAGCTATGTTCTCCTGTCTGTATTTGATGAACGAATAATTTGAATTTATCACTGAACAGACCCCAAACTCCCGTGACTGACCTTGGTAACTAGGCCTACCGAACTTTGTAGGCTACGGTACGTTCAAATACCTAAAATTCCATAATAGCGAAATAAAAAGCATGTTTGTTCAATAACTCGATGTGTTTGTAAGCGATTTACATCGAATTTTGATAATTTATTGGTGTAAAACGATGAATTCAAGCGATTAGCTGACACCAGTAAGTGTGTTGTGAACTGCTGAACAGACTGCATTCGAACCTCTGACGTCACTGGTTAATTTCAACACCTCCGTCTGCTGTCAGGTGTCAGGTAAAAGAGCTGTACTTGCTGCTACCGAGTGGAACTACTCGATCTAAATTGATACAAACTAGGTTGCTTTTTGGTGGCATTCTCCTTTAAATGAGCTTAAGATTGGTTTTGTGTTTTAGTTTCTGTCATTTTCAGTCAAAGTAAGTTTCACATACATTTCTGTTATTTGTGTTCTGAGAATTAGTCTTTGACATATCCAAAAATCTTCATTGTTAAATTAGTTTTGAAACAGTGTTCTAGGACCTCCTTTTTATGCGCCAACAGACCTTCGCTGCACCCGTTTTGGCACAGCTTTGGACTCCCAGGTAGTTCACCGGCCCTCTATTCAGATTGCAGGTGTTCTATTTTTTCTCGTTGGCCATTTTTTGCAGACATGGGTGGAGACTGGCCCATTTCATACTGGCCTTGGTGATGTCAGTCTGTCAGCTCAACAACCTGGGTGGCGTCAGTCAGTTGGCATATTTTCACTCCCTCCTCCATTGCGTTTATAATTCTGCGGGCCTGTTGCTGCCAAAATTAATGATGTCATTAAAAACTAAAATTTTTCTTGGAGTTAACTTAACTAGTTACCGATGTTCGAACAATTGGCGTTCTACCATTCTTTTGCTCCTAAAATTGTGGTGGCCTCTTTTGAGTCGGCTTTCGGCGCCATTGCATTACCTATTGGCCAATTTCCCGATTGTTCAATCACCTATTCGTCTTTTTTCAAGATTACATACATGTCATTACAATCAGAACTGATTCATTTTGTTACACATTTTTAGTTGTAACTCCTGAGAGATATTGCAAAATTTTAGCCTGGTTTGTGCACGTGTCACAAGTAAGAACTAGATATGACAAGAAATTCAGGACAATTTTATTAAATTCCATGTTGGGCCATATTCGAAATCTTAACTTTGTCCTCCCTCTCAAACAGGAATAAAACAAGCTTACTGTATCTATTTGAAGAAACGATTGGCAACTCCTCCTGGTTCCTAGTATCTCATGTAAACAAGCTCACCTGCTACTGAGAGGACGGCATGAGCATTGGTTGAAGTTAATTTGCATTTATTGTAATATTATTATGGAGTTTATCGGTTTGCGTCACTCATGTTGATTATTTGAATACGTTTCAGGCAAAATGTGGAAAAAGTTTCCTTATTGGAAGCAAGTGAAACTGTTAAAAACAGGTATGATAATGATGTTTCTGATTAGCAAGTTTATAACAAAATTTTTCAGAAGTTTTGGATGAGAGCTTCTGTGAAAATTCTGTATGAGTATTGAAGCTGCGACAAATGCATCTTCTATAAACTAGGCCATATACGAGTTACTTAGAATGAGTTACTCTACCTCGATAAGGTAGGTGTAAGTTGATACACCTGTGTCAAGTTATGTTGCCCCAGAGCAAATGGCATCCATACTTATTCTTAACGCCAATGTCCAGGTAATCGCTCACCTCCGGCTTTTTCCAGATTTCAGTGTTAGTGCCCACTGTGTAATTGCCCATCCCCCACTTTTTATGCGCCCACATATTTATATGTGGACGCATTATGCCGTCATCTCCGTCCGTCCGTCCGTCTGTCCGGGCGGCGTCCGTCCGGCGTCCGTCCGGCGTCCGTCCGGCGTCCGGGGCCCGCTGCTTTGTGTCCAAAACCCTTTGACATACGTTCATGAAATTTGGCACATGTTCCATTCATGAATGGGACGGCATGTGCAAACTTTCCGACGGATCAGAGTACCGGTGTGCCCCCTAGTAGCAATTTTAGTTTTTTATGCTTACCTTTGTATCTTCAAAAGTCCTGAACGGATTTTCATGAAATTTGGTATGTAGGCACCTATTAGTGAGATGACGCTATCCTCCCGTTTTCAGATGGATTCGACATAGTTTGCGCCACGTAGTGGCCATTTTTAGTGTTTTCGAGTCTTTTTGTGCGTCCACCCCTCTATCAACCAAACCGCTCAAAGGATGATTGTGAAAGTTGGCATGTATATGCTTACTATGTAGAGGACGGTTGAAGATGATTTTCCGACGATTTCAACTACTGAGGCGCCTCCTAGTGGCAGTTTTGTTTTCTTTTTGCGCCTATGGCTGTATCTCCTAAACCGTTCACAGGATCTTTACGAAATTGTGTAAGTATATTTATATGATGTTAACAACGGAAGATGACGACATTTTTACGGATCCGACTACCAGTGTGCCCCCTAGTGGCAATTTTATTTTTTTATGTTTACCTTTGTATCTTTAAAAGTCCTTAACGGAATATTCATGAAATTTAATATGTAGGCATCTATTAGTGAGATGACGCTATCCACCCGTTTTCGGATGGATTCAACGTAGTTTGCGCACCTAGTGGCCATTTTTACTGTTTTCGAGTCTGTATTTTTGCGTCAACTCCTCTATCAACCAAACCGCTCAAAGGATGATTGTGAAAATTGGCATGTATGTGCTAACTATAATGAGGACAGCTGACAATGATTTTCAGACGATTTGGACTACTGTGGCGCCTCCTAGTGGCAGTTTTTTTTTGCGCCTATGGCTATATCTCCTAAACCGTTCGCAGGATCTTTACGAAATTTAATAAGTGTATTTATATGATGTTAACAACAGACGACGACTTTTGGACGGATCCGCCTACCAGTGTGCCCCCTAGTGGCAATTTTATTTTTTTATGTTTACCTCTATCTTCACAAGTCTTTAACGGATTTTCATGAAATTTGGTATGTAGGCACCTATTAGTGCGATGACGCTATCCTCCCGTTTTCGGATGGATTCGACCTAGTTTGCGACACCCAGTGGCCATTTTTACTGTTTTTGAAGAGGACGGTTGATGCTGAATTTCCCATGACTTTGATTACTGTGGCGCCTCCTAGTGGCAGTTTTTTTTTGCGCCCATGGCTGTATCTCCTAAACCGTTCGCAGGATCTTTACGAAATTTAATAAGTGTATNATTTTCATAGGTCTTCAGGTGTATACTTTGTGTTGCTTCGTGACTATGAAGGAAAAGTTCCAAGTAGAAATTTGTTTCTGGCATTCTAATGCTGTGCTAATCTCGTATGTTGGTAAATTTGTTTTTAATTCTATGTTTCTGTGGTGCTTTAAGCAACTGATGTATAGGATGTGCTTGTATTATGAAGATCACTCACATTTTGCCCCTAGCCTATTAAGGAGACAATGACCATGCCTTTCCATTTTGCAAAGTACAACATACTACATATATGCCCTCTACTGGCCACTTTATGGTACCAATAAACAACCCTAGAAGGATACCGTATACGGTGCAATTGTGGGCGCATTTCAATGCTCTGCGTTGCTCTTGTGTTATATTTTTTGGCATCTGCTTCTCTATTTGTCAAACCACTTGAAGGATCATAGTGAAAATTGGAAGATATAATTTTATTTTTTTAAATTTCTGGGTGGATTTTCATCTAAGTTGGCAATATCTTTTGTATATGGAGATGACTTTGCCTTCCAATTTTTTAACGGGGTCGATGTATTCTGTGCCACCTACTTCCATTTTTATGCAACCAATAAACACGTCTACAAGGCTTTAGCATAGCATTTCTTGTGCAGTTGTGGGTGCATTTCAACACTTTCCATTCGGGTGCTTACTAAAAAACTAGTTTCAAATGGATCCCAACTTGGACGTTATTTCTGGGCTTGACAAACTCAATAAGTTGACTTATCCGAGCATGGTGGCAAGCAATAACAAATTTACAGGTTCTCCCTAAGTTGAGTCTAGTTATTATAAACTAAGTAGAGTAAACCAAAAGTTATTTTTTTACAGAAGTCAGGTTCAAAATGCCTTTTAATTGACCATTGCAATAACTGGCTTTTGATTGAGACCACTTTTACTCTTGTAAGATTGGCCTCAGCTTGCTCCTTATCAAAATCAAATATGGTATCTGGTGCTGGAAAGAACAGACGGTCAATCATTGCTCTTGATCAGGTTCTATAAGTTGGTGTGCTTCAGCAGATCATTTTGGGCAAAGCATTTTGTGTCCTTATGGTCTATTAATTTTTTAGATTTAGCTGTTTGTGTAGAGTGACTGGGAAAGGCAGAGGGAGATGGAGAGCTTGTTTTTACATGGTTAAGTCTGGTTAAACCAAACGTAATCTTGATGTTATTCTTCTGTTTTCAGGGAGTTGGCGTATAATTCACTGGGGTAGGTACAATTAAATAAATCATCTTTAATATTGTGCATGAATCTCAAATATCCTAGGAAATGGGTTGTTTCTCTCATAATAGTTTATGATGTTAGGATTTCCTGGCTGGAGTCAAGAACTGTCTTTAACCTTATGTCATCATGGACATTATTTGTTCTGTTTGACTGAGAGACATTCTTAGCATGCCTAAACACCAAGTTTATCAGAAACCCTGTGATTTGAAGTCCATGTTGTGATGATGCCATTGTATATAAATTATCATGAAGAGAGTGGTAAACTATTACTTGAAAGTTTGGAAGTGTAAGTTTAAGTACTGTATTTTTATAGGAACAGTTGGGATCCTCACATTGTCAAAACAGTCAAGTAACATGCAAATTACTACTTCTTGTTCTATGTTTGCTTTCAGACTTGTATCAGAAGATGAGTTCGAAGAGTGAGTAACCTACAATATGTCGCCAGATTGATGAGAAATCAATTGCTCTTAGGAGTTTGGGCTAAGCTGAATAAAATTATCCTCTCATTTGATTTTTGGAAGCATCTGGTTGTTGCTGCTCCCCTCAAGACATTATTTTTTGCGCCTGCCTTTCTTAAATTCCTTGATAGATTTTCATAAACTACGGCTACAGAAAAATGGGAACAACAGTCGTCCATCCGTAAGTGAATTTAACCAATTGTGCATCCCTTAACGACAGTTTTTAATGTTTGTTTTTGGTATCCTCCTCTCAGTTTTCCAAATCTTGGTTAATGTTTGCACAATCATCACTAGTGCTATGCCCCCTTGTGGTACTTTTGCTGTTGCCTCTTGATCTCCACAGATATTAATGGAATGTAGTAGAATCTGCATTTTTTAATGAAATGATAACACCCACTAACTTGATTATTATAGTAGTGCTGTCCAACCAAGATACTCTTTCAGTTTTTCTGCATTCCCTTATGGGCAGATTTAAATAAAACTTCGATTCTAACTCATTGCTAACTTCACTTCGAGATTACATGAGATGCGCTGGCAGATGATTAGTGTGTGGATTCTGTTGATGTTAAGACAAGTTTTCGTAACTCTTGTGTTTTCGCTTTTATTTCCACTAGCATTGCTTTGTCTCTGCGTGTCATAGTTAACTATTAGCAATTGTTGACTTTCTGTTCTTTATTAATATATTTTTATTCCGTATTTGACGGTTTACCGATTTGCAGTCTGTGTGACAAAGTTAACTTTTGGTACGTGCCTGTGATATTTTGCAGCATGGGCGATACTATTGCAGGTGTTTTTGACCACGTATGCCTCTTTTCCTAGTTGAGTTTCCTGAATGCTTTGGTCTGCACTGTACTATGTGCTTAACCGTGGTCTTTGTTCCATGCTGTACTCAGTGCTTGACCATGGTCTTGTTCTGCTGGAAGCAGGAGTCATCGAGTACTGGAATTCTCCAATCTTGTCACGTAATGGTGGCTTTGTTTTGCTAAGCCTTTGGCGTCTGTTCACCGTTTAGCGGGAATTCCCTTCGCGTTTCCTTGTCATGTCCTTAATTAGGTCAAACAATAGTGCTTACTGCTTGCGCTTGTGACGGAACTTTGGTTTGGCACTGCCAATCATGAATGAGCTTGCCAGTGGTGCTGTACCTTTGTATCGGCTGCTTGAACTTTTGTTACTTGTGATTCTGCATTCAGACCTACACTCTCGTTGTGTCTCATGAACTGTGGAACCTGTGTCAAAAGACAGCAAAAAGTCCAAAGTAGTAAAGTCTCTAAACAAATCTGAACCTGACAAGGCTGTTAAAGTTAAGCTTACTGACATTTCTCTTTAAGGCCACCCTTTGAAAGGGCATGAGTGAGGCCTTCAAAGCTCAGTTGACAGACCTAATCAAGTCGGTTTTGGTGTCGCATATGCCCGTACCTGAAGGCCCACTTGATAATTGCTCCTTCGAGGTTTTGTAACCTGGCGAGTTGGTGCAGGGAGAGGAGGTCACAGCCTTTGTGCTGATCTCCAGCTGACGAGTGCAGATGGCTCGGACGTTTTTCTTGACAAAATCGCAGCCTATATCGACGAAGTCGCTGGCGTGGACCCGCCAGTCGCGGAGAAGTTGGCCATTGTGACTACTTCCCTGTTCACCATGAAACTGGGTGACAA
Source organism: Phoronis australis (assembly GCA_002633005.1). Classification (NCBI taxonomy): domain Eukaryota; kingdom Metazoa; phylum Phoronida; family Phoronidae; genus Phoronis; species Phoronis australis. The sequence continues at coordinate 303,099 of NMRA01000299.1, read as the reverse complement.
CAAAGTGAAAGATTTATGTAACAAACACAAACGGCCAAATATTGTACCCATCTCGGCAGCGAAAGTAAATAGTGAGTTGTGATATTGCCTACGGCTAACTACCAAGGCAATGGATGTCAGGTTGCAGCATTTGTTGCCGCCCTTACTCTCTGTGGCAGCCCCCATCATTGCCCTCGCCGAACAACTACGAGGGCCGGTAACGGAATGTGCAAGTTTGAAATGGTTGGCGTTGGAGGCACTCATGTTCCTGGGCGATGCCAACATTGAACTGAACCAGGGACGGCGGGAATCCATTTGCTGTGTAACACTGTGGAAAAGGAAAGCTCACAATTGACCTACTGCAGGTTCCGCCCCCTTGCGAAAAGTTGATTAACAAACAATAAGTTATACCCGGCAACATGTTGTTTGTCGGGTAAAATGGCGATTTAGAAACAAATGTGTGTCAAGAGTGCATTCTGATTGGTCAGTGAAGTTGATCACTCAAAGTCCTGGTGATAGGTCAATTGTTTGGTGAAGATCTTGCCACCTAAGTTAAGAAATGTTAGTGATGCAGCGTCGCTCGGCAATTGTGCTCCCTACTCGACGTACCCCAGTGGGCCACGTTACACGCAGTTTGGGCGCGTATATTGTGGAATGGGCGATAATGGATGTGATCATGCCATTGCTACCAGCACCAGTGCAAGCTCTTGCCACTACTTTCCTTATGACATGAGGAAACCAGGCGCTGGTTCCCACTCATCGACCCAGCGACAAACCTTTAAACAGATACGTAATATCAGCCATACTACACTTAAATCTAACACTGACATTAGGTTGTAGTTTACTTACCCTATCCGATGGTATTCCTATCGAGTTTTGTGTCAGTCAGTGAGCTGATCATTTTACCTTTTGGTCATCTCTGGATCCAGGATTTTAAGTTAGGGGGGCCAGGGCACAGGATTAACCAGAATTTCGCCTCATGTACGCGCTTAGGCTATAATGTAGGGATGTACGGGGTCTTGATTTTTTTGGGTTTGTGGACCTTATTACTAAAAGAAAAACGTTTTTTTGTTTTTTTTTCAAGGCTCATGCATTGTACATTCGCACCCCCCCCCGTGACTGTATTCGTGAGGTTGGTTTAGAATTCGAGGCGGAGCCATTTTTGCCTTATAAATTGGCCCCAGCGATCCGCCCTCAGGTGAATTATTTTTCAAATTAATCTGACTTATGTTCCGTGAGGGCATTGTTGCTCCCAGTACTAGAGAGAGTGGTGAATGCAATACTTGAATCATATGAGGTGTGGTGCTCGAACTTAAGGCTATCACTCACGAGGCACTGTTGTGATGCAAAGACCATGATATTTGGGTTACTGCTTCTTATCCTCCTGGGAGTTTGAATGTTGTGGCTGATCATGAAAGCTGCAAATATGATGATGTGGTATGGAAGTTTGATGTTGACATTTTTCAACATTTAGCTGCTTAGTGGGATACCCCAGATATTGATTTGTTTGCCTGTAGTCGTTAGATTTTTGAAAGGTGTCATCTTGTGACCAGCTATCCCTAAAACAGTTGTTTCTTGGGATGTTTGTATAGTACTTAATTTTTTAAGATCTATTTCTCCTCCCAAAGTCATTTCTTTAAAATTGTAGACTTTTTTAAAAATTGATTACATTGCTGGGGTTCCTAACTGGTCAGTGTGGTCAATCATTGTTTCTGTTAGATGTTAGGAATTTTAGTGTAAAATCCTGTTGTTTATAACTTCATTTTGATAATTTGCTTAAAAATACTACAGTTGGTTTCCAGCATATGCACGTAACTAGAAGTTGTGTATTGTTAATTATTACAAAGAGTACATTAGCGTACTACTGGGTTACGAAAGAATTGTAATCAGGTGTTTGTTTCATATACCAAGCCTAAAGACATTATCGCTAGGTGGAATAAGAAAATGGCTAGCAATGACATGTCCTTTTTTACTCTGCACAGTGCACATGCTGCAGCAGTCAGTTAAGCTAGTAGTTTGGATCTTTAAGTAGATCCTACAAACTGGTGCTTGGGGGGTATTGATTGTGTTTTCAGAAAGTAACAAGCCTATCTCTTGGCTTAAATGCTTACAAATCCAATAGCCTCTATCTGTGCGTAGTTGTCTGCATGTAGTTGTTATACATCCCAGACAGTGTTAATAAACTACTTACATTATTTTAGTCTTCTGTTTAGAACTTTGAACTCTCATGTAATCTTGAAGTGAAGTTAGCAGTGAGTTAGAATTGATAAATTAAACAAGACTTACCTGACTTAATGAATGTAGAGATTACGTGCCTTCCACTATCACCCACCCTGTAGTTTATGTCTGTTTACTGGGTAATATTCTGTTGGCCTGTAATGTCTTGCAAGCATTCACTCAGTTTCAATTGTGACTCATCGATCTGTGTGTACATCTCACGTAATCTTTCCATTCGTTAGCAGATCGTTAGAATTACAATCAAACTTCAACTTACATGTAAATACTTGATTGAAATACCATTACTGTTTCCCTGTTGGTGTAGTAATATAATCTTTAATTTTTTCAAGGAACGTCGACATTGAAAGTGCCCAGTCATTGTTCCAGCCAACCCTTAAGTAAGCATAATTGGCAGTCTGCATGTTTTGTTGTTAGTTGGTATTTACAGAAATTGTGTTTGCTGTCAGTTTGCCTAAATCTGTGGGAGCCGAGGCTACAAAGATATATGGTTTCATTTCGCTACATATTTTTAGTATTTTTATGCCAGTGTACCGAATTTTAGTGCAAAAATTTGCTGCTGCGAAGCAGTCATCATCCCCCAGAAGATGTCACAAAATTTTAGGAAATGACATGTGCACGTGTCACGAGCGTACCATTTTCGACTGATTTTTCTTTGTGAGGTCGAAAATTATGCTAGATAATGACATTAATTAGATTATTTTCTACTGCAATGAACAAGGTGAGTGTCGGTTGACTCCAGATTTTGCATGCACCCCCACCGGTCGTTAATTCTACATGTTGATATAAATTTCACGAGGTGACGAGTAGAACTACCCAGGCTGTGTGTAATTTTTTTGGGCATTTATAATTATATGTCCTTTCCTTTTGCACTGTCGTAGCCGGGTTGTCTTCTAAGATGGGTACTGCAAACTAAGTAGATGCCAGTACAACTTGACTTCAAGAGCATAATGCACTATAAGTGAACAGGTGTTCTAGGTCCAGTCTTAAGCACCACAGTTTCATTGATTATAAAGTTCTTAACATTTTCTAAAAATTTTCTGCTGTACTGAATTTTACGATGTTCACCATCAAAAAGTGATCTGTTGGACCTTCTCTACTTTTTTTAATATTTAAGATTTGTGTCCAAGGAAACACTACAATCAGTCTCATTCATTTGTGTTTGAAGTTGTTGATTTGCCACTAATGATGAAATAAAATTGTTATTCTTCCAGAAAGGCACCTTTCAAAGAACCTAAGTAAGTAACTATAATAAATAATATTATGCTAGCCTTGGTACTTCACAGACTGTAAACTAGACAAGCTAGTGCCACTGACTTACTCCGTCAAAAGCAAAACAGTGAACATAAACTTCTTGATTTGGCTTTAATGTTCCTACTGAGAGGAGCATAGCTAATGATTGTTGTATGCCACCTAGTGGCCACTTTTATTGTTTTTTGAGTGTTTTTGACATCTGCCTGGCTAGTTGACAAACCATTCTAAGGATCATTAATATGAACATTGATTACATGTTTTTATTGCAAGTAACACAATCTGAATGATTTTTGGATGGTTCTGCCTACTGTAGCACGCATGGCGACTGTTTTCAAGGCGGTGCCGCAATAACCTAATTTCTTATTAATATTTTGCTCGAATTAGACACCACAAGCAAATGTTCATTTATTTAGTTTTTCAAATTATTCATTCGCCACTACTGACGAACTTAATTTTTTTTTCCAGGAGGGCACCTTCTAAAGCTGTTCGGTAAGTACACATTAATATCATGCAACCTAGATACTTCAGAGACTATAAAATGGACAGTTTAGTGCCACCGGCGTGAATAGACTAGTCCATCAAAAGAGGAAAATAGTGAAATCATATTTCTTGATTTGATAGGCAAGTCTTAGCTCAGCAGTACAAGCTTAATGCTTATGGGTATAATACAAACAAAGCTTGGTTTTTGCTCAGGAATTTTGAGTGTCTCAAGTATATGTGCCAAGTACTCAGGATCGATGGTGTATCTTTCTGATTGAGGCAAACACCGTCTTGAATTTTTGGATAGCTCCGACTACTGTGGCGTCCCATAGTGGCAGTTTTGCATTCACTTCTACTTCTCTTGAACCCCTTGCAAAATCTGTGTTAAATTTAACAAGTGTCTTTATATGAACTTGACAAAGGATAGCGATGGCTTTGGGCTGGTTGTGACTTCCTAGTGGCTATTTTTATTATTTTTTAGTGTTTTAGACAGAGAGGTATGCGTAGCACTTCCTAGAGGCCATTTTAGTCTGGACAGGGTGGTTTTCAAGCACAGTTTGGGGGGAAGAGGGTTTCGGGATGTTATTTGGAAAACGGATTGACAGATTGACACAAAGGTATATCATGTAAATGTGGCGGCACCATTTAGTTTTTGGGCAGATTGGACCACTGCAGCACCCCCTAATGGCAATTTTGTATGAAGGCTTTTCAGGATGAATGTAGGGAGCCAATTAAAGGATTTCAATAACAGCTGATGCAGAGTTATGTGTTGGTAATGCGCGGGCACTATTAAATTTTTGGATGGATTTGACCACTGTAACACAACAAAACTTGACACAGACATATATGATGCCAAGTAGACGTGGTGTGGCCTTGCTTCCTTTGCTCTTGGTTGTTGGGTTCGTGTCCCGCTGAGGCACACTGTTACACCATTGAGTCAGGTTTCAAACTCCTCAACTCGGCTTTAACTAAATTTAGTAAAGCATAAAAATGGCTCCGGGTGACCTGCTCAATGAGCCCACCTGAGAGGCCTGCGCATGTCTGGTACAATGTGTAACAGACAGCCTGATGTGATTTCAATGCGCCATACTCTTCATGTTTGGGACAGATTCGTCCACTGCAGCGTTGAGCGTTGTTTGGGGGAAGATTGTGTCTGGAAGAGATCTAGGGAACCAGTTGGTGAAATTCAATAAAACTTTACGCAGAGGTGTGTGATGACAATGCACCGGCACCATTTTGTTCTCAGCAAGAGGCTTTTCAATTGTTGTTTTGGGGAAGAACTTCTCTGGATGATATCTAGAGAATTTATTGATGAATTTCAATGAAACTTAATTTTGAGATATATGGTCACCACACGCTGACTCCTTTTAATATCCCGGCTGATGCGACGACTGCAGGACCTCCTAGTGGCCCATAGAAACATACTGGTTGCAATGCAATGAGGGCACATGTTAATGATACATCATTGCTTTCATTCATTATTTTTGAGTGGTGTTTATCGTCTTCCTCTTTATCAGTCAAACCACTCATCATGAAAATGTTCTTATTGTAAGTGCATGTCTGAGTTTCGGATATGTCCGGCAACTGTTGTGGTACTGTCTAGTGGCAATTTTGTTTTTATCTGTGGATCAGTTTCCTTAATTTTATAGATCTTCATGAAATCTGTTGCTTGTGTTTCTCCTAAGAAGAGTACCACTGATTTTGGGACAAATCCGACTAGTCTACCTAGTGACAAATTTTTCCTTAGCGTTTGCTTTGATATGCATTATGTTCCTAAAATAAAGTACTTATTTTTTGTTGAAACTCTGGTTTATATTGACTACAAGTAATTATTTAGCAAAATGTTGCAGTGTTGCAGTTGTTGTACATCTCATTTTTGTTAATTTCTCAAGCCATAACATGCATGTTTCGAATTTCTTGTTTTTTTCTTTGTTTTCAGTCTTGAATTTGAAGACGAGTTCTCCGAGTGAGTAACGTGCATTATCTGATATATGTGTGAATATGGCCATTGAATATGCCATGGAATATGCTATAATAATATACATTGTATACATGAAAGTATAGCCAATCCGTATACAACAGTAGAGGCCATATTTCATGCTTGTGTATAGTCTCCTGGTGGAGTAAATTCATGTGTACGACAGAAAATTTAGTTACTAAATAGGCTCATCCCTTTGGGCTACCTAAAACATTGATACAAAGTGTCATTCCTCAAGAAGCAGTTTTACTGCAGCCCTTAAAACTATAAACTTTCACCAAAGATTTACCTATAGAAAATTCCTGCACATGGTGATCAAGTATCTATTTTTAGGCCTTGATAGTTTTAATCTGGGTCATCATAAATAGTTCAGCTGTCTTAAAAACGGTCCCAACAAAATCAGGCAAAAATCTTATCCAAATCAAATGAAAATGTTTTGTTAAGAATGCATTCAGTATATCTACACTGAGAACTAAGATATTTACAGGAAACTGCGACCTAATATCGACTATGTGTTTTTTTACTGACACAATTGTCTGCTCACAGCGTTCCTCATTTCTGTTGCTGTTAGCCTAAAATCTGCACACAGTTTCCACCATTATTTTCTGGTTCTGGGATCAACACGGGGGAAATATGTTTATTACATTAACTGTTTCCATTTCAGAAGCTAAGAAAAGAAAATAGATCGAGAAAATTAAGAAATTCATCGAAGCTAAACGACACATTGCTACACAACTTTTTAGTTTATGTTTCAATTTTTCGGGCAAATTTTTTCTAAGTTTTCGACAAACCTCTAATATTATTGAATAGTTCATTGTTTTTAATTGTATTTTCACAAATATTTAGTATGAAATGAATCTTTACTAGTTATTCAACTTCACAGATAGTCTTGTCGCTTAGTTGCGGTCATTCATTTGATCATTTCATATTATTAAGCAACTGCAAACTATATTTTGTTCAAAGGCTGCTCTTGGTTGACTTTGCTGGTTCTGCGGGATCAAACAGCTAACTAAGACATCTGATTGGTTTAAAGGTGAAAAGTTCATTTCGTGAATAATACGCTTACAAAAAAAGACGCATTTCTAGAGCTGATATGCTTCTTCTGCCTTGTTCGGAGTGGCTTGCACTAGGATCAAAGCGAGCGCTGCGCAGGAGTCGGATGCAGTTGTGATGACTGCATTGTCCAGTGCGAACAACAATTGTAATTATCTGGTCATAAACTGCAGTAAATATCTCTGCCTGTACATACTGGCGAATTTTCAAAATGTATGTATCAATAACTTTCGTTAAAAAATGTTACTGCAGTATTCAACTGAAAACAACAGAGTATAGTTTTCTATTTTTCAAAATTGATGAACTAATGAGCTAAAAATTACAAACATTGGTTATGGAGTGGAGAAGTAAACAACCGTGCTTATTGATATACTCGAAGGATTTACAAAAGTTGAACATGGTTAACAATACCACATGGTTTATACTTTTAGTACGCAACAAAAAGTACATTTTACCACATGAAAACAACACAAGGTGACTGACAGAATTAGATGTCAATAGCTTTTTGACAGCGCCCATCTCCCAGTCATGTCAAACTACTGGTGTTGAAACATGTGTTGTGAAGATTAACTATGACTAGCTTGAACGTCATTAAGAAAGTCCAAGATGAGGTGGGTGGTTGAACCAGAGCTGACTTCTATTCTAAGTTTCACTGATGATCAAAATCTGCCACTGATTTGGCACTTCAATCTTAAAAATAAATTCACTGAAAGATAGCAACCTGGCAGTGAACAAAACAAGTAGACTGGAGTATTGAAAATAAAATGACGAATTTGAAACATATTTAAAAGCAACAATCGTTTAGGAAATGGCCCTTTGTCAAGTTGAACCCAGGTCATCAAACCCAATACTTTCGACATTTCACGCTATGACTGCAATTTTGTTGTCATAACAACCGCAACTGTTGAGAAAGTAGTGCTAGGGATTACCTTTCTGCTTCATCAGCTTGAATACAAAAGGGAGTGCTGAATAGGCATTATAAAAGTTGTCTGTGGCTAAAGGTGACCAATGTAGGCAAAACATTTTCTAACTGCGTGTTACCCAGAACCAATCAGATGACGTAGCAGTTGACCTGGCAGAACCAGTGAAGTCAATCGAGTGAAGCCAAAATGTGTACCATTTTTATATTTTTCCAATTTATGAATGAGGGACAATTTCATTGATTTATGTCTATATTATTTGTTATCGCAGAATGCATTGTTGTAGAATACCGACTTTTTTTGGTCCAGTATGTTCATACCAAGTGTCATGATGAAGAGAATGCCTGGTTGTATACAAGTTAATTGTACTTAAAAACAGAACTTACTGACTATACAAATTCATGGAAAACGTTACTCATTTCTTGCTTTAATGTTTGTTTTCAGCAATGAACTACAGCTTCAAGAGAATACAGCAAAGTGAGTAATCATGTAGCAAGTTAAAAAATAGACAGTCTCAGTGAAAATAGAATTTTGTAAAAATTAGCAGTAGCACCGACTTGAGCCTACTAGTTCTGCAACAGCAGTCAGATGCTTTTGCTGCTGAGCTTAATCCCAGGCGTTAAATAATGTTTTAAGCATATTAAATGGTGAAGATATTGGGCACGCGTTAATGTCAGCAAATGTCTGGTACACGGTGGTGAGAATTGGTGACGGGTATTAACATGACAAAGCACAATGCATTTTATTATGCGCCCACATATATATTTATATTTAGACGCATTATGCCGGTGTCCATATGCCCGGCGTCCAGCGTCCGCTGCTCTATATCCAAAACCCTTTGAAATTTGGCACATATGTTCCATTCATGAATGGGACGGCATGAGCGAACTTTCAGACGGATTTGACTACCGGTGTGCCCCCTAGTGGCAATTTTAGTTTTTACCCTTACCTTTGTATCTTCAAAAGTTCCTGACGGATTGTCATGAAATTTGGTATGTAGGCACCTATTAGTGAGATGACACTATCCTCCCGTTTTCGGATGGATTTGAGGTAGTTTGTGCCACCTAGTGGCTGTTTTTACTGTTTTCGCTCAAAGGATGATTGTGAAAATTGATATGTATGTTCTTACTATGAAGAGGACGGTTGACGAAGATTTTCCGACAATTTCGAGTACTGTGGCGCCTCCTAGAGGCAGTTTTGTTTTTTTGCGCCTATGGCTGGATCTCCTAAACCGTTTGCAATATCTTTACGAAATTTAGTAAGTATATTTATATGATGTTAACAACAGACGACGACGACTTTCGGACAGGTGTGACTACTGGTGGGCCAACTAGTGGCAATTTTATTTTTTTTACGTTTACCTCTATCTTCAAAGGTCCTCATCGTATTTTCATAAAATTTGGCATATAGGCATCTATTAATGAGGTGTCGCTATCTCTCCGTTTTCAGATGAATTCGACCTAGTTTGCGCCACCTAGTGGCAATTTTTATTGTTTTCGAGATTTTTGGCGTCCACTAATCTATCAACCAAACCATTTTTAGGGTAATTGTGAAAATTGGCATCTATGTTTTTACTATGAAATGGACGACTGACGATGATTTTCTGACGACTTCGACTACTGGGGCACCTCCTTGTGGCAGTTTTTTTTTGCGCTCATGGCTGTGTCTCCTAAACTTTTTGCAGGATCTTTACTTAATTTTGCAAGTGTATTTATATGATGTTGAGTACGGACGACGACGGCTTTCGAACAGATCTGACTTCTGCTGTGCCCCCTAGTGGCAATTTTATTTTTTACGTTTAACGCTGTATCTTCAAAGGTCCTCAACAGATTTTCATAAAATTTTAAATATAGGTATCTATTGGTGTAATGATGCTATCTTCCTGTTTTTGGATGGAATCGAGGTATTTTGCACCACCTAGTGGCCATTTTTGCTGTTTTCAAATCTTGTTTTGCCGTCGACCCCTGTATCAACCAAATCATTTGAAAATTGGCATATATGTTCTCAGTGGTGACTGACTACTGTGGCGCCTCCTAGTGATAGTTTTGTTTTGCGCCCATAGTAATTCCTAAACCCACTGCAGGATCTTTATTAAATTTAGTAAGTGTATTTATAAGAAGATCACAACAGATGACGACTTTCAGGCGGATCCAGCGGACACTGTGTCCACTAGTGCCAATTTCATTTTATTCTGTTGTCCTTTGTTTCTCTGAAGTTCCTTGACAGATTTTTATGAAATATGGCATGTTCCTGTTTTTGGATGGATTGTATGTTTTTGCGCCATCTAGTGGCCATTTTTATGATACAAATAAATAACCCTAAAAGCACACCATTTACAATACATTCGTGGGGGCATTTCAACGCTCTGCCTTGCTCTTGTTGGCTTATGGTTCTGGTAAAGCTAGTAACTTCAAGTGATATATCCCATTTAACAATAATTCTGGGGCTCCTAACTGGTTAGTGTGGTCAATCATTGCTTCTGTTAGATGTTAGGAATGTTAATGTAAAATCTTGTTGTTTAAAACTTCATTTTGATGATCTTAAACATTCTAGAGTCGATTTCCAGCAAAAGGAAATTAATGTTTGTGCATATGCACATTATTACAAAGAGCACATTAAGTATACTGCTGGGTTACAAAAGAACTGTAATCAGTTGTTTATTTCATATACCAAGACTCATCAGCCTGTCTCTAAAGACATTATCGCTAGGTGGAATAAGACAGTTCTTATTACGGCTAGCAATGATGTGTCCATTTTTACACTGCACAGAACACATGCAGCAGCGGCCAGTAAAGCTGGTAGTTTAGATGTACGATTCTACAAACTGGTACTTGGGGGTATTGATTGTGTTTTCAGAAAGTAACAAGCCTATTACTAGGGTTAACTGCTTACAAATACATTACGTATCATCTGTCTGTGCATAGTTGTCTGTATATAGTTTTTATATATCACAGACGGTGTTAATAAACTACTTGCATTATTTTACGCTTTGCCCTCTTTTTACAACTTTGAATTCTCATGTAATCTTGAAGTGAAGTTAGCAGTGAGTTAGAATTGATAAATTAAACAAGACTTACCTGCAAGTTGGAGTTTGATTGTAATTCTAACAAACTGTTAATGATTGGAGAGATTAGATACGTGCCTTCCACTATCACCCACCCTGTGGTTTATGTCTGTTTACTGGGTAATATTCTGTTGGCCTGTAATGTCTTGCAAGCATTCACTCAGTTTCAATTGTGACTCATTGATCTGTGTGTACATCTCACGTAATCTTTCCATTCGTTAGCAGATCATTAGAATTACAGTCAAACTTCAACTTACAAGTAAGTACTTGATTGAAATACCATTACTATTTTCTTGTTGGTGTAATAATATAATCCTTAATTTTTTCAAGGAATGTCGCCATTGAAAGTGCCCAGCCATTGTTGCAGGCAAGCAAGAGGTAAGTGTAATTGGCAGTCTGCATGTTTCGTTGTGAGTCAAAATGATGGTACAAGTATTTACTGAAATTGTGTTTGTTATCAGTTTGTGTAAGTCTGTGGGAGTAGAGGCAGCAAAGATACAGGCAGTAATCTATTAACAGTTTTGTCATTTTATTCCTTTGACCATGCTTTTTGTGGAAATTGTTTAATTTGTTCTTGTTGGAGTAAAATGAAAATGTTCTAATCAGGAGTTTTTTGCAAACACACAAAGCATGTTTATCTGTAGCCTTGGTGCTACGCTCTATACTAAATATACCGGTTTGTGACGATAAGAGTAAAAAACTAGACAAATATCATCTGACACAAAATTAATGTCATTGAAAAGTACACTTTTCATTGTGTAAACTAACTTAGTTACTGGTGTTGGAAAAATTTGGCATTCTACCGTTATTCTGCTGCTAAAATTATGATGCGATCTTTTGCATCGGCTATCGGCGCCATGAAATACTGCGTCGCCTGACTTTAACCAGTTTATTTTTTCCCTAAGTCTTCAATCAACTGTTCTTCACTTCTACAAGGTTGTGTACTTGTCACAAAATTAACTGGAACTGGTTTCATTTTGTTACATGTTTTTAGTATTTTTATACCAGCATTGAATTGATTGAGCCATATGGTTGTCAAGCAACTGATTAGAAGTTGTCCTTGCAACTTTAAGCCAAAACACGTTGCTGCTTCTTTAATGTACCCTTACCTATGATGTTGAATAATTACATGTATGAAATTGTGTGAATGTGGTGCAGTCAGTTTCATTACTGTTTACTATTTTTGCAACGATTTTTTCAGGTCAAACTACCAAGGGCTGGGGTGAGTGATGTAACTTGTATACACTTATTGTTTGTGCAAAAATATTATTTGTCTCTGGCTAAAGCTGATCCTGAACTAGAAGGATTGTCATTAGATTTGAATAGGATAGATGACTTTTTATTTTAGTTGATTCTCACAACTGCTGTACCCCTGATGGTAATATTTTGTATCTGCATCCACTATGTCTCTGAATTGATGCCCACGAAGTTTGGAAGAAAAATGGAGACAGCACGCAATCGCATATAGCTTTGGATGACTTTTGCTAATTCATGACCTTGTTGTACTTTTTCATGTTTATTTTTGGTTTTATTTCTTCAGTCATTTTGATAAGTTGCAAAACAGCCTTGTCTTGCAGCCGTAGGTTCCACCATACTTATTTTTTTGTTTATTTAAAGGAGCATGCCACCCAAAAAACAACCTATTTTGTATCAATTTAGATCGAGTAGTTCTACTTGATAATGGCACATTTGGTTGCGTTACCTGACACCTGACGGCAGATGGAGGTGTTGAAATTATGCAATGACGTCATTGGTTTCATACGCAGTGTGTTCTGGAGTTCACAACACAGGTTACTGGTGTCAGCTTATCACTTGAATTCATCATTTAACACCAATAAATCATCAAACTTCGATGTAAAACCCTTAAAAATACACCGAGCTCTTATAAAAACATGTTGTTTTATTTTGCTGTTATGGATTTATTGGTATTTGGACACACCGTAGCCTACAAAGTTTGGCAGGCCAATTTACCAAGGTCTGTAGCAGGAGTTTGGGGTCTGTTTGGAGATAAATTCAAAGTATTCTTCCGTGAAATACAGACAGGAGAACCTGGATCTGTGTTGTTTAGACTTGTGATTTTTTGAGTTCTAAACACACAAAACGCTTGTTATCCTGGCCAGTGGCTCGGCACCCGATCAGGTCCGTCGCAGCAGGACTGACTCGTTATCCTGCCCAAAGAGTAGCTCGGAACCCGATCAGGCCCATCGCGGCTGGACTGAAGACATCACGAACATAAGCCAGCCAAAGTTTGGAACTAAACTTCCAGTCACTGAATTAGCATGCGCTCACACGGCCTCGGTGTCCGATCAATTAGTTTTATTGGACCTAAAGCCGGTAACGCAGTGATTTATTCATTGCTGGCTCCTCAAATCATTTGCACTCACGAACACTCCAAAGACATCTAATGAGACAGACTTGGTTTCAGTTTTATACAAGTATTGGTTAGGGTAAGAATAATTCATTTTCAAACGAAACGCTCAGTAATAAATATCAACATGGCAACTCGCAATCCTGTCTTAGACAGGAGCTCATCTGACGAAGACTTCGCAGGTGGATTGTTAACTTTCACAGGCTATCAGTTCGAACCGGAATACAGTGATGAAGAAATACTAGAGAGGCGCCATGAACAAGCTCAGGCAACGGAACGTATGGATAGTTATTTGGTAAGCTGTCATTCCGTCAGACTCACTGTCGACAACTGCAGGCCACAGACACGGAGATGTTTCACGGCCTCATAGTGGCTATTTACATTGTACTTTTCATTCTTTACTACCGCGAGCCACTTCAAGCATTTTGGACTCTCGAGGAAGTCGAAAATATGATATGCCCGCTTTCCTTGCAGCTGCATAGTTCGGACAAGCGGTAATGATGCACTGCAACATAGCGGCATTCACTCTGCAAATGAACCACTGACGTCACTGTGTCATTTCTCACCTTCCTCACGAGTTAACGCGACACCTCTCTGAGCAAGGTAATGTCGACTGTATGCGAGGCGATATGGATATATACCAATTAAAAAAGACTAATTAAATAGGGTGGCATTCTTCTTTAATATTATATGTTCTTTGGTTGATTTATAGTCTACTTTTAGGGCCATAAATTTTTATTCTGGTTTTGTTTTATTGTAAACCTTGCACAATGGGCACTAGATGCCAAGAACTTGCCCCTCTTTTATTGATTAGTTGGAAAATAACATTTCCCATCTCTGGGCTGGTATAATTATTGTTTTTGCTTTTTTCAAACAGTAGTTTCGCCGTGGAAAATGTCGAGGCATTGTCAGAAGCTAAGCCAAGGCTTATCCAAAGGGGGTAAGCATATGAAAGTTGTCTGTCTGCATATTCTATCATTGCACGACCACTGATATTTTTGTCATCTGACTGCATAAAATATGATATGATAACTCTAGTTATGCCACCCTGACCTCTGATGCAACTGTTTGTGATCATATCAATCAGATGGCTGAAACCATAAATCTCTGATAAAAAAGCCAGTAGAATGTCAGTGCAATTTAGAATGTGGTATTCATATAAAAGATGAAAAAATCAGATGAAAGAATCATCAGAATCACATAATGAAACAAGTATATACCAATTCCTCGGGCATATCAGATCATTTTAACTTTGGGAGATCATTGCACTCTCTCGATCCGTAAAATATCAACCTCTGTTTTGGGCCGTACTTGTGTACTGTGACTCAACAATTTAAATAAAGCATTTATTAAGGTCCACACACACACACATGTATGCGCACGAACACAGGTATGCATAAACGCAGACACCCAACAATTCACATACACGCAAAGTAAATTCATGCACGAATTTTAAAATTAGCGTGTAAGTATATAACGACATATCTATCCAATGTTTCGGTTTATTACTCTAAACCATTCTCAAGGAAACAGTTCACAGACTCAAAACAGGCGACACAGGTAGAGAAGAGGCTGTACAGGAACATGTCATTAACTGTGTGTTTAACTAGACCGCAACTACAGACATTGCTCAACATTGCTGTTAAAGAAAATCACTTTATATTCAATGAGGAATACTTTGATCAATGTGACGGTGTTGCTATGGGGAGTCCACTAGGTCCTGTATTAGCTAGTATCTGGATTATCAATTTAGAAGAGATCATGGCCTTTAATAACTGTCCTACTGATCTACCATTGTATTACAAACATTATGTTGACATTTTCGTGACTTTTAGCCATCACAGTCAAGCTAAGCCATTTCTTGACTGGATGAACACATTATGTACTAATAGTATTAAATTTACCACAGAGTCAAAAGCAAACAACTGCATTAGTTTTCTTGATGTATTAGTTCACTGTCAGAATGACTTATTGTCTAAATCAGTGTATAGAAAACCTACTTTTTCAGGTCTGTACCTCAAGTGGGATAGTTTTGTTCCTAAAATGCAGAAAACTGGTCTGGTCATTGGTCTGATTAATTGGGTCTTCAGTGCATGTAGCATTCTGACTTGTTTGACTGGGCACTTGAATTTTTAAATAACGTCTTGATTCAAAATGGATACCCTAAAACATTTATAAAATCTTGCACTGACTGGTTTTTACGTAACCAATTCTAAGGACACATGCGGATGTTTGTCATGGGCCTGAATTGAAGAAAGTATTTCTCAATCTCCCCTATTTAGGTAACAGTAGTTGTGTAGTCGAGAGGCACTGCGGTTAAGAGAATTCTTGGAGCTATTACTCCATGTTTGCATCTCGTAACAATCTTCAAACCTGAAAACAGACTTTTGTCATTGTCGAGGCTAAAAACACTGTTGAGTAATTCTCAAAGAAGTCGGGTTGTGTACCAACTCAAATGTAGTGAGCGTGAACAGTTTCACATTGGAATGACAAACAGGATTCTTAGCATCAGAATCGTAAAACACTGTAAAGACACACACAGTGCTGTTTCTCAAATCATTCCTCGACAACTGGTCACACTATGGATTGCTCTGGTGTTCAGATGCTAGACAATGATAATGCCACCCTCAGGCTCCTCATAAAGGAGGCTATGCATATACGGTTGAATCGTGCTGAGCGTTACCTCAATACAAACATTACGTAGTTCATTTGAGCTCCAAATGTTTTGATTTCTAGTCTCTCCCCCTCACATGTACCTGTACAGCCTCTTCTCTACCTGTGTCGCCTGTTTTGAATCTGTGAACTGTTTCCTTGAAAATGGTTTAGAGTAATAAACCGAATCGTTGGATAGATATGTTGTTATTTACTTACGTGCTAATTTTAAAGTTCGTGCTTCTGTTCTGGCCTAAATCAAATATGATAAATTCATGCATGTCATGCCGTCACACCTGTCTGCTCATCTGCCACCCACGGAAGATGTAATCTTATTGATCATATCAATAGAAGATTCTCTCCAACCACAATCATGTAAGAGGCTGGTACATTGTTATGCAAAATTCAGACCACTTCCCCATATTTTTGTCTCTCGGTGCTAATAAAAAATTAAAGTGAACTTCATAAACCTAAGCTTAGTTATATAAAGTCAGTCAAAAAATCTCATGCCACTTTTAAAACTTTCATTGACTTGAATTGACTTCGAGTCAGTCTTAGATAACGATTCATCTCAAAATCCTAGCTACAATTATTTTTAAACAATTCTTTTGGATTTGGTAAAGAAAGATTTTCTCTCCAAAACCAAACTGTTCAACAAGCACAAGCATAAACATAAACTCAAAGACTGGATTACATTGAGCATGTTAATTAAAATCTATGAAAGTGGGAGGCAAAGTCCATTAAAACCACATCTGATTCTTTTTTTTTCTAGCCTTTTCTCATTAAAACTGTGAAATTATAATGGCATAATATTTAAATCCGTAATAAAAACGTAAGTACCATGAAGAACAGCACGGGTAGTACAAAAATGTTATACGCCAAGTCGCCAAAAAGATAATTTCTAATTCATCCTCCAGAACTGTTCTTCCTCAGTTTATCACCTTTACTGCCTCTGGACACATTACTGATCAAAAGAAAATAGCTGAACAGCTCAACAACTATTTTAAGTACATTGGAAAGAATTTGCCTTCAGAAATATTGATATGCTATTAAGGTTTTGAAAATTATCTTGACTCTATCTTTAAGTTTGAAACTGTTGATGATGACGAGGTACTAGTAACTTCCATTTTGAGACAATTTAACTTGTATACCTGTTCTACTTTTTCATTAGGAAAACGTGTATTTATAAGCAGTTTTGCATTCTTTTTTTTAAATTATTTATTTGCCGTTACTGATAGAGTGACATTATTTTTCTTGCAGTGCGGAGGTTTCTAGATTGTCAACTTTAAGGTAAGTGTAAGGTTGCATAATTCAAAATGTTCGTGATGGAAATTTATGGACTTGAGGGAGTATAAACTGGACAGACTATTTCAATGTTAGCCACCAAAAGGTTAAAAAGTTAAAAAAATGAAACCAATTGTGTTGATTTGTTAGGGAACTTTTATCATAATGCTACCAACATAGGGTCTTTGAGTGTGTAATCGCGTCACTCAACGAACAAGGACTTGGCGGTTTGCTCACTGTAGTTTTTAGTGTTCTGAGTAGGTATGCTGACTAGTTGGGACAATCGTGCGAAGTTGCATAGGATAAGTATACATAGATATGATATAATCAACCACACCACAAAACTAAGTTTCTCTGTCAATTCAAGTTCTTTTACAAACTCAAACAATTCCATAGCACTCTCTCACACTATACAGCACACATCACGAATTTTTGTCCTACTGGTCGGAAATTGGTCGACGACCAGCCGTCTACCCGACCAGCAGCCGACCAACAATGGTTGGCTAGGAGCCGTCTGCTGAGTCGCCTCTGTGGTCGGCACTTGGGTCGGCAAAGTGGTCGCCTAGCATAGACAACCAATTTGGATTATGCGTGTCCTTGGTCGGCAATTACCATTTTATGACTTAGCGGGTGAACTTTGGCCAAACAAACATTTAACAGTTCGCTGTTCATTCACAAGTGGCCACTCCGCAGGTCTTGACGTCAGTTTATCAACTTTTGTTCAACTATTGAAAGGTGGTAAAATCGAATCAACCTACAAATATTAATTGCGTGAAATTAAAACAACGTAAACTTTATGTTGAATTGCAGACGGCGTGGTAAATTCAAATGTAAAATGATATCGCGGAAACATAATTTTGAGCTCTAGATATGCGTAGTAAAAGTGTCAACAACCAAGAAATTTGAAATGTTACAGTAAATTTGCATAAAAATCAGAATACAACGCTGGATGTTTAACGACTTCAAGTGTTTTCATTTCGGGTAATGCTCAACAAGTAGCACGCGTTTGCGGTCATCCGTTCTTGCACTTGATCATCCCTTCATCACGCTGTATATTGCGCTTTCCCACAAATAACTAGACAGCGTTTAATTTTGTACCGTTTCTTAACATGTTGGTAAAGCAAAAGAACAAAAGTTTATTTTAGGAGCAACAAAAACAATGGTTTGAACATAGCGCAGATATTAAGATCATGGGCGCATGAAAACGGAAGAATGTGATCAGTTATAGTATCAGCCATGATCCACCATCATTCTGAATTTGTTGTCATTTTCGGAGTAAAAAATTGTTTCAAAGTTAGAGCGATCCTATCTAGCCCGAGCTAGCTGTATGAAGACCGTCGCCAAAATACAGCAAGGTGGCTCTGTGTATGTAGCTCCGACATACCCCAAAATTGCACACAGCCCGGATTTTTTGCGCAAGTCACCTCGTCGTGAAACTTGTATCAACATCAGCTCAAGACTGGTGGGTGTGCAGCCGTTAAGCAAAAACATTCAACGTCATTTTCTTGTGTGATTCTCCGCCTTTTGTATCAAAGAAAGGTAAGTTGTCGTTTTGAAAGGATTACATTTGTGACACGCGCCACTTCCAGATTATTTTCGACATCTTCCATGAGATGACAACATCGCGGAAAATTTGTTCTAAAATTCGGTTTAGTGCTATCAAAATTCTAAAAACTCATAATTAAGTTAAACGAATTCTGATCATTTTTTTATCTTTACGCAACCTTGATGGAGAACGTTTGATTGAAGATTCTGGGAAAAAGAAACTGGGTAATAGGTGACGCAATATTTCATTCCGCCGAAAACCGATGCAGAAGATCACATCACAATTTTAGCAGCAGAATAACAGTAGAAAATCTTTTTTTGCAACACCGGTAAATAATTTACATTACTCAAGAAAGATTTTATTTGTTCAGTTTTACCCACATCAGCGCAAAGTTGTATATTTAATTTAGTACTAAACAGCTTCGCACCAAGGCTAGAGCCTTCCGAGCCCTTTGGAATAAGAACACGGGGTAAAACTCTGAAAATAAATCATCGGAGTAACTCGGTACATGTAATCCTAAAGAAAAGTTCCCAGGTAGTCTACATGTTCATGTAGAGCGTAAAAATGATAAACCTGTGATTCAAAAAGAACAAACTCGGAAAGTAACGAAAACGCATACAATCTTCAGTTCTGTGACACAGGTTAAAAAACAACTTGTATAAGTTTATTGCATCGATTCCATTGGTCACCAGGGCAAGTCAAAACTCTTAAGGGGGCATTATTTCAAACCTTTGGCATGAATCAATGTTATGTTCTTGTGGCAATGATACAAATAATGTTTTCTACCTTGATTGATAACAAGTTTTACTGAGATGTTGTATGATGTAATATGCATGCCTAATACTGTATGAGGAGACATGAAGCTTGGTGACTCATTGGAAGGTGCAGAACTCGAGGCCGGAGAAGGGGGAGGAGGTGATACAAGCATGATATTTTTGTTTTGCCGCCACAGTAGCCAGGTGTCATTCAGCGTCACTTACTACCTAGGGTGTCCAAATCATGCGCTATAAACATCCTTAGACGCTTTGCTTCTCAAAAAGTGCACCTTGGTGTATTCATTTTTTTCGACATGGCAGTCATTTTACCAAAGATTCACACGCGTAGAGACAAATATCTCAGCGTCACCACGTATTCACATCTTCCCGTTCAAAATTTTTTATTTGTGAATAATATGTTGTTGTCAGAAAATATTTATTTTAATTTGAATCAATGTAAATGACCAGCTGATACCTGTAACTAGTGCAGATTTTAATGTCACTGATGCATGGAAACGGAATACGCAAAGCTGGAATTGGTTGTAGCCTCAATAGTGGTAATTCCGTGTTTGATGTCACTGTCTAAGTTCGTGGAAATCGAAACCATATTTTGAAGTTAGAGCCTTTCAAGTCCATGGGTTTAGGGAATACAGAACTGTGTATTTTGCGTCTTTACTGCAAGACGAATGTGCATCGGCACGCAAAGCGGTATCGGCCTGACATCCTATTACGCAACTGCTACTCTAGCCTAAAAATAGCAGCTGACCAGCGGGTCGGCTGATGGCCGGTCAGCAATTAAGGTCAGCTGTGGAGTCGGCTGGGTGGGTCACCTTATGAGACGGCACTGCAGCCGGCTGCCGGTTGACTCCTAGCCGACCGGTGGGACAAAAACTTGTGATGTGTGCTGTGCAAACTTTTCGGAAATTGTCATGGCAGACAGGTCCTCTGAAGCTATCTGTGAAACACATGGTAGTTTATCATTTGCAAGCAATAACTATTGGGGCAAATTTAGAAAAGTTTCTAAACTTCAAAAAATAGTTTTAACAAAATTACTAGTTGAATATATATTGTCATTGGTATTTATGGATTACATTGTTAATTGTGTGATTAATTAGTGGCAAAAATAGCAAATACCCTCTGGCCTTCCTTTGTCAGAGAAAAGTCATTTTCTTGAAGCTGCATTTCAACCTGTTTAGCTTGCTAAAATTGAAAATTGAATTGGTCCTACTACCCTCTTCAGTTTGGTCTCATGTTCATGATAGGTGATTCCATTTCCATTACAAAATAAAGTCACAAGCAATTTGTGAATTTTTGAATTCACTATTTTAATGTTGGCCAAACCCAGTGCAATTTGAAACATTTTCTTATAATAAGTTGTTAATGGTTTCTATGATCTTATTTCGAATTGACAATTCGAGTTTTGGACAGCCACAATAAAGTTGGAAGTGTTTTCTTGGTTCTCTCATGATGCTTTGGATGTCCTTGTTGGTAATGGAAACAGAATCCTGTCACAGGAAGGAATATTATGAGACTGATTTATGAGAGTAAAAAACATAATTCAATTTCCGTTTTTTAGCCATTCAAGTTACTGGGTGAAATGTAGCTTTAAGCTAAAATATATTGCTGCTTATCTCTATGAATGCATCCTTAACTTTGATGTTGAATAATTATGTGTTACTAACTACATGAATTTTTCCATTACTAACTGTTTATTACCTTTGCAACGATTTTTTCAGGTTAAGCCAGCCGAGGTGAGTGATATATGTATTTATTTATTTATTATTGTGATATTTAAAATGAGGGTGGCCTCTTCAGTGATAGCACTGCTTTCCAAGAGGGCCCTCAACAAGAAAAACAGTAATATAATACAATGAAGTAATAAAACAACAATGAAATATACGTAACAAAGATACAATCATGAATTAAAACGGGTTGATAATTAAGACAACAACTAAATGACAAATAATGGTAAAAAATTAACTAAGACAGATGAAATAAATTAAGAGATGATTCTAGACAGTGAGAGTATTTACGACAATGAAAAAAATGACATGATTAAGATAGGCAGGGTATAAAAGGTCAAGTAAATTACAGCCACTTTTTAATATTTACTTTAAAGGTAGTAATTGAATTGGACCATTTAATTTCTGGGCTAAAAGAATTCCATATAACTTATGTCATTAATTGTTTGTGCAACCACAGTATATATATATATGTGTATATATATATGTGTATATATATATATATATGTATATAATGTATATAAATGTATATTTGAGTAGCAGACCTTCTTTCATACACTAGGTTTAATTAGATAAACTCATCAAACAGTACTTACCTTGTAAGTACAATGTGAAATCTCATGATGATTTTTATATTTATTGAGATCTATTGACGCAACACCAAATTCCTATCCTGCATCTCTTGACATTGAAAGTCTATTAAACGTCCCTGTTGTTGAAAGTGTAGAAATTATCATTTCTTCTATGTATAGCTACGTATCAAGGGCTCCTCCGAGTATTCCTAAAGAGGTAGTACGAGATTTGCTTATTACTTTGTACGACAAAAGTACCATTTAGAAACATCGATGGCAAACTGTATTTACAAACCAATGGTGTATCCATGGGATCACCTCTCGGACCAACTTTTGATGACTTTTACATGACTGTGTAACCTTGAAACTAAGGTTATTGATAGTCTTCAAGAAAAGCCGAACATGTTCTGCAGGTATGTTGATGATATTTTTATGATTGTCAACCATTATAAGCTGATGGAGATCAAACTTGCTTTTGAGCAAAATTCTGTATTAAAATTCACACATGAATTACAAGTAAGCAACAAGCTTCGGTTCCGTTCTTAGACATACTTGTTGATTATGATGAATCTGGCATTAAAACCTCAGTATACAGGGAACCAACATATGATGGGGTTTGTTTACATGAAACCACCCAATGTCCTCTGAGATAGCTCTCTGTTTTGACGAGCTTTTTGAAAAGAGCATATAACATTCTGCTTGCTCAGATTGGGAAACCTGTAACAGTAATAAGTTTGTTGACGAGAATATGAAGCCTGTGCATTTAAAACAAATTGGTAGTTTTTCCAAAAAACTATTCTACCAAAACCAATTCCATTCACGTTATATAAGATGAACGAGTTTTAAAATTCTACAGTGTTTTATAGTACATTAATTTCCATGGCAATTCCTTATGTAATTGCGCTCTTATATATGCTACCTTATGTTTGTGTTTAATGTCATTGTTCTTGTTTCATGTATCATACACGATAGCATTTATGATTTTAAATTTATTTGCCTTGAATGACTGAAGTTTAGTCGAAGTACAGCAACTGTTTTACTATGAAATGTTTTGTGCAGTGTTTTATTTTATATATACTCATGCGTTTGTGTTTGTGATGCCACTCACACACACACTCGGTGATCTACTAATTTAACTGCCATCTGAAGGAAGACATTTATGTAGACAATACGAAAGTTTGTTGAACACAGAAACTATCTAAGGCCAAGAACAGCTTACTTTTCAATGAAACCTGTATATGTTGATTTATAGTCTACTTTTAGGGCCATGAAATTTTTTAGTCTGGTTTTGTTTTTTTAGTGTAAACCTTGCACATTAGGCACTAGGTGCCAGTGGCAGTTTGTCAATATCAACGCAAATTAACATTTTAGTTTTTTTTGTAGTATTTAAAATGTACCAAGTTAAAACTGCTCTCCACATTGCAGGCTTTAACTCTGCAAATGCCAGAGAAAAACAATTTGGATGTAATAAAGACCACCATTATTAAGACAGTAGTGCTAGCTATTACCTTTCCACTTCATTAGCTCAGATCTACTTCAATACAAAGGTCGTGTTGAATAGGGTTCATATAAGTTGTCTGGGGCTTTATAAGGGAATCAGAGCCCTGACCAGTGTAAGTGAGAACCCTCCACATGCAGAGCCATGTTTGTTATTGCTGATCATTTGACATATAATATGTATAACTATGCATAGAACGTTTTCAACATTGCAGGGTGTATACACCTCCAAAGAATTATCAAGAGTTCAAGCCAGGTTTGTCAGCTTTTAAGTTCTTTAAAATTAGCTCAGAATGTGACTTGAGAGCTTTTTCATCAGGTGCTACAACTCATTTCCCAACTAGGAATGCTTCTTACCTGCTGGGACTACAATAACCACTTACAACTGCTGCTTCTGTTTGGGAATTATGGGACAGAGGTGGCTGTCAGCGATAACCTGTGCCAGTTTTTGACAACATTCTTTCCTCGACCATTTTATATATTTTGAAATATAAAAACGAAACCAGTTAACAACAAAGAAAAGAGAAAAAAGACCTGTCAGTGGAGCTGTTGCTTTTTTGTGGAAATTTCCCAACATAGTTTTTGTAACCTGGCTGAGCAACACAATGTTGGAAGTTGACTTGTGTAGGCCAACACACATCAGCACTAATGAACTGTGTTAATGCCCCAAAGGAATGCAGTGAAATTTGTATAGAGGAGTGTGTAATGTTGTCAGATATTGTCTTATGGTATTAAAATGATTGAATACTGTTTAGTGCTGAGGAAATTTCCTCTTTCATCTGTGGACTGTCTTCAGAATCAGTTCAGAAGGTTTCATTGAATTCATCAGCAGAAACTTAACTCTGGTCACCACAATTTTATTTTTAAAAATTTCTAATTTTTGATCCAGAAAGAAATTATTTTGTCTCCAATCCTTGATGTTTGCTAGGGTCTAAATGATTAGACATATTCGATTTTGGAATATATGCTCCCTGTTCACAAGTTATTGTGGCTTATGATAAAATTAGAGTGTCATTAGGAGTTGCTGACCTACACCTATGTCTTTTGCCTATACAGATCAATGGGCTATTGATCTTAGGTTAAAAATAACTTAAGTTTTGTCTAGAAGCCTAGCACTAATTTCCTCAAATTGGATTCTTTTTTGGTTCACTCACAAAGCCTTATGCCTTGGGTGCTGATGATAATCTGGAGGTCATGGCTGTGGGTCTCAGACATTGAATGGCGGGTTGAACTTGATTTGCAAATGATCGCCATTAATTTTGAGGTTAGGTCACTGCGGTGACCTGCACTTGAAATATTTTGTACCATCCATTATTTACTATAGAACTCTTTTTGCTGACTATGGTCCTCAGACTTGACGAGAGAGTTTATCATAACATAGAGATGTCTCGTGTAGATTTTGAATTTGGCAAGTGAAAGGTTATTGTCCTCTACTTTTCCATCGAAGATTTCAATCAGAGGATTAGGTTTTCATGGCATTCCTTGTTTTTGCTGATTTCCTTTCAGATTTATCCATAACTTTGAATCATCTACTAGACACATTTGATAGTCTAGCTTTTCATCAGTAATGAGGAAATGTCTGTTTGTTCAATGCAAACAATCAGAGTTGTAGACTGCAATCTGAAAATGCTTTCTTTATAACCCTTGGTACCTTATGATATATGATGTTCGTGTAACACCTTTCTGCAGCTTATGATGGAATGAAAGCCAGTCCTGCTCTAATTCGTCCAGAGAAATTTGACGTCAACAGTCTGGGTGATTACCTGCTTAGAGCGGTGAGTGAATTCATTGATTTATGAGGAAGCATATATTATATCCAGTTATTGCACTTAATATATAAATTATGAATTAAAATTCTGGAATCTCATTCATTTTGTTCAATGGTTATGATGTAAGACTCTTACATACGTGGTTTAGTCAAAACAGCTGCTCAGAAAGTGTATGCAAGTGCCGGTGGTTCAAACTCTGTTACTAGTCAAAATTGTAAATGTCTAAGTTGATGCAGTTTTCATGGTTTGGAGTCTCCGTCATTAATTTCAAATCAAACGAGCCTGGAGAAACATTACAATGAAGTCTTTTGATTTTAAGTTTGCGTGTCATGTAGGAGGCATACAATTTCTGATTTTTCTTCAAAGTTGCTTTCTGGAGCTTGCTTGACCTCACTCCATGATCTCTCATCAGTTGTCTCGTAAAAAGCTTGCACTTAGTATAAGTAGCATTCAATCCAAAATTTACATACTTGACAAGAATAATTACCATGGTTGCTGTCATGAATGGCTCAATTTTTGTTCTTCGTAACGATGCCAAACATCTGGAACTGTGTTGTAATAATGACATCTAGTGTTACTAACGTTGACCATCCTTGACAGCTAATAGATTGAGTCTTCCTCATCTCTACACATCACACCAATATACTGATTTGTCCAGGTTTCATTCGATTACTTTTCAATGGAACTGTTTGAATGTTAATGGAAGGTTAAAGGTGGGATATGAAACCTTTGTTACAATTCAAATTATGGAATGTTCAAGTTGGACCTTTGTGTTGGGCGTCATTCAGTATAAAACTGTTGTCTCGGTCTGACTTCAGGAAAAGGGTGCTCTAATGAAAGATGACAAAGACCATGAAAGACCATATTTTTGTATAATGCTCAACAGTACAACACCTTCATGAGAGTCTCAGAATAGGAATCATATCACACAGTCTTAAACTCAGGTTCTATTGATGTTTGTACCAAACAAGCAGCTGGTTACACTTAAGATTTGAACTTGGGTGACAGTGTGGAATTGATTTTTGTCAATATGACCACTTGTGAATTTTCATTAATTTGAACTTTGCTCTGTCAAGTTAATTCTAAAAATAATTCTGATCAACAGAATCACTTGGCAACTGGAAAGTCTGGAGGTAGGGGATCTCAGGTGATATTAGATGTTTCTGGAAATGAGGCTATGACCGACTGTGCCATTGCTTGGGCAGCAGCCATACTTAAAGACAAGCCGGAGCGTACCTCAATAGAGGTGGTCGATCTTCGGGGTTGTCACCAGATTACAGACAGTGGACTATTTTACTTGACCAAGTTTCTTCCGTCAACTAAACTGGTAGGCTCTGTGATAATTGTTATATCCACACTGGCCTGTAATGTCGTACCTAACTCATCAAAAATGTTGGTTGTCACTGTTGTTTTAAATATTAAGTTACTAGAGATCTGTGTAATTCAGGCCCTCGTCACTTACAATTTACGTCCCTAATGGTGACTTGAAGAAAAGTTCATTGGTGTTTGATTAGTTGTACATTTAGTTGTACTTTGATTATTCATCCACTCCATACACTGTAGGTGAACCTTACGGGATTCCGAAATGTCACCGAAATGGGTTTGGCTCATTTGTTCAATGGAATGAAGAATTTACTGGCTGTAGAATACAACACGGAGATAATCGAGTCAGTTCAAATAGATAAGAAGATCCTCAGCAGCCCTTCAGCCATCGACATAAGTGAGTCTATGGCCCTGCCCTCTGTTGCTTCAGGTAAGTAATAGGAATTTTGTGCGGGTGTGCTTCTATATTGCTGACAACAAATGACAATAAATTTCAGACTGATTCGAGTACCGCTGTGCCTCCTAGTGGCAGTTTTAGTTTTTATGTTTGCCTCTATCTTCGGAGTTCCTTGAAGGATTTTCATGAAATTCAACGAATAGACTTTTAATAAAGATGTGATGATGCCATTCCATATTCAGTCTTATTTGATGGATTTTTCACCAGCTGATGACCATTTTTGTTATTTTTGTGCCCATGTTCTGCTGTATTACTCAAAGGATCATTATAAAAATTTACAGGATATTTTTCTGATAAGAAGGCCACGACTGACATTAACTTTCAGCCTAGTTTGACTACTGTGTCGCCCCCTAGTGGTGATTTTGTTATTTTTTGCATCTGCAAGTGAATCTCCTTAACTCTTTGAAGGAGCTTTTTGAAATTGAAAAGATGCATTCCTATGGAGCCAACGCCAAATGATAACAAGTGTTGGTCTGATACAAATACCACCCGCTGTCTCCTAGTATGTTTTCTTTACGCCTGGTTCTGTATCTTCGGTGTTCAATATATTGTATTTTCATGAAATTCAGCAAATAAGTTTCTAGTAAGGAGACGACAACGCCTTCCCATTTTTGGACAGATGTGACGTTTTCTGCTCCACCTGGTGGCCATTTGTGTTATTTTTGCACTAATTTTTTGGCGTTTGTCTCCTTATCTGCCATATCTATTGAAGGATCAGTGTGAAAGTTTACAGATTCTGTTTCTCATGTAAAGACCGCGACTGATGTTGGCTTTCAGATGCGTTTGACGAATAGACATCACATAGACCAGGCACGCCACTCAGATACATGAAGCTCGCGTTGTCAATATGACGCCATATTGGAGAGTTTTACACAGGACAAAAATGACGGAAAACATTGGGAGCCTTACGGCATCAATCAGAAAATCGGCAGGCTCGTAGTGTTATGCCTGCAGCCAAAGAGTTAAGTTTTTTTGGTCCTGCCCTTGAGTCATGGGTTTTTTGGTTCGGCCATGGAGCTTAGTGGTGCTGCCACTAAGTTTTTATGTTCAGAAACCACAGTTTAAGCGGAGCGACTATGCGTTGTTTCCACAGTCTGAGTGATTGAGGCTATGGAAGATCAATTAAAAAGATAGTTATTGACCAGCAGATGGTGTTGTCCAATGATTATGCTGTTTGTTAATTGTAATTAAGTAAACATTTCTTATTAATGACAATCATATGCATTTTTACTTGTACTGAAAAATAACATCCCTGAACTTTCTCGCCAGCCATCCAAATCAGTATGTATTCTCTATTGAAATACATAGGCCTACTGCTTTAAAAACTCATTTCTTAGTAATAGTATTCCAAAATCAGATGTTTTATTTTGTATCAAAACAAACAAATTCTTGCAAAATCTCTACTTATGTCGAAGTTGATATTGGAAATTTTGTAGATTTGCTCTGCTCGCTTACGAGCTCTTTGTTTTGCGACCCAAAACTGGCGCAAAAAGAAAAGTGCATAGTAACCAAAATATCAAACCTGTACGACTGAATTGCGCAACTGAGCTATAGTATACCCGAAATTCAGAATTTCCCACTCGAAACCGAGTGGAGATATTCCCAACTGAGCCGGTGTACCATTAAATAATGACCTTGTGAAAAATGACCCCAGTTAGTTTTTTCACAAGGTCAAAATTTAATGTGAAGAATTTTCAGCCCGTGAAAAAATTACCTCACTTCCGTGAAAACCAGTGTCTCGTCATTATTCAACGGTTCCCCCGCAACGGGGGGTTAGGATAAGCAGACACATTACCCGCAATTGGCAATCTTTCAACAATGTTTGATACGCGGATGTTTAGGTCTGGGGGTCACCTGAGTTGGCGTGTAGCAAGGGAAATCTTGCGTTTTCAATATATGCCGCAATTAGGGAGTGAAAGTACTGAACGGCGTCGACCAGGAATATGGTGTGGGGGTGTTGGGCTGAAGCGAAAACAATCACTATTTTTCTAACAGTCCTTCATTCAGTTTGCCCAAATAGCAACTCTGGCCATTTTTGCGCCGCTCGTGCCACGATATAATATCTGACTACTGAGCTGCATGAAGTCCAATCCAAAATACTTGGCCACCTTCCGATCGCAGCCAAGTTTTCTTACTATCAAAGTCAAATTTGCTATCGTGAAAAGGCCAAGCCTGCGTGAGAGGAATTTATTTTAAATTTCTTGGCTGAGGGAAGCGCAGTACGTATGTCTGATTAAAGGCGAGGATGGATAGGAACGGTTCGAAATAATGTGTGGGAGAGGGGCTGAGCACATAATTACACGGTATAGGGATACTACAAAACGTCAACAAGTGCTTGGCGCTTGTTTGGGGGTGGGGAGACTTCAGATCCGTGCCCATGTGCTGTAGCCAGTATCTTAGTACACTGGTGATTCAGAAGTCCATTCTGGCAATTAGGGGAGGGAGGGTCAGCTCTCTTTTGTTCAATAATTGGTCTAATCTCCGATAAGATCATACATGTATCTTATAGCCTCATTGGGCTGTGCTGTTAAAATAAGTTAAGTTATAAAATGTTTGAACATAAACCAATGACATTTCTGAATTCCCCACCAAACACTCAGATCATGCCTATAGTTTTTGAATCACCAAAATCGCCCATCTACAATTGAAGATAATAGACAATCTATTCTGTCCGAACGTACCAACGCACTGGGTTCGACTGTGTTCACAGGTGATCGGTAATAAGTCTTGTAGATAATTGAACTGCATGTTGTTATACCAGACAAAAGACTGTGCTCGGCAGTTAACAAAAAAGGAGCTAGATGTTATCACATGCCCGCAACCGTTGTACGTCTGGTGAAGTCACTGAACGGGAGAACGCCCTAATGAACTTTAAATACTTCAGTGTTATTTATTTATATGACCCCAATAAGGTCAGTTTTCGCAGTAGTTCACGTTAAGTTTAAACCCCAATTAAAAGCGACCCGGGTCATATTTTAATTTTCGAAAGTTACCCGCCTGGGTCATTTTTCAGACTGAAAAAGCACCACGAAAGTACGTCCCAAGTGAGC
This sequence comes from Phoronis australis, assembly GCA_002633005.1. Lineage (NCBI taxonomy): Eukaryota > Metazoa > Phoronida > Phoronidae > Phoronis > Phoronis australis. The sequence continues at coordinate 273,121 of NMRA01000299.1, read as the reverse complement.
AACACGTCTCCTGGATATAATGTATTTGCATCGAACGATACAAATTAAATGTTTAATTTGCGCGATCTTACTAGTTTCTCTTGAAAAAACAAAAAAAGAAAACGCTTGCAGTGGATTGACAAGCGTGCAGCTGCTCAGGCCACTCAAGAATCTCACTCACTGGTTGCGATCTTCCATTAGTTTGAAAATTTCCCTATCTACTGATTGACTCTTAAAAACACATGCAAGTGCTACGTCACATGTTTTTTATGTTTCTAGAAAAAATCACACTCTTCGGCCTCTTTATTTGTTAGATATCGCGCTTTGAAAAGGGCAATTTGCGCTGTTTGTTTACGCAGCGATTATCCGTGTCTCGTGACTAGTAACACTCTCCAATATATGGCGTCAAGTTGTCAGCTGCAGTAGCGCGTGCGCCCGGTCTATGGTATAAGATGTCTGTGTTGCCCCCCCCCCCCCT
>NMRA01000299.1:203149-271844 GCA_002633005.1 Phoronis australis | reverse complement strand
CTCCCGCTCCCCTCCCCAATCCCCTCCCCCTAACCCCTCCCCTGGGAGGGTGCGTCATGCTTTATATCTTCCTTCCTATCTTCCGTTGCCATCCTCCCCTCGCCGAAACCTAGACATTATGATCTGTTTTCTAGCTTATTTTGGGTTGTCTTATTTCATATAATTTTTGTCATGGAGTTAATATTTTTGACTGACTGACTGCCTCTTCCATCACTTATATTCTGTGACCTTCACCTTAATTGCGTTACACAACCCTCGTACGTGATTTGATGCCCTGGTTTACTGTTTTTCAGCTAAAGCAAGTGCTAATCCCATCTCTCTCAAGGCTGTTGTAATTGGAGAAAAAGATGACTCTTTGTTCAAGTTACTTGGAAAGTCATCCTCTGATCCTGTTGATGCTTTGCTTAACATGAAGTTGGAAGACAAGCTGTTGCTAAATGTCTTCAAGTGTCCAAGTGTGAGTCAAATGATTTGTTTAGTCTATGAAACTACACTCCATGGAACATTGCACATAGGTGTATGTATAGAATTTAAGACTTGTTTGGAAAAGTTACATGAAAATGGCCCTTGGAATAACAATATAGTATATCCAGTGGTGCCACCGACCAACTGTGCTCAGCAAAATTGAAATTTGAGTTCCGTCAGACATGCAAGAAAGACAATTATTCAAAACTGACCCACTTCGGCGCTTTGTATTCCTTTCGTCTGGAAAGAGTGTCTTTTTACTGTACATTATGCTACAATATCCTCTTCAGATATGTACATTATGCTACAATATCCTCTTCAGATATGTACATTATGCTACAATATCCTCTTCAGATATGTACATTATGCTACAATATCCTCTTCAGATATGTACATTATGCTACAATATCCTCTTCAGATATGTCTGACTGGTTTTTTTTTTGAATTAACAACTGAAGGCTTATTAAGCATCATATTGTTTGATTGTAAGCAGTATGTTTGGGTACACACTGCAACTTTAAAATTGTCATGGTGCACACTCCAACATCAGGAGTTTGTGTGAATCCCTTGGTGAGGGTTGACATCCTTTCTTATCTGAGCTTTCTTAGGCACAAAGTTAGTGTTGCACTTGCATACTGAACGTAGCAGGATCCAATAAGTATGTTGATGAACTGCTGGCGCGTTACAGAACTGATCAACCAAATTCCTTGTGAAATTCTAGAAGGCAGTCATGCAGTTGATCGGTTACAGACCACATGGTATCCAACTAGAGGGCTTATGTAGTAGTCCAGTGCATATTTCTGCCATGATCTTCCGAGCCCTGAGGAGACAACAAATGCTGCTGTCGATTTTAATTGAGATTGGAAATTAATGTGCTTCCTAGTGGCAATTTTTTGTGTCTTAGTCAATATCTACTAGTTCTTCATAACATCTTTGTGGAATTCGGTACATACATATGGAGAACACATGAGCCTATGCTTGGATACCTTTGACGTATTCTTTGATCTCTAAGATTTAGGATATAGTTTTTATCTCTTACCATTTGTTTTCATCGGGTAGCTCTCTATCAACCAAACCTCTCAAAGAAAAGCAGTGTTTTTGAATAACCTCGAGATTGAACTTACAAATGGCTGCCACTGAAATGATTGCTTGACAAGGCTGGAGTGTTTTGAATTATGGGACAAAATTCACATTTTCCATTCAGTGAATGAAGATTTCTTGCCACAAGTCTCTTGCGAATCTGTAAGCTCTCGGAATGCACCCCAAACTTAAAACCACTGAGTGCTTACACTTCAGAGTTTTATTTCAGGCATTGTCACCACTGTTTATGTCCAACTGCTGTCTCTGTGTCCTGCCGTATGATGCTGACCTGGACTTTGAAACAAATGTGTCCCAGCTCTCTACCAGAGTTATCAACTTGGCTAGTAAAGTAAGTACTTTGTATTGCTACATGTTTTGATCAGTTGCTTTAGTTGTATGGCATACCTCTAATTCTTTCAGTAGCTGTGTTGGAAAATCAAAATCCATTCTTTTTGATAGCTGACATGAAAAAAATTAAACCCTCTTTGAACCCATGATTTAAAGTGCTTTTGCAGGTATTTTATGTGTGACTGTACCCAATATCTGTAGTTTGCAACGGATTTTAAGTTGCAAGTAGTGTATGAAAAGTCATTTTTGCTAACAACAAGAAAAACTGAGTACTAACTGTTTTTAAAATACAGTACTGGTATAATATTGAAATGAAATTATGTTAAAAACCGACAAAGAGATGCCATGTTGTTGAAATTAAGTACATGTTTTCAGCAACCGAAGTTAACTTTGTAATTAGATAAGGGGACTTTTTTAGAACTGAACTTCCAAGTGAACCTTTTTGCTTTTAACTGCGTTTTGATGGTCTAGGTAAGTTTGTTTTAGTCTGATCAGACACGTTTCTAAGATTTTTTACTTATTTCACTGGTGTGTTCATAAACTCGTAGCCCTGAAATTGATAAACAAGAATAGGAACATACTATGTGACTTTTGAGCTGTTGTTTTTTTTAGCATGACAGTCTTGCTTTTCTGCTAGTCGGAGTGACCACCCAATCCCAGAAATCTGACTCAGATGTCATGTGTAAGCGCATTCATGAACAGATGTCACAGTATCTGGACAATCCAAGCAGACAGAAAATTCATAACGAGTTGGTTAACAAGTGAGTCCTTTCTGTTACCACATCCGTGTTGTATCATACATTCATTTAATGAGTGTGATCTGAGTGCCTAAGAAAATGTATGTTTGAAGAGGCATTGTATGGGTGACCCAAAGGGCAAACGTTGCTGCTATCAGACACTCAATTGAAGAAAATATGATGCTACAAATCCAATCATGCTATGTCATGAATCCGATGTCTACTCAACTGCTTCATTTCATCTATTTTATGCCATTTCATGAATCTAATGTTAACTCATTACAACAACTTCACATTAATTTTATCTGTTATATCCTTTATGGCAAATACAATCATGCTACTTCGTAAATTCAGTCATGTTTCATAAAGTCAATTCACGGTCACAGTGATGTTGCACTCAAAATATCAAACATCAAATTAAAATATACCACAAGTATACAAAGAACTCTTATGATTATGCATGAATTACACAAAGCCACTGCTTGATATACAATTAACCTTAATGTTCATCTTGGCCTTAAGTGGATAATCGTGTGATTTTATCCATAGCGAATTGAGCTGCTTGCTGTTTAAGCCTCTAACAGGCTCTTGATAAATTGCAAAATCAACGTTACTGTTGTTCATAAAGTTAGTGTTTACTTCCAGCTGGTACAGTTTGGTTATTGGTTGATTTGTCAATTTATACTTTGTATTGATGGTTGCTGAACATATAAATCCATCAGCACCAATATTCAAATCTTTCACAATACCCATAGGCCAGATGGTACATTTTCCAGTGTCCGAATGAATAAGCACGGCATCTTTCTTGGTAATAAGGTTTTTCTGAGTTGTGCCACATGTTGTAGACTGAGTATGTCTCTCTCTCCTAGTGATGCCAAACTATTCAGTTTTCCATTATGTCCAAAATTCTGTGTACACTTTTTATTATGCGCCCACATGTTTATATGTGTTTGCATATTGCCGTCATCTCTGTCTGGGCATCTGGGCATCTGGGTGTCCGGCGTCCGCGGCTGTATCTCCTAAACCCCTTGCGGGATCTTACTGAAATTTGGCAGGTGTGTATCTATAGGGCTGACGACAGAGGGCAAAGAGGTTCGGACCGACTCGAATACCGCTGTGCCCCCTAGTGGCAATTTTAGTTTTTTACGTTTGCCTCTGTATCTTCAAAGATCCTCAACTGATTTTCATGAAATTTGGCACATAGGCATCTATTAATGAGGTGACGCTATCCTCTTGTTTTCGGATAGATTTGAGGCATTTTGCGCCATCTAGTGGCCGTTTTTTGGCATCCGCCCCTCTGTCAAGCAAACCACTCTAAGGATGATTGCGAAAATTGGTATGTATGTCCTTACTGGGAAGAGGACGGTTGCCGATGATTTTCCGATGACTTCGACTACTGTGGCGCCTCCTAGTGGCAGTTTTGTTTGTTTTTGTGACCATGGCTGTATCTCTTAAACGCTCTACAGGATCTTTACTAAATGTAGCTAATGTGTTAATATAAAGTTGACAACGGACGACGACAAGTTTCGGGCAGATCGGATGACAGGTGTGCCCCCTAGTGGTGATTTTATTATTTTTACGTTTACCTCTGTATCTTCAAAGGTTGTCGATGGATTTCTATAAAATTTGGCTCATAGGCATCTATTAATGAGTTGATGCCATCCTCCCGTTTTTGGATGGATTCGTGGTATTTTGCGCTTCCTAGTGGCTATTTTTACTGTTTTCAAGTCTTGTTTTTGGCGTCCGTCTCTTTATCAACCGAACCACTCTAAAGATGATTGTGAAAATTGGCATGTATGTTCTTGCTATGAAGAGGACAGTTGACAATGATTTTCCGGCTTCAATTACTGTGGCGCCTCTTAGTAGCATTTTTTTTTGCGCCCCTAGCTGTATCTCCTAAGCCCTCGGCAGAATGTTTATTAAATTTAGCAAGTGTATTTATAATACGTTGACAACGGAAGACGACAACTTTCAGACGGATCCGATGAATCTTTGTCTCCCAATGGCAATTTCATTTTTTCCGTTATGCTAAAGTTTCATGAAATGTGGGAAATAGCTTTCTGTTAAAAAACAGTGACATTTTCCAGTTTTTGATGGATTCAAAGTATTTTGCACTATCTAGTGGCCATTTTTATGATACAAATAAACACCTTAGAAGCCCACCGTTTGCAGTGCATTCGTGGGCTTATTTCAACACTCCGCGTTGCTCTTGTTCAAATATTTCACTACTCAAGCCATGGAGTCATGTAGTACATTAAAATTTGAATATAAATCTGTAATTTCTTCAAGTTCTGCAAACTGTCGGGGTAACTTTGAAGTCAACCGTCCATGGATCAGATGTGATGGAGTGAGTGAGGTTGATACATAATGTTAGGGGTCTGTTGTTGATCACAGATTCTATTTCTGATAGCACAGTGGCTAGTTCATCCAGTGTTGCACATGATTTGACAAGCACTTTCTTCATTGCTGATTTCATTACACCGATTAATCTTTCATAGAATCCACCAAACCATGAGGCTGGTTTGGGGATCATGTTAATTTTTTTAGACCACATAATTTTCCACAGATTCGTTTACAATAAGATTCTTAATGGTTTCTGGTGATGATATAATGGTGGGTGCATTGTGCAATCTAAACTATCTTGTATTCCATGGAGCCCAAGGACATTGACAGTCTGTTGAACTACTTAGAAGTGGACTACAGTGCACCAGCTTGACCCATTTATTATGTTGAATCCGCCTGCATGACCTAGTTTTTGTGATAATTATTAATTGCACACTGTGTATTCAGTTGACATTGCGTGTGAATGTTGAAATAGTGAACATGGTTAAAGGATATGCTATATTGACCAAAAATAAGTTTGCACCGAATAATCAACTGAATGTCCTTTGGATTTTGAAGTCTCACCATCAGAACACGATTGAATTTACGAAGTAGCAGTGTGTTTGCAATAAAGGATAAAATAGATAAAATGCAGTTGTTGAGTTGATATTGGATTTACCGAAATGGCATAAAATAGACGAAATGAACCAGTCGGATTCACGAAATAGCATTGGATTTGCAGCATCATAAGATTGTCTGAGAATATTTTCTTGAATTAAGTGTTCGATAGTAGCGCAATTTTTGCCCTTAACCTCCTTCCTCAACTAGCATTACATCAAGATAGGTGAAGGCATATTAAGATTGATTTTAAACCATCTGTCCTTAAAAGTACGGGACTTTGGTACAGATTAAATGTTCTATCTCAATTACACTCTGCGTTGTAATGTGGTGCATGACACGTTCTGTGTTGGAATGTGGTGCTTGAAACACAGAGTGCTTCTATTATCTACCATAAAATACTGTAGCTGGGCTGTGTTCCATGGATGCAAGAATTTTTTTGCCTATCTACTAATTCAGTGCACTTTCCTTGTGCAGGGTGTATTATACCGTAAACGTTCGGGTTAACGCCCATGTTCACTTAACCACCCATCCCTTACTTTAGGTGGATTTTCGATTTAGCCTCCCACTGCTTGGTTAACCGCCCCTCTGCGATTTTTGAAGATTCCCAATTAAGTGCCCACCTCTCGGGTAAGCGCCCATGCCCGACTTTTGAAGACTGCTGATTACGTGCCCAGTGCTAAGGAAACGCGCGATTACCCATTTTTAGATAAAAATCGCTGATAATTAAGAATACAATGACTGCGTCGGAGACGGTGGTTTGGGAATGTGAATTATATTACAAGTAAGAAATTATTGTCCCGGGTCTTGGATTTGCTTCAAAATGTAATTTCTTGAATTCTTTCAATTGTCACTTTGTTTTCTTCCCATGTTGGCAAAACTAAGAATCCTGCCGGCTTCAAATTACCTATGATTTCAGTGATGCCGTCTGCCGCGTTAAGTTTCCGTCTGCAATGCTCTGGATAAAACATATATTCAAAAAAAATAAAGCCAGAAAAACATGACAGTTGTCTTGCCAACACTCCTAATTTGCTTTAGGTGGGAAGCTCTCAGATTTTGAAGAATTCCCTTAACTTTGTGAATATTGTTTCCACCTACCTTTTTAGCCCTTCCGAATAGTTTCGTTTCTTCATTGGCTAGTTTCAGCCGGAACAAAATCCTTCCCATTCGAGTGTGAAATATCTACGACGTAGACTGACTAAAAATTGACCTATCGTCAGGATTTTGAGTGATGGCTTAAGTCACCATTTAGAACACAGCATTTTTGACGCATCTTCATTTCCAAGCTGCCATTAAACCCAACAAACAACACGTTGCCAGGTAAAACTTATTGTTTGTTAGTCGACATTACGCAAAGGGGCTGAGCTTGCGATATGTCAATTGGAAGCAGTGGGGAGGGGCTGAACCCCTAGGGCCTGGGGAACATCGAGCTGCGAATTATCAGAACTGAGACTTCGCGTCGCAGTTTTGGGGTACGTTGTTTTTTTTAAAACAGCAGGAGGCCCAAGTTCTGTGTCAAATAAACACCCAGTCAGCTTAAACCTACAGTCAAGCCGCTATACTCTTATACTTGGTACTGTCGCTGTTGTTTTTTGATGTGCGAATTTTGTGTGTTGCGCGTGTGAGTTCCCACGCTCTGGAGTGCAAGTTACCTTGACTGCATATGTGATTGACCCGTGACTCATATGCGCGTGCTCAACTCCGGAAAGAAGGTCTTGAGAATTTGTTTGCCGCTGTCTTTTGCCATAAAAATGAGATGCATATTGAAACAGGCCGATTACTCGCCGACATTTCCAAGTCGCGATCGTTTCCAGGGACATTGCGCGCAACAGTGGGACCGAACAGTGTCGCAGTACAATATTGTAGGTGATATTATAATAGGATAACCTGGAAATCTTGCATGTAAAATAAAAATGTGTTTATCCACCACAAAATTTGGTAAGTTGATCGTTTAGAAAATAGAAACATCGCTGTTTTGTGATGTTCTATCACATATGTATACCGTGGTCCGTACATTGGAAATTTCAGGTTGCATGTTACGTCTACATTCAAGATGACCAAGATCCCAGCTCACATTTTCAAAATTCAGGTCGCCAATGCGACCTGCAGCTCGTTATGCCTTGCGCTGAGTCCTGTTTGCAACATTGGAACAAACCACTGGTGCCGGTTACGCGAATAATGGGGGGGCTTCGTCTTCTAATTATTTTTACCGACGTAGGTACTTGTGTATGAACTACTTCTTTCTCAGACTCTACTACACGGGTTCATTAGACTCATCCCATTCACCGTGTTAGTATGTTTTTAACATTGAAATCTTTTAAAAGTACTTTTTTTGAGTAATGCCTTTGCGGTAACTTTTGATTGACGACTGGCCTATTTATGCCTACCCCCGCTGGACGGTCAAAATAAAACAGCCGCAGAACCTTACGTTGAAAATGTCATTGAATCACCGAGTCTCGAACATAAACATCCCAAACACAAAAACACCTGAATTAGTTTTTCAAACTTTAATTACAAATAATTTAAAACTGCTCTCTAACTCAGAACTTGACAACTATCACGTGACTGTGCTGTGACCTATGCAGCACGTGAAGCTTGCACGCACGCACTTTGCGCTGTCACCATGTCAGTGAGGATAGTTGCAATCCAAATGGAGCGCTGCATAGTCACTGGTTGTCTGTGCTCTACAGGTACAGCTCTAGCAAGACCGCAAGACGGCACGGGCTATTACTCAGCGATTTTGAAAATTTAACTGAAATGATTAATCTGAAGGCAACAGAACCTTTGTTGGGGTCATCTGCTGTTATGACATTTTTACTGTCGTTTGGCTATATGGCGATATAGCTCGGAAAAGTGTTACGCGTTCCAACCATACGTGGGGACTGTGGTCATGAGGTAAGATTAACCGCCAACCCCGGTTGTCTGTCGTAATAAGCGCCCATGTTCGGTTAACAGCCCACCCGTGATTTCTTGAAATTTCACGTTTAAGCGCCCATGTCTGGTTAACCGCCCACTCCTGATTTTTTTGGGTTCGCCAATTTAACCGCCCAGTGCGTTAACCCGAATGTTTATGGTAGTATGGGCTTCATTGTCCAATGGGATTTGAATGTTACCACAATTCCTTGAATTTTGACTGCCAGTGGGTTTTAATCACATTTATCTCACGTCTTCACGAATTGTTCCTGAAAGCTTGAAGTATTTTGGAATTCAGCATTTTTGATTAAAAACAGCACTAGAGTTACGGCGTTCCAATTTAAAGATTGTGTGTTCAAATTCCACTAGACCACACTGCTGAACCCTTGAGTAAGGTTTCCTGCTCCAAACATCATTTTGAATTGTTTGGATTCTCATGACTTGTATGAACTATTGTTTACTATGTATGGTGTGTGTGAGAAGGACCCTCTTCCCTGTTTGTCAAATCACTTGATGAATCATCTAGGCTGATGAATTTGTATTAAGTTGAAAGTGATTATTGTAAGAATCCAACTGCTACTGTGCCCTGTGGTGGTCATTTTTTAGTTTTCTTTGTGGCATTATCTATATTGATCAAGTTAAAAGTCTGGTTTAGTCTAAGTGTAAAAAATGGGCATCCTTTATATATTTGCCATTTGCAATACTCACACTGGCCGCTTGTCAATGCTTTTTGTTGCTCTTGTCACTTATTTCTGAGTTATTGTGCTTAAATTGCAAATTTTCAGAACATCCATGCCAATCGAAAAGCAGAAAGTCTTTGGAAAATTGTTCAAGAACTTTCAACATTTTCAACCAATCATTCACAACATTGTGATCACGCCTTCAGGGGAGGTAAGTACTGTAAGATAATAGGGAGCAAAATGAGAGAACAGTTAAGATTTATCAGTTTATTTCAAGTAATAAGGCCACTGGCCTATATAATAAAGTATAATATATAAATAATGATTTACACATATTTTACATTGAACAATTGATTCCTGTTTGTCTTGAGATTTTAATAAAAATTTACACTCTGGTTCCTGAACTCTTTTATATTGGTTGTTTTCATTATGTTTACAAATTACACTGTCAATGATATTATTTTCTGATAGGACGTTTGAATTTTTGATGAGGATCGTTACGTACAGGACACAATCATAAAAATTGAATTTCTTTTTCAACAACATTCAAGTGACAACAAATACACACCCTTTGTGAGCGTACAATACCAATTCTATCTGTTACTGACATTAAGTGGATTGAGCTTGGCTATACTATTTGATTACAAAATTGTTTTTAATAGTCTGTATACATTGTTCACATAATATGTTGTATTATATTGGGGATTATTGCAGAACAACACAAGTATTTCTGCTTGTGCAACAGGCCTTACACTTACCTGATAATTATGGTAGGCAAAGCCTGCAATATATGAGTTTTGTAAAGGAAGTAGGTAATGCATGTTAGTCTGTAACAAGGCTTACTTTAACGGTCCTGGTATGTTTCTTAGGCTATTTTCCACTTAGTGCAAAAAATATGCTTTACAGTTGCCAGATTAAATATGGCCTTAGTGAAGTGCGTAGCATGTCATTTCAAGCCATTTTGCTGGAGCACTTCTGTTTTGTAGCCATTTGAGCCACCTTCCTCTGGTGCCCAACCAGTGAGGGGAACTAATTCAAGCCATGTAAACATTCACCCACATACCTGGTATCTGAAAACGAGTACCACTTCATTTGATGTTTGATTAAATGCTTTGCCTTATCAGAATTTTGGACTGCAAAATATTTTATTATTGCCTAATCAATGTCAAGTTTCACGTTTTTCTCAGATTTACCATGCTTTTTGCACTATAATAGTGCTTCCAGGTAGCGCCAGTGTTATGCTATTCTTGTTCCATAATCGCATGTTAATACCTCGGTCTGTGTTGTGGTGATTAGGGGTGGGGGCAGGATGAAAATGGGGCCGCAACATGATGTGGGGTAGTGCGACATTGGTAACAAATAGGTTGACATATAATGTTGATTGTGCAGTTTGGAAGTCAGCTTGCGGTGATTGTTATGCATATCAATTCCAAGAGACTTTTGCATTGACTACCCTATATCCAGACATTTGGATTGATAATAAAGTCACTTCAATTGCAAGTGCGATTCTTGCTCCCAGTTTTCAGAATTTTAAACGATATTATTAATTATTTTAAGCTGCAACAGTCCTGATAATTTGTAGTTTCCATGGGTTTTCCTATTCCATATTACTTTGTCTCCTTACGTTACGTTACTTTTATATATAATTTTTTAAAAGGCCCATGTATATTTATTTTATCGTCTCACATTACAGTCATCTCTATGGCAAGCTGGTGACATGACTACGACTTTTGGACTCATCTGACTCCTGCTGTGCCCTAGGTGGCAATTTTATTTTTTTTACGCCTCTGTATCTTTGGAGTTTCACGACAGATTTTCAGGGAATTTACTTGATAGGCTTCTGTTATCAAGAAGACATATGCATTCCCATTTGGCACACGTTCTACACATTCTGTGACCATTTTTATTATTTTTGAGTCTGTTTTTTGGTATCTGCATCCTGTATCTGCCAAGCTGCTTTAAGGATCATTTTCGAAAGTTGCAGATGTGTTCCTACTAACAAGAGCATGGCTGACATTGATTGATGGTGGCAGTTTTTCTTTTTTTGCATTCATAGCTATTATATCCTATGCTCTTGCAAGATCATTGTGAAATTTCATTTATTTGCTAGACTGTATTCCATGATAACTGCAAGATCACTTTCTCAAATGGATCCAACTACAGCTGGTACTCCTTGGGAAATTTCATTTTCTATTTTTGCTTCTATTTTTTCGAGTTCCTTAACAAGTTTTCATAAAATTTTGTGGATAGATTTTTATTAGGGAGACAGCGACACTTTCCCATTTTCAGGCAGGTTTGACACTGGTAAACAAAAGCATACCATTTATGGTTCAGTCATGCGTAACAACGCATTCTCATTTTCAGGTGGGTTCAAACTGTTTTCATCCCTAGTGGTCATTTTCATGAGCTTGGCTGACATTGATTTTTGGATGAGTCTAATTGCTGGGTTGCCCCATAGTTTGTTTTTTGCCTGTTCCTCAATATCTGCCAGGCCCCTGATGGAACTTTATGTGATTGGTATATGGATTTCATTTGAGAGTACGGCTGGCATTGATTTTGGATCACGTCTGACACTCAAACTGTAGTGTTCCCTCGTGGCAAATTAGATTTTCCTTTTTTGGTGGGCTATGCCTCTGTATCTTCCAAATTCCTGGATAATATTCATTGAATTTGGTGAATAGTTTTCTATTAAAGAGACAACGCCATCCATCTTTGATCAGATTCAATACATTCTGCACCCCCTAATTACCATAATTATTTAGCAATGTCTGTTTTTGGCATAGTCTTTCTATCCGCCAAGCCGCTTTAAGGGTCATTATGAAATTAAGCAGATGTTTTTGTTCTTATTAAAATGAGAAAATCTGATTGTTTATTTTGTTATGGGTCACACGTCTGTGGCACTCCTAGTGACAATTGTCTGTGTCTGTACTATAGATCCTCAAAAGTACAGGTGACATTGGTTTTGGGTCATGTCGTGTATCCTGGTGACAGTTTAGGCTTTCTTTATACTTTACGTAAGTTCCTGAAAGTTGGTTAATCAAGCTTAATATCACACATTACAGTGTGAAATTATGTTTGTTTGGTTACAAATCATGCATCCTGAGACTGAGGGTCCCTTGCATTTGCTTTATAGTTAGTACTTTGTTTGTACTTACTGACTGGCAAGAAGTCAATTCAAATCAGTTTATTCTGTACTTGGAAACAAAATTAAGTTAGAATTTCTGTTGTACAAAACTTACTTTCATGTGTTTTTATTATAGTCCTCCCAACAGGGTTTGATGGAAGCATTGAACAAATGCAGCAAGGAGTTCCTGGAAAAGTCTGTGTCCTTTGAGGCCTTGGCCAATCGAATGAAGGACTACAAAAAGACGCTAGAGTTCTCAGACAGTAAATCTATCAAGCATGTTTACAAAGAATTGGGTCTTAAGTATGAGAAGGTATGAAGTTAATGATGTCAACAAGTTTGGTATGTGTAAATAATGTAAACGTAATTGTTCTTTCATTCATCATCTTATTTACAAATTAGAAAAAGCTTCTGAAACTACTGCGGTTTGTTCAGCTGCTTTTATAATGGAGGATGGAACAAAGCTGGCAGTACAGAATTAAATATTGGGTCACTTTTAATGTAGTTTACTTCTATTGTGAATTTATGAACACGTGTCAATTATGAAGCATGTTTGTGGATGAGCTAGTCTACAGGAAGAATTTCTGACAATACGCTTAGCACATGTCCCGATCAAAGGTTTACATTTTGATTAACTTACTAAAAAATAATCGCAGTGGATTCCTCTACATTATAAAATTTTCATTTGGAAGAAATCTTGTTCACAAAAAGGCTCCTGAAAATGGTAGTATATTATTGGAGGTGCAGTCCTGCAATTTGCACATTTAGAGGGTGAGTGCTGTATTGACGCTCTCTTGCGTATATTTGACACTGTTCAACACATGATCTGGTGTATATTTTGTATAGCTCTGGCATACATTTGAATTTGATGTTTTGCTCCAAAAATGCTTTTTCCGAACATGCTCCTTGTTTGCAGAAAATCAGCTAACTAGACAAAGTTAAAAAATTAAAAATTACTTCCAATCAATAAGTCTGTAATTTTTATGATAAAACAACAGTATGGATTCAGCAGGAGTACTCTTTGTGTCTATGGAAAATAATCTTGAATTTTTGCGGGTTTTAGGCAGTTATCAGGTGTTAGTTATGTGTTACATTAGCAACCAGGATAATGTGGCGTGCCTCAGTGCTATATTCAATTAGCACAAAGCTGCCCATTTTCTTTTTTCATAATGGCACACTTTTCTGACAGGTTTAAGTAATCCCTAGGCACATTAAAACACAGACCTGGAACGATGCTTTTAAAACCTCACTAATGTATGAGCTGATTGCCGTTGCTGCAGGGGTATCTGTCCATTTTGTAGTTTGATGCCTTCTCTCCCCACAGGTGCCAGCACAGGTGCCCTCTTGGAAAGCAGTGCTATCACTGAAGAGGCCACCCTCATTTTAAATATCACAATAATAAATAAATAAATAAATGTGCATACTTACCCATTTAGCTAGGACACAATAGGGCTGACAAGTGAAATGTTATTTTATCTTTTCCATGTTCAAGTTTTATGCCATGGCTACCCTCAAACGATGTTTTCAAAAACTGTGACCATTCATAACAATGTTAGAAGCACTGTCTTGTATAGTCAAGAATGAGTCATTTTGACATTTATTTGTATCCAAAATTAGTGAGATTTTACTGTATGCTTTGGAACTCAGGTTCACCAATGCTTTATTTGGTGACCTGCAGGTCACTAAAATGCAGCTTTGTGTTTGGCGACCTGGGAAGAAACTGCAGCCGTCACACTGCGCTACCACGAGTATCAAAGTCTGACAGTAATTCTCCTGAAATTTCTTTCAAAATTTGTGGTGTCTCTGAAGGTTTAAACTACCAACAGTTTTCCTAGATTCAGTACATTTGGTTCACTATGTCATGAAATCAGTGCATTTGCCACCTTCAGCTGTCAGCACACATCAAACATGCGGTTAAATTACTAACGAAAGTAAACAAACAGAAGTGGAAATAAGTCAACAAAAAGTCAGGTTAGACTGACCCATAAAACACGAGCCTCCAGTGTTTGCGATTGTCTGAATTGAATGGTGTATTCATATTATGGGGAGAAAATGGAAGAGTTATGGGTAAACATTTGAGACAACATGATCTTTTTAATTGCCAATCTTGACATCGGTTTTTGCCTCCCCAGATTTTGTTTAGTGACTGGCGATTTTTGCAAAGTCGCAATTAACGACCTGGTGTCAACCTAAGTGTTCAGGTGTAGAACACATCATCACATCATAGCCCACTTTCTTGCCAAAGTTTATGAAGCAATGTAATAAGCTAAAGCTTCCATGGTGGTTCCTTTGATTGCTGACACTTTTTACTGGCTATGTATTTTCGATTGTTGTAGTAATCCTTGACAAAAGCAGTGAGATGCCAAAAGAAACATTTTGAGCTTGTACCAATTATTAGAAATAGGCAATATTTGCTTTTACTATATCATGAACTACGATTATGACAATATTCACTTGAGGTATTATTACAAACTATGATTTAACGGTGCATTGGTAGCTAGTTTTGATGATTTTTTGAACTGCCATGTGTATTTCCTGACTGTTTTGATATATATCACACTGTCCGATATAATGAATATCAAAATCGCCAAGATCCCAATCTTTGGAATCGAGAAAATTCAATTTTAACTTGAATTTCAGTGTTCCACGTTTTGGAGAATGTCTCAGTCTGTGGATTTTTTCCACGATTGTTTTTGCTTCTTTTGTGTTTCCGTGTGTTTTTTTTGTTGTCACTAGTACTTTACTGCCCTTTACTCTTTTCAGATTTACGAGTCAAAAAACAATCCATCGCTTATGCACAAAAACATGGTTGTCCGAATGGATGCTCTTCACATGATGGTTTGTATATTGAAGTGTTGTAAACCTTTCTCAAGTTATGAGCATGTCAGTCAACTAAGTGCCAAAATTTTTCAATCTTGAAGGGAAAGCATCACTTTTTATGTTTCTGTTAATAATAATAATAATACAGATCCCTTGTTATCTGGTTGAGTTTTTCGTATTAATTGAATTGTTCTCTTGGCAAGTATCTACTATCCATCGAACCATAGATAGAATTGGCATGAATGACTGACAAGGTGACTGTATCTTGATAGGGGCATTTAATGTCACTAACCAAGCAGGAAATGACCTGCAGGCTGTGTTCAAGAGGGAGTACCACATTTATTAGTTCTTAATTAGTGAATACAGAACCAGGAGGTGGGTGGAGGGGCTTTGTTGGGCCATTTGTGTCACATTCTATTGTTCGTTTGGCTGTAAATGTAGGTCAGGTATTTCCAGGATAACTTGGGATTTGTGGGTTTTTATAAAAGGTCTCATAAAATATGCTTGATTTCTCCTTTAAAAGGGAACTGTAGTAAAAATAATCGGCTGTTAATCCATCCTAACATTCAAAGAAAACTCACATTTGCCTGAGTTGTGCGCTTAATAAAAGCTGAATATTTATTGTCAAAAGGCTGAAATCTGACAGCGATCGCTGATTGGCTGATATGTCAGTGACGTGGTTAGTGGAGTGGAGCCTCGACTGGTTATCACAATTTGTGAAGAGTTTACATCGTGTTTTACCATAATATCAGCTGTCCTTATTTGTTTCTGTTTGCCAAAGTGCTGTAGAAATTTTGCCATGCCTTTTTATATGGCTCCTGGTTGTTCGAACTCTTCAAAAAAGGTGTCTTCAACATTGCATATCATTGGTTGCCCTAACCATCGTTGGTGGCTCGGTATGGGTAAAGAATTGGACAAAACTACTCTCTTCTTTGACTAAACTAACTTAATTACTGGTGTTGGAAAATATAGCATCATTAAAATTGTGATGGGTTCTTTTGAGTCGGCTTTCAGCGATAACGTCACCTGACCATGACCAGTTTCTTCCCCCAGATTCTTTTATTAGCAGTGTTTTTCGCTGCTGGAACGAGGCTGGATATATGTCACTACAAATTATCGGAACTTGTTCGTTGTGTTATAAGTTTCAAACCGAATTTTAAAGCAAACCTTGCAGCTGTGGAGCTGTTATCTCTCGAAAGACATAGCAAAATTTTAGGAAATGGCGAGTGGTGACCGGACATTTCACACTAAAGTTTCTTATTCTGACAATTTGAACAATGCCGCGCTGAAATAGCATACTGACTTTACCCCCGACAAATACGTCACAAGAGGCAGCACTTCAAGCAGGTGATTGTGGAACTCTGAACCAATTTTTTGAGTTTCATTAAAAGATATCAGTTTACTTTTTGCTGTTGAATTTAGTGAAAGTAACCAACAAATCACACAAAACTATGCAAAATCTTCTCAGAATAAAATACAGTTTCCTTTTAAATTTTATAGCATGATATGTGCACATTAAGTATGTCACTCTGCATGTGGACACCCAACTTATTGTACTTAATATATTGTGAATATTTTGACAAAAGAAAGTTGAGCTGGTCCAACATGTTGAGTGTTAAGCAGCCACTAACCTACCTTCTGACAAAAAGCTGTTCTTGGCGTTTTGGTCAACAAGTTGCCTTGACCCGTGAAATCATTTTATGTGCCAATTTTCCCCAAGTTCAGAAATCACTTCTTATCTGGAAGGAACAAAGTAAGACCAGTCTTGTATGGTTGGTGGCCAAAATTGAAAGTTAACTTTGACAGGCGGATGTCATGTTTTAAATAGAAGAATACCCATAAAATTTTTGTTGTCATTGTGCTCTCATTTTTTGTAGATTGTGTTACTCTTTAGAAAATTAGCATTTTAGTTCATGTTACATGGCCAAACAGAATGAAGCAGACTCCATGGTTTGTTGTTTTGTTTTAATTCACTCCTGGCGTCCATATAATTTAAGTATTTTACACTTCAAGAGAGCAAACGCAACAGGTCTTTAACCACCACTCAGGATACTTATGTTAACTGTGAACCTTGTTTACCAAGTTGTACTTAACGTGCAAATATCTAAAATGCTGTTACCTCTTTCCCCTACAAAGTATGTATTTTCTGAAAGAAGTATAGTTTGGTTGCAGCCCTTCGTTTACACAAACCTTTGTTAAAAACACGACTAGACTTTTTGTTTGAAAGCTTGATACTGGTACGCTTGTAGTTTCGGAGCAGTCTCCTTTCTTCAGGTGTGCAGCTATATAGTAAAACACTAAGAGACACAACAAAACAAACAAATTAAAACACTAGCTATATTGCGAGACTGCATGTCTCATCATGAAGCAATAAGTGGAATGAACATAAATGTAGCGAACTAAACAGTGAAATACACGTGACGGGGAACAGGGGCATACAAGAAGAGAGTGGGAATGCAACAAAACTACGAACGTACCACTATCAAGCTTGCTAGCAAACAGTCTATTCGTGTTTTTAACTAAATGTTCTGAAAGGTGAATAAATTTTTCCTAACAAAATTTATTACAATTTACTTGTCTTAATTTTTTCACGAATATGCATTTTGGAAAAAAAGTAACTTTGAACAGAGATTTTGAAAATATTGTTCTGAAATCTGAGACACGGTTCCCCATTATCAGCGTGTTGACAAAAGACCAATGAGATTAGAGGAACATTATTTTAAATTTATTTTTATCTGTTCTAAGTCAAATTTTTTTTACCAAAAAGTATATTTTGTGATAAAATAAAGACATTAAAGTAAATATTAAGAGCAATAAATTTTTTTGGGAAATTTATTCACCTTTCAGAAAATATGTATTTTGTAGAGGTTAGAGTGAACAGAATTCAATATATTTTCACATTAGAACAACCTAGTAAACAAACTTGACTCACAGTTACCTTAAACCTCTTTATTGCAATTATATTGTTTCCTTTTCTTTTCAGGGGGACTGCCTTAACTATCGCTCCCGTGATAATTGGTATTTTGTTGATGGCGTTGCAGAGTTTGTCAAGTCTGTTAACACATTGATCTCCAGCCCAGATAGTGCAAGCATAGATGACCAGACTTCGGTATGAACTGTACATTTTTTAGATGCTCAAATATGTGTAATATGTTGTCGTTTATTGTCGTCATCTCTTCCCAGATGTCCGTTCAGCTGGATGACGAAGACATTTTGAACGGATGCGACAACTGCTGCATCCTCCTAGATGCAATTTTAGTTTTTTTTTTTGTATCTTCAGATTTCCTTGATAGATTTGACATATAAGTATCTATGAAGGAGACGACATTGCTTTTCCATTTTTGGATTAATCTGGTGTATTCTGCACCACCCAGTGGCTGTTGTCCATCTCACAAGGATCATTGTTATGCATTGTGTTCTGTCTGTGAAGTGCATGTCTGACAATGACTTTTGGACTTGTAGCATCTTCTGGTGGGAAATTTGCTATTTCCCTGTGGCTCAATTTCTACCAAGTTCCTTCATGGATCTTCATGAAATGTGTATGCATTTTTATTGAGAAAAGTACAGTCAAGCAATGTGGATTTTGAGACAAATTCGACTACTGTGGAGTACCTTGGAGACAATATTGTTTTTCTTTGCACTTGCCTTGATTTGTGTCAAGTTCTGTGAATGAAATATGGGAAATTAGTTGTTTTAACGTACTAGACGACAGCATCTGACGTGTTTCATACAGACATGACCTATATTGCACCTCTTAAGTGGCCATTTTCTTGTTTTTGTGTCTGTTCTTTGTCGTCCACCTCCCTATCAATATTCCACATTGCTCCTGGAGTTTTTTTATGGGATCGTATTTACCGGGATGCCATTTGCTAATTTTTGGATGACTGGCACTGCTACCTATATACCCATTGTAGGTTCGCTGGTGTTTATGACTAATGCATCAAAATGTTCCAATTTGAAAACAATGCTCTTTTTGGAAACTTGTCAAGGCCGTGCTTTGCTTTTGTTTCACAATACCAAACAGTGTTGCAGAGGGATGTTTGAATCACAATTACTGCATTGTAGATGAACAAGGCAAGACCACTTTTGTATTCGCTAGACCCACATAATATGTTTGTAATCTAAATGCTGTCTTTTCCAGGCAATAAGAGATATAATGTACCAGTTAGGACTTATCAACTTTAACTCCTCTCTGGGACTTTCTGGCTCCAAAATGCCTATTTCCAACCACCCATTGGTAAGTTACTTGAATCAGAAGTCAGTCACTTTCTAAATTTTAATTTTAAACAAGTATAATGCTTCAGTCTTTACGTACATGTGACGTGACCTTAAATACTGTTGCCATGACTTCATTTGTATTGTTTGTAATGGGTTAGCTACATCATCATCAGTGCCCGTCACCCCTACCAGGGTATAGGCCACGAATCAGAGATTTCCATTCTGCTCTGTGCTGGGCGAATCTTTCTAGCTGTCTCCACGAGTATCCTAACCTCTCCATGTCATCGATGATGCATCTTCTCCAGGTCATTCGTGGTCTGCCTCTATTTCGTTTACCCTGTGGGTTCCACTTTAATGCGTGTCTGGAAGTGCTACTTGTTGGTCTTCTTAGTGTATGTCCAATCCAGCGCCATTTCCTTTGGCCGGTCTCCTCTTCCACTGGTGTCTGTCCTGTTCATTCCCACAATTCTTCATTTCTTATCTTTTCTGGTCACTGTATCCTCAAATTTTTTCTCGGGCATGAATTGACAAAAGTTTTCAGTCTCTTGAAGTTTGTTTTTGTGTTTGTCCAGGTCTCTGATCCATATAACAGTACTGATTTCACGTTTGAGTTGAACAATCTCAATTTTGTTTTCAGCGAGAGTTTCCTAGCTTTCCATACTTTCATTAGTTTGAATGTAAAAGTTAGCTACATACTAGATACGAAATTCAACTATTTGACCTCTAAAAGACTTTACTGGGTACCATTGAGTTTTATCGCTATGGTAAGCATTCCAATTTTTCATGGTGTTTCATGAAAGTTACACCCAGATCCTGAAAAATGGTTTTGGCTATTTTTAAATGTTTTAGTGCCGTCTCTAAGGCTCTGTCCACATAACTCATGTGAAAATGTAACTTTTGTTTCATGTTTTGAACACAAGTTCTCTGTTTTTTTGTATGACCTTTGTTAAATTCTCCACCCACACGAATATGCCAATACAATGTAAAATGGATTCAAAGTTTTCCATCCTCACAAATGTGGTCGTACAAAGGTAATGTCAGAATTGTGAAGAAGTTGCGTTTTTATGCGCCTATATATTTATATGTGGTCACATATTGCCGTCATCTGTCTGTCCGGGCGTCCAGCGTCCGCAGCTGTATCTCCTAAACCCCTAACAGGATCTTGATGAGAGTTGGCAGTTGTGTTCCTATGAAGCTGACAACAGATGACGAGGAATTTCGGACCTCTCTAACTACCGGTGTCCCCCCTAGTTGCAATTTTAGTTTTTTTTGTTTACCTCTGTATATTCAAAGGTCGTCAACGGAGTTTCATAAAGTTTGGAATATAGGCATGTATTGTTGCGGTTACGCTATCCTCCCATTTTCATATGAATTCGAGGTATTTTGTGCCACCTTTTTGTCATGTTTACTGTTTTCGAGTCCACCCCTCTATCAACCAAACCATTCTAAGGATGATTTGGAAAATTGGCGTGTACTCGGTGTGAAGAGGATGGTTACGCTGACAACTTCAGTTACTGTGGCACCTTGTAGTGGTGGTTTTGTTTTGTTTTGAGGCCATAGCTATATCTCCTGAACCCACTGCAGGATCTTTATTTAATTTAGTAAGTGTATTTTATATGAAGCTAACAATAGACGACGACTTTGAGGCAGACGAAGTGTCCTCTAGTGGGAATTTCATTTTTTCCGCTTTCCTTTGTTTCTCAGAAGTTCGTTGACAGATTTTTATGAAATTTGGTGAATAACGTTCTATTAAAGAAGCGACGGCATGTACCGTTGTCAGATGGATCGGACGTTTTGCACCATCTAGTGGCCATTTTTATGATAGAAATGAACAACTCTAGATTCTGAAGCACTTCATTTGCGGTGCATTCGTGGGCACATTTTCAACGCTCTGCATTGCTCTTGTTGTCAGTTCACAGACATATACTAGTAGAACCAACGTGTCAGCGATTCCACTAATGTGCATTTTTGTTCGTGGGTAGAAGCTATATGTGTAAAAGAAAAGATTACAAATCCCACTCTGTAGAGCATTTTCAGAAGTTTGGATTTTTCATTGTCGAATTCAGTAGATACTTTCTTGTGAACAGAAGTTGTATCCTTAAACAAAATGTGTTCGTATATTTGCATTTTCAAAAAGTTTTTTTTTTTTCAGTGGTTTTCGAATTCAGTAGATACGTGGACAGAAGAGAGTGGTTATTTTTTTATTTTCAAAACATGAGAACAGAGTTATGTGGACTGGGCAAAAGAGTTACCTTAGTGTTGTGTGTTTGCTGCGTAAATCTGTCCGAGTCAGAATTTAACTTTTTAATGATTTGTTTTTGAAGCCTTAGAATGGACTTAGAACAGGCCTTCAAGTATACATATTAGCAAGTTAATGTTTCTATTGTACAAGGATTTTTGATATTGATTAATTTCCAGACAAAATTTTGGCCAGTAAATCCTGCTTTGAATGAAACAGAGGTGAAGTTTACATACAAGTTAGCTCACAGTGTGCCCACAACCATTTTGTCTCGAGTTGGCACGTATCTCCGCTCCATTGTGGTGATGACCTACGTCAAAGCTGCCATTTTGGAATATGGAGCCATAACTGCACTTCTGCAGCTGGACACGGGCGACTTTGGTAATTATATGTGGACAAATATAAACTGTTTTAATAAATTCATATAGTTTGCAAACACACTCTTGGTGTCCATAGAAAGTTGAAAGCATCTAATGTTTGTTTTATTCTCTTTTGATTGATATTCATTGTCACATGAGAGATGATTACACTATGATATTTGTTTAGAATCCTGCATTCATTTGTATTGATTTCAATCATTTTATACTTTATTCATTTTATTCATGCTATCTTAAGCTTATTTTTTCTCAGATGTTTGGTTTCTAGAGTTTTATTCTCTTAGCTGTTAGGATAGTTCATTATTGTATAGCTATTAGGGACAAATGTAAGTCTGGAATGAAGCACATTCTATTCTATTCTGTTCTACACAAAAGTGCCATTTCCATGTGAAAATTGTCTGAAATTATTGCAGTATTTATTGAGACTATTTTTTTACTAATAATTTTTTTTGCATTGGACACAAATTTTTCCAGGATTCCGAGTTCAATCAAATTTCGTGGGATTAATTTTGGGGAAACTTATTCAAGAGTTACCGATTTGTTTAATGAATTAAAATTCTAAGTCACACTGCTCTTGGTCAATGGCAATATTGCAACCCATGCTCTGATGGTTATAAATTCAACTAACAGATGTTACCGTAGCAGTCTTGCAGATGTCTGACAAGGGCATCTTCAAGGCCGGCTAATATGGGCTACAGAACTTGCAGGAATTCTTAAAATATAGAATAGTAAAACTTTTGTCTAGTAAAACTAAAACGACGAGCATCGGTACTAAAATGTATTAAAATATCCCCATGTTTTGAGCAATGCACTCTTTGTCAAGGGTGTGCTACAGACTGTTGAGTACATTTAGGTGGATCTAAAATAAAAAGGCACAGGAGACCACATAATATGAACACTACAGGACACAGCAACTACCAGTGGGGTAGGCCTACGTATGATGAGAGAGAGACTCAAACAGAGACATGTAGCTACTGGAGTCTATCACTACAGATTTGTAGTGAGACAGAACCCCTGTCTCTGTTTAGGCCTCTGGCATGATTGTTAAATTTTGCGATGAATTCGGCCTCGCATTTTCTTCGTGCGTAAATGTCAGACAGCCCGCCTTTGACTAGCAGTACGTCGACGTCACTGGTACTATGGCCTGGGAGGTTGAAATGTTCCCCAATGGGGATTGCCCTATTATTGTGAAGGATCGTCTGCCCGTGGCCGTTCATTCTCGTGCATAACGAGTTACCTGTCTCCCTAAAAAACCACGCATGGGGACATTTACCACATCTAATAAGATAAACAATTCCCGCACTCGAGCATGAGAATTTGTCTCTGATCTCATATGAGACACCATGGCGACTTACAACTGACTCCCCTGATATGTGAGTGCAGGTCAGGCACCTGGGTTTGTCACATCTAATACAGCCAGCCTCTTGGTGATCTATGTTTAACTTAGTAAACCTGCTTTAACTAGCATATTCCTAAGATTGCGAGGATGTCTATAGACCAGACGGGGCCTCAAGGGGAAAACCCTAGTTAAGTACTCATTGTCTAACAGCGGACTGAGTTCATCAAAAATCCTATTCAGAGTTCTATTCACACTGGGAAGAAAGGTAGAGACAAATGGAATGAACATGTTCTTATCTTGCTTATTCATCTGGTCCTTAGGGACCAGGAGTTCCTCCCTAGAAATAGATTGTACCTTGGATAGAGTGTCAGATACCAAGCGTGGTTCATAACCTCTATCAGGGAACCTAGTGGACAACAGTCTAATTTCTCTACAGAAATCCGCATCTCCTGTGCCATTTTATTTTAGATCTATTTACATGTACTCAGCAGTCTAGCACGCCCTTGACAAAAAGCGCATCGCTCGAAACGTGGGGATATTTTAATATATTTTAGTACCGACGCTCGTCGTTTTAGTTTTACTAGTTTTACTATTTTATATTTTTATTCGTCGGTAACTGCACGGCATTCCAACATCTATTTGATAGGAATTCTTAATCACTGGGAGACATAATCAATAAGTGCAAAAAGATTCAGTTCTTGTAAAAGTTTCTGTGCGTTTAGAATACATTGGGATGCAGGTATTGGTAATGAGTAAAATAGTTGCACAAGGTTTTACTAAATTGCTTCAGGTATTGGAACGTGCTTCAAATTTAGATGCAGATACAGATAGGTTTTTTTATCTGTCTACATTGTAAAAATATAAAAGTAGAGACTATCAATTACTTATAATGAAATTAAGTTCAATATACAATCATGTTACGTGGTGCACATGTTTGGACATTTCAGGCACTGACAGCACACTTCATGTCACATACCGTTTTGTGTTGCCACCTGGTGCGGAAGACAAGAGGAATGACCTAAAGGAGTCCTATTGGCTTTTCATGACACGTGTTAACACTGTTGTGGAGTTTGTGCTGTACGAAGAAGGAGTGTACTTCAATCAAACCCATAATGGAGGAGGTATATTTCTTAAACACTAACTTAAAAGTTAAAGATGTTGTTGATGTGCAGGCATTAATAATAATGTAACTATGTTGGTCAAGTCACATTATCTGTTACAGTAGTCTGAAAGATCTCTGTCCTAAGTGGGGATCGTACCTGGAACTTTCTGCTAACCATGCAGTTGCTTTAGTCCAACTGGGCTATTGGGACCACCGGTCGATTACAGAAATGCAGCTCACTGATAACTTTAGGACTGCATTCTGTAGAAACGAGGAACTCTAACTTGTAAAAGCAAGATAATGCAAGAACATGTAGAATATTTTAAGTGTTTTCGGGAGTATGTTTGGTGCCCATACCCGAACGAAATGGTGACCGCACATGTGAAGTGATTGGTGAGCCATCTTGGAATGTTGAATTATGGGATAGAACTCATTGTTTCCATTCTGTACGTTTTTTACGCGTGTCTTTTGTCTACAGAATGTAGCGCCAATCACATCATCACTTGTGGTGTGGGTGTAGCTTGATAGGTCGTAGTAACTTAAGTTTACAACCTATAGGGACATATTCACATTGAATTCATTCATTGCATCTGAGTGTGTCCATATAGGTTGTAAAGTGAGTAATACATAAATTCAGACAGCTGATTAAAGCATCGTGATTATGGTGCCGGCTATTTACTATTTAATAGGCACTCAGCCATATTAGAACAGTTAACTCACAAGCTATGTCATGACAGTAGTCCTGTAATGATTGGTCTATTTTCTAAGTGCACTTTAATTCATCCAATCGCTTGCAAGTCTATTCAATCCTGGGAGGTTTGGCCTAATTAAATGGTACAACCAGTTCATACCATGTTTTAAGATCTTATTGAAATATTGACATATGGCCATAGGCCCAAAATATAACATGTGCAGGACAGTACATTGTCAGGTGCGTTACAAACTGGATCATAAATTGTGACGCTTGAGAGCATGGTGGACGTGGGGTAGAAGTAGGGCATCCGGAGTTCTCATGAGAGTTAATTTAGATGTTGTGGAAGAATGACGAAAATGACCGCTGAAGTACTTAATCCCTGAAGGCCTTGGTACGCACTGCAAACTAACACCAGGCGATATTTGTCCTTTACAAATCCCGAATTACATAACTAACACAACCTATTTTCATAGGGAATATTTGTGTGGCGATCTCTTTCCACAAGTTATGAATGATTTGAGCATCGCAATTGAATCAGAGACTGGATAAAAACATGTGGGATCTCACTAACTATTTTTAAATAATTCTCTAGACAATACGTTGTTTTAAACCCCACACACATAGCAAGACAGTTTTGCATTACATTCTATATCAGATTCCCAGCCTTGCAAATAACAATCAATGGCATGCTGGGAAAAACTGTTAAAATATGCTTGATTAATCCATACATCTGAAAAACCATATGCAGACGGAAGTGTACTTAATAACTTGCCCAATTATAAGAAGATCTTCCAATCAGGTCTGACCGAAAAAGCATATCATATGCTGCTATTGCTAGGCATCCCCAGTAATTTGGACCAATATTTTGTACATGATACAAAATATTTAGGAAACAGTCAGANCCATGACTTCATTTGTATTGTTTGTAATGGGTTAGCTACATCATCATCAGTGCCCGTCACCCCTACCAGGGTATAGGCCACGAATCAGAGATTTCCATTCTGCTCTGTGCTGGGCGAATCTTTCTAGCTGTCTCCACGAGTATCCTAACCTCTCCATGTCATCGATGATGCATCTTCTCCAGGTCATTCGTGGTCTGCCTCTATTTCGTTTACCCTGTGGGTTCCACTTTAATGCGTGTCTGGAAGTGCTACTTGTTGGTCTTCTTAGTGTATGTCCAATCCAGCGCCATTTCCTTCGGCCGATCTCCTCTTCCACTGGTGTCTGTCCTGTTCTTTCCCACAATTCTTCATTTCTTATCTTTTCTGGTCACTGTATCCTCAAATTTTTTCTCGGGCATGAATTGACAAAAGTTTTCAGTCTCTTGAAGTTTGTTTTTGTGTTTGTCCAGGTCTCTGATCCATATAACAGTACTGATTTCACGTTTGAGTTGAACAATCTCAATTTTGTTTTCAGCGAGAGTTTCTTAGCTTTCCATACTTTCATTAGTTTGTAAAAGTTAGCTACATACTAGATACGAAATTCAACTATTTGACCTCTAAAAGACTTTACTAGGTACCATTGAGTTTTATCGCTATGGTAAGCATTCCAATTTTTCATGGTGTTTCATGAAAGTTACACCCAGATCCTGAAAAATGGTTTTGGCTATTTTTAAATGTTTTAGTGCCGTCTCTAAGGCTCTGTCCACATAACTCATTTGAAAATGTAACTTTTGTTTCATGTTTTGAACACAAGTTCTCTGTTTTTTTATGACTTTTGTTAAATTCTCCACCCACATGAATATGCCAATACAATGTAAAAGGGATTCAAAGTTTTCCATCCTCACAAATTTGGTCGTACAAAGGTGATGTCAGAATAGTGAAGAAGTTGTGTTTTTATGCGCCCACATATTTATATGTGGTCACATATTGCCGTCATCTCTGTCTGTCCGGGCGTCCGGCGTCCGCAGCTGTATCTCCTAAACCACTAACAGGATCTTGATGAGATTTGGCACTTGTGGTCCTATGAAGCTGACAACAGATGACGAGGAATTTCGGACCTCTCTAACTACTGGTGTGCCCCCTAGTGGCAATTTTATTTTTTTAGGCTTACCTCTGTATTTCTGGAAGTCCTCAACGTAGTTTCATAAAATTTGGAATATAGCCATAGGCATCTATTAGTGAGATGAAATTATCCTCTCGTTTTCGGATGGATTCGACGTGGTTTGCGCCACCCAGTGGCCATTTTTACTGTTTTCGAGTCTGTTTTTTGGCGTCCACCCCTCTATCAACCAAACTGCTCTAAGGATGATTGTGAAAATTGACTTGTATGTTCTAACCATGAAGAGGATGGCTGACAATGATTTTCCGACGACTTCGACTACTATGGCGCCTCCTAGTGGCAGTTTTGTGTCTTTTTGTGGCCATGGCTGTATCTCCTAAACAGTTTGAATGATCTTTACTAAATTTAGCAAGTATATTTTAATTTATATGGTTTTGACAATGAACGACGATGACTTTAGCAGGGATCTGACCACCAGTGTCCCCCACTAGTGGCAATTTTAGTTTTTTATGTTTACCTCTGTATATTCAAAGGTCCTCAACGGAATTTCATAAAGTTTGGAATATAGGCATGTATTGTTGCGGTTACGCTATCCTCCCATTTTCATATGAATTTGAGGTATTTTGTGCCACCTAGTTGTCATGTATACTGTTTTCGAGTCCACCCCTCTATCAACCAAACCATTGTAAGGATGATTTTGAAAATTGGCATGTACTCAGTGTGAAGAGGACGGTTACGCTGATAACTTCGGTTACTGTGGCACCTCCTAGTGGTGGTTTTGTGGCCATAGCTATATCTCCTGAACCCACTGCAGGATCTTTATTTAATTTTGTAAGTGTATTTGTATGAAGCTAACAATAGACGACGACTTTGAGGCAGACGCAGTGTCCACTTGTGGGAATTTCATTTTTTCCGCTTTCCTTTGTTTCTCGGAAGTTTGTTGACAGATTTTTATGAAATTTGGGGAATAACGTTCTATTAAAGAAGGGGTGGCGTGTACCATTTTCAGATGGATTGGACGTTTTGCACCATCTAGTGGCCATTTTATGATAGAAATGAACAACTCTAGATTCTGAAGCACTTTATTTGCGGTGCATTCATGGGCGCATTTCAATGCTCTGCGTTACTCTTGTTGCCAGTTCACAAAGATATACTAGTAGAACCAACGTGTCAGCGATTCCACTAAATGTGCATTTTTGTTTGTGGGTAGAAGTTATATGTGTAAAAGAAAAGATTACAAATCCCACTCTGTAGAGCATTTTCAGAAGTTTGGATTTTTCATTTTCGAATTCAGTAGATACTTTCGTGTGAACAGAAATTGTATCCTTTGCATTTTCAAAAAGTTTTTTTTCAGTGGTTTTCGAATTCAGTGGATACGTGGACAGAAGAGAGTGATTATTTTTTTTTTCAAAACATGAGAACAGAGTTATGTGGACTGGGCAAAAGAGTTACCTTAGTGTTGTGTGTTTGCTGCGTAAATCTGTCTGAGTCAAAATGTAACTTTTTTATGATTTGGTTTTGAAGCCTTAGAATGGACTTAGAACAGGCCTTCAAGTATTCATATCAAGTTAATGTTTCTATTGTACAAGGATTTTTGATATTTATTAATTTCCAGACAAAATTTTGGCCAGCAAATCCTGCTTTGAATGAAACAGAGGTGAAGTTTACATACAAGTTAGCTCACAGTGTACCCACAACCATTTTGTCTCGAGTTAGCACGTATCTCCGCTCCATTGTGTTGATGACCTATGACAAAGTTGCCATTTTGGAATATGGAGCCATAACTGCACTTCTGCAGCTGGACACAGGCGATTTTGGTAATTATATGTGGACAAATATGAACTGTTTTAATAAATTCATATAGTTTGCAAACACATTCTTGGTGTCCATAGAAAGTTGAAAGCATCTAATGTTTGTTTTATTCTCTCTTGATTGATATTCATTGTCACATGAGAGATGAGTACACTGTCTCCGATATTTGTTTAGAATCCTGCATTCATTTGTATTGATTTCAATCATTTTATATTTTATTCATTTTATTCATGCTATCTTAAGCTTATTTTTTCTCATTTGGTTTCTAGAGTTTAATTCTCTTAGCTGTTAGGATAGTTCATTACTGTATAGCTATTACGGACAAATGTAAGTCTGGAATGAAGCACATTCTATTCTATTCTGTTCTACACAAAAGTGCCATTTCCAAGTAAAAATTGCCTGAAATTATTGCAGTATTTATTGAGACTATTTTTTACTAATATTTTTTTTTTGCATTGGACACAAATTTTTCCAGGATTCCGAGTTCAATCAAATTTCGTGGGATCAATTTTGGGGAAACTTATTCAAGAGTTACCGATTTGTTTAATGAATTAAAATTCTAAGTCGCACTGCTCTTGGTCAATGGCAATATTGCAACACATGCTCTGATGGTTATAAATTCAACTAACAGATGTTACCGTAGCAGTCTCGCAGATGTCTGACAAGGGCATCTTCAAGGCCGGCTAATATGGGCTACAGAACTTGCAGGAATTCTTAAAGTATAAAATAGTAAAACTTTTGTCTAGTAAAACTAAAACGACGAGCGTCGGTACTAAAATGTATTAAAATATCCCCACGTTTTGAGCAATGCGCTCTTTGTCAAGGGTGTGCTACAGACTGTTGAGTACATTTAGATGGATCTAAAATAAAAAGGCACAGGAGATCACATAATATGAACACTACAGGACATAGCAACTACCAGTGGGGTAGGCCTACGTATGATGAGAGAGAGACCCAAACAGAGACATATGTAGCTACTGGAGTCTATCACTACAGATTTGTAGTGAGACAGAACCCCTATGTCTCTGTTTAGGCCTCTGGTATGATTGTTAAATTTTGCGATGAATTCGGCCTCGCATTTTCTACGTGCGTAAATGTCAGACAGCCGACCTTTGACTAGCAGTACGTCGGCGTCTCTGGTAGTATGGCCTGGGAGGTTGAAATGTTCCCCAACGGGGACTGCCCTATTATTGTGAAGGATCGTCTGCCCGTGGCCGTTCATTCTCGTGCGTGACGAGTTACCTGTCTCCCCAAAATACCACGCGTGGGGACATTTACCACATCTAATAAGATAAACAATGCCCGCACTCGAGCATGAGAATTTGTCTCTGATCTCATATGAGACACCATGGCGACTTACAACTGACTCCCCTGATATGTGAGTGCAGGTCAGGCACCTGGGTTTGTCACATCTCACAGAGCCAGCCTCTTGGTGATCTATGTTTAACTTAGTAAACCTGCTTTAACTAGCATATTCCTAAGATTGCGAGGATGTCTATAGACCAGACGGGGCCTCAAGGGGAAAACCCTAGTTAAGTACTCATTGTCTTACAGCGGACTGAGTTCATCAAAAATCCTATTCAGAGTTCTATTCACACTGGGAAGAAAGGTAGTGACAAATGGAATGAACATGTTCTTATCTTGCTTATTCATCTGGTCCTTAGGGACCAGGAGTTCCTCCCTAGAAATAGATTGTACCTTGGATAGAGTGTCAGATACCAAGCGTGGTTCATAACCCCTATCAGGGAACCTAGTGGACAACAGTCTAATTTCTCTACAGAAATTCGCATCTCCTGTGCCATTTTATTTTAGATCTATTTTCATGTACTCAGCAGTCTAGCACGCCCTTGACAAAAAGCGCATCGCTCGAAACGTGGGGATATTTTAATATATTTTAGTACCGATGCTCGTCGTTTTAGTTTTACTAGTTTTACTATTTTATATTTTTATTCGTCGGTAACTGCACGGCATTCCAACATCTATTTGATTGGAATTCTTAATCACTGGGAGACATAATCAATAAGTGCAAAAAGATTCAGTTCTTGTAAAAGTTTCTGTGCTTTTAGAATACATTGGGATGCAGGTATTGGTAATGAGTAAAATAGTTTTACTAAATTGCTTCAGGTATTGGAACGTGCTTCAAATTTAGATGCAGATACTGATAGGTTTTTTTATCTATCTACATTGTAAAAATATAAAAGTAGAGACTATCAATTATTTATAATTAAATTAAGTTCAATATACAATCATGTTACGTGGTACACATGTTTGGACATTTCAGGCACTGACAGCACACTTCATGTCACATACCGTTTTGTGCTGCCACCTGGTGCGGAAGACAAGAGGAATGACCTAAAGGAGTCCTATTGGCTTTTCATGACACGTGTTAACACTGTTGTGGAGTTTGTGCTGTACAAAGAAGGAGTGTACTTCAATCAAACCCATAATGGAGGAGGTATATTTCTTAAACACTAACTTAAAAGTTAAAGATGTTGTTGATGTGCAGGCATTAATAAATGTAACTATGTTGGTCAAGTCACTGTTACAGTAGTCTGAAAGATCTCTGTCCTAAGTGGGGATCGTACCTGGAACTTTCTGCTAACCATGCAGTTGCTTTAGTCCAAGTGGGCTATTGGGACCACCGGTCGATTACAGAAATGCAGCTCACTGATAACTTTAGGACTGCATTCTGTAGAAACGAGGAACTAGGCTAACTTGTAAAAGCAAGATGATGCAAGAACATGTAGAATATTTTAAGTGTTTTCGGGAGTATGTTTGGTGTCCATACCCCAATGAAATGGTGACCGCACATTTGAAGTGATTGGTGGGCCACCTTGGAATGTTGAATTTTGGGATAGAACTCATTGTTTCTGTTCTGTTCTGTAAGTTTTTTACGCGCGTCTTTTGTCTACAGAATGTAGCGCCAATCACATCATCACTTGTGCTGTGGGTGTGGCCTGATAGGTCGTAGTAATTTAAGTTTACAACCTATAGGGACATATTCACATTGAATTCATTCATTTCATCTGAGTGTGTCCTTATAGCTTGTAAAGTGAATAATACATAAATTCACACAGCTGATTAAAGCATCATGATTATGGTGCCGGCTATTTACTATCTAATAGGCACTCAGCCATATTGGAACAGTTAACTCACAAGCTATGTCATGACAGTAGTCCTGTAATGATTGGTCTATTTTCTAAGTGCACTTTAATTCATCCAATCGCATGCAAGTCTATTCAATCCTGGGAGGTTTGGCCTAATTAAATGGTACAACCAGTTCTTACCATGTTTTAAGATCTTATTGAAATGTTGACATATGGCCATAGGCCCAAAATATAACATGTGCAGGACAGTACATTGTCAGGTGCGTTACAAACTGGATCATAAATTGTGACGCTTGAGAGCATGGTGGATGTAGGGTAGAAGTAGGGCATGCGGAGTTCTCATGAGAGATTCAAATTTAGATGTTGTGGAAGAATGACAAAAATGACCGCTGAAGTACTTAATCCCTGAAGGCCTTGGTACGCACTGCAAACTAACACCAGACGATATTTATCCTTTACAAATCCCGAATTACATAACTAACACAACCTATTTTCACAGGGAATATTTGTGTGGCGATCTCTTTCCACAAGTTATGAATGATTTGAGCATCGCAATTGAATCAGAGACTGGATAAAAACATGTGGGATCTCGCTAATTATTTTTAAATAATTCTCTAGACAATACGTTGTTTTAAACCCCACATAGCAAGACAGTTTTGCATTACATTCCATATCAGATTCCCAGCCTTGCAAATAACAGTCACTGACATGCTGGGAAAAAACTGTTAAAATGTGATTGATTAATCCATACATCTGAAAAACCATATACAGACGGAAGTGTACTTAATAACTTGCCCAATTATAAGAAGATCTTCCAATCAGGTCTGACCGAAAAAGCATATCATATGCAGCTATTGTTAGGCATCCCCAGTATTTTGAACCAATATTTTGTACATGATACAAAATATTTAGGAAACAGTCAGAATCGATCGCATTCTCCCCTAACTGCTAAGTTAGAACAACTCCATACTTCCAACATGTGTTTACAAATTGAACTTGATAAATGAAAAATATATACATTTACCAATTGTTCATACTCCTTTAAGCCCCATATCTCAGTGCCATAACACAAGGAGTGGTAAACTATTTTATGGAACAGGTGAAAGGCTATCAATGGAGGTAGATCATGACATCTTCACTTTAATTTAAAAATTGCTGAGGCAGCTTTATTTTTCTTGTAACTAGATAACGCTTTAATGGCTTTGGTCCACGAAACTCTTGGGGTCATAAACAGCACAAGGTGTTTGTAATGAGACACCACATCGACGTATGCATAGTTCCATTGTAGAACTATTTCTCATATAATTTTGTCTAGGGGGACTGCTATTTCTGAAAACGATCACCTTGGTTTTCTTCAAGTTCACTTGCATGCCCCATGATTTGCAAAATTCTGCCAATTTGCATACCTTGTAATTTGATGCCAGTAGAGGAACATAACACCATGTCATTTGTGTGTTCTTTTATTTTGTGGAAATATATTGCCTTTAGGCACAAAGTAACCACATGAATTAGGCATACAGAAAAATTTCATGTTTTTGTGAAAGGTACACATTGCATATATGTGTAATATGATACATGCTATAAATAATGGACAAAATTTCAGATCCAATCATCAAATTTGTCGAAGAACATGATTATGACCATGAAGACAACCCAGCTTGTATTCACTGTGGCCAAAATTCCTTGGAGAACTCTCTGTTTAAGGTAGGTATAAGATGTTTAATAACACCATTTTCATACTTTCAAAATGTTAGAGTAGTGATAAGACCCCTGTATACTGTTTTGCTTGATGTCCGTTTACAGTTCCCAATGTTGAATAAAATAGACCATAACTAAAAAATAATGATATTTGTACTTTTTGATTAAAATAATAATTGAACCTGCTAGTGGTGCAGCAGCATGCTCAAAATTGTGAACTACTTTTTTGGGTGAATTGTAGAATGATCCTCTGTTTGCCACCTACTAATGGGCATTTGCTTATTAGCTATATGGTTAAAAAAAAGAGTGTAGGTGGTCTGGTGTCGTTTGCGATGCATCAGACGTGCGCAGGCCTCATGGATGGGCCTATTGCGCTAAACAGTTATATGGTTAGGACATTTGCCGGTTTTATCAGGAGCCTGTGGTTTGATTCCCGAATTCAGTGATCTCAGTAATTACTACAATTCTCTCATCAAAGCAACACTTGACAAAGTGATTGTAACATGTCAAGGGATTCACAAGCCTGGCAATTAAGCCTTTGACTTGTCTCATACTCTGGTCTCATTCACAAATTTGTGCCATTTCTTTGTACCACAGCATTATTGACAGCAGTGTTGTTGGATGCACCACAAACACCATATCTCACCATCACAAACACCATGCCTCACCATCACAAACACCATGACTCACCATCGCAAACACCATGCCTCACCATCACAAACACCATGCCTCACCTTGCAAACACAATGCCTCACCATCGCAAACACCATGCCTCCCCATCGCAAACACCATGCCTCACCATAGTATAATGTAAAGTTGTGGAGCACAGACAACAGAATAATGTTCACACGATGGAAAAACAAAGCATGCGCTTTTCATTGTTCCCTCTGCTGTGTCACGTGGGATATCCAATAAAAAGCCAGTGGCTAATTAGATTATGGCAGCAGCACCTTCCAGAATTTCAGTATGGTTTAAAATGTTGATCCCAAGTCTCATTTTATACTCAAAAATGGTGTTGAGTAACACATTTAAGATCATTTTAGTTGATTTTTAAGCTCAGAGAAAGATAGCCAAATTGTAGTGAAGTTGGAAATATAAAATTTGTGACTAGTTCCTCAATTATTGGTCTACACTAATTTTTTTTCTTGATGCCAAA
The DNA here is from genome assembly GCA_002633005.1 of Phoronis australis. Classification (NCBI taxonomy): domain Eukaryota; kingdom Metazoa; phylum Phoronida; family Phoronidae; genus Phoronis; species Phoronis australis. Next base: position 236,994 of record NMRA01000299.1, on the reverse strand, counting down.
AATATCCTGCCTGCAATGTCTTCCATTGTTTGCGTGAACATGAAGTTTTGCTGTTGTAGCTAATACAGATTTGATGACACATCATCAGGAGAGTGTACTCTATTCACTGCATAGCTTAGTAATACTAATGTTTGCCTGCTCAGTGACTCAATTGTGACCATTGCGGACAAAATTCATGGCCCGAAATTCCAAAATGTGCCCCCAGATGATTGTAGCAACTTTTTGTGCTGAAATCGTCTTGTAAGAGATTGAGTCTCATTGGTTTCATAAACCAGAACGTGGAACTTTAAATCACAAACTTGCCTTCAGATTCCAGCTACAACTTCTTTAACAGAGAATCCAGAAATACATTGTTAGGGTTCCAGTTTCAAAATTCCATTTGGTGGTGGGGAATTATCGTCTTTGACAAAAACAAGTCAATAGAAACAGCTGACATAACAGAGAATAAAAGTACAAACAGCATTTAGGCTTGTTGTGACGATAACGGCTCCTGGCCAAAACTATTTCATTGAATGTCTTGCTTTCAGAACATTGTCATTTTGAAGTGAATTCATGCAAACACACTGTCTTGTTTAGGTCTTAGAACCAAATAACAGAAAGAAATGAACCCGTTGGCATTTCATTAGAACCTTCAGGGACATGTTTCTGTTTGAAAAGGGTTTGCTGTACAGCTTTTGTTAATTGTTGTAGTGTTTTTTAGAAGCAGTGCCAACAATGGCCTGCAATGTATGTAAAACATTACATAGTGGCCTCACTGTGAGTGCCACAATCTCTGTTGAACAGTCTCAATATCCACCAGAATTTCATTTACCAAATGAGTGGCATAGCACCCCATAGATTCAATTTCAAGTTGACTTAATATTAAGAGTTGTTAACCCAAAACCGGAATTACAAAAATACAATAAATTTTTCTGTTTCATGACTCTGGTTAAAGCTAATGACTTTAAAAATTCTATCTTACAAAACAACAACTATCCGAACAATACTGTTTGCAGTCCTTAATTTAAAACCAATTGTGTTCCTTTGACTGGCATCAGAATGTTGAATGTTGAGCTTAGCAAGTTTTGATGTGTCTTGGGGATCATCGCATAGCAGTAGTAAGATTTTGTTTTTGATGGAGATTTAGCATTGTAGGTAAATACTATTGAATCAGGGTAGGGTTGTGGTGCTTTGTGTGGCTGTTGATCTTGCTGTTCATAGGACAAGTCATTGTAAGATGGCAATGAGATTGAAATAACTGTTTGTAAAACCTCCTTGTAACCTGTTGTCCAGGTTTGTTGGTCTTGCTTTTAGATTTATAAAAAAGAATGTCTTTTTCAGAATATGTGGAGAGAGTTGCATCCCGCGCCTTTTGTTGATGTTGTGTACAATGTGATGCCACGTCAAAAAGATCTACGTGGTAACATCTTGGAGATTAAGTCATCTGTGGAAATGGCCGTCAGCACAAAAATGCTGCTAACACACAGGCAATTCCAATCTCTGGAGTTCTATCTGGATAACAAAGTGGACATTACTGTGTCTACGACATTAAGGTAACAAGTGTGACGTTTACACTCTTAAACCTTCTCAGGCTGTTAACACTGTTCTTGCTCATAAAGACATACGGTACCGCTTTGTTGGTTCTTCCACGGCAATGAAATACATTCGACAAGTGCTGTCTCAGTAATCAGTACATGCTGACACGAAGTTCTGTGCTTAATCTAGCGTGAGAATATGGGTATTTTACCGCTGTAGTAAGGCAAGTTCCCGGTTCTGCTAAAACTGATTGATTGTCGTGAAAGGTAAGCGAGTTACGCACGTTTTAGAATCTTAGTTTTGCAAGACGAACGTTCACAAAAGCACACACCCTTTTAAGGAGGTCTCGATCGTAAAAAATGGGGGGTGGGCAGTAAGCCAAGCATGGGCGCTTAAAATGAAAAATGGAAAATTTCAGGGGTGGGCAGTAAGCCGAGCATGGCGGTAACCCAGACGAGTATGGTACTCATTGTAATGGCGGTAGATTTTTATTAATCTCAAATCCATACGCCATTTGGTGTTTAATCCAGAGAACTAAGGGCAATTCCGATGTTGCCAGTCAGTGGCATATGTAAGCTGAGTTGTGGTGGAGTTGGTCGGGTTTCGCTGATGAAATATCGATTGGCACATCGTCACGATGGCTGGGATCAGCTGCCTAGCATAATGTGTTGTTCCTTTTTTTACAGGAGCGGGGAAAAAGATAAAATGTGTGAAATCATGGATGGTCAGGGCCATTTTGAAGTAGTGCATACCCAAGGAGTAGAGCAGGTTTGTGAGAAACAATCCACTGAACTCTAGTGCTCTGCAAACCCCTTAACATGGCGTAACTTAGTGCTATTTCTCACATGACCTAGAATGTGTTATGACACGACTGGTTAATGACACCAAATACATAATTTTTTGATATTACACGGGCGAATCACAAAGTAGTGCAAAGTAGAATAGAAATCCATACACCTTACATTGCATTGTCTGCAAATCACCAATACCTACAACCAAACGCACGCCAACCAAACAATACCTAAATTCCATGAAGTTGACAAGGCTGTGATTGACCAATCAAGTGTCGCAACTGTACTTACTCCCAGTTGGAAGGAGCTGCAAACAACTTCTTAAACAGACCGGTCTACAGTGGCAAATTCCATATCTACGTTCATTCAAATGGAGACGAATCTCAACTCAAGAAGCACTGTGAGGCTGTCTATTTGTGCTGTCTCAAGGTCAATTCAGTGCTCATGCATGAGAAAACCCTGCTGACTTTGCTATTTATAAACATTTACAACTTCAATGACTATTAATTAAATTCTAGCTTGAACATTTGTTACGAAAGCTGAATAATTGTAAAGTTTAAAATAAAGCTATTAATAAAAAGTAACTGATTTTTCAGAAGTTGCCTCATGTGGTTGAAAGATTTAGACAGTCACGTTAAGTTGTTCAGCAAAAAGATAATTATTATTATGCCGTCATTTCCGTCCGTCCGTCCGGCGTCCACTGCTCTATCTCCAAAACGCCTTAACGTATGTTCATAAAATATTTCACATGTGTTCCTTCTGTAGATGGGACGGCATGAGCGAACTTTCAGACGGATCCGACTACCGGTGTGCCCCCTAGTGGCAATTTTAGTTTTTTACCTTTACCATCTACAAAAGTTCTAAACGGATTTTCATAAAATTTGGTATATAGGCACCTATTAGGGAGATGACGCTTTCCTCCCGTTTTCGGATGGATTTGACGTAGCTTGCGTCACCTAGTGGTCATTTTTACTGTTTTTGATTCTGTTTTTTTGCGTCCACCCCGCTACCAACCAAACCGCTCAAAGGACGATTGTGAAAATTGGCATGTATTCTTACTATAAGGAAGACGGCTGACGATGATTTTCTGATGACTTCGACTACTGTGGCGCCTCCTAGTAGCAGTTTTGTTTTTTTTGCACCTATGGTTGTATCCCCTAAACCATTCGTACGATCTTTACTAAATTTAGTTAGTGTATTGATATGATGTTAACAACGGAGGACGCCGACTTTCAGACGGATCTGACTACTGGTGTGCCACTTAGTGGCAATTTATTTTTTTTTTCGTTTACCTCTGATGTTCCAAGGTCTTCAACCTATTTTCATAAAATTTGGCATACAGGCATCTGTTAATGAGGTGATGCCACCTCTTCGTTTTCAGATGGATTCGACCTAGTTTGCGCCACCTAGTGGCCATTTTTACTGATTTGGAGTCTGTTTTTTTGGCGTCCACTCATCTATCAACCAAACGTCTTTAAGGGTAATTGTGGAAAATTGAAGGTATGTTTTTACTATGAAGTGGATGGCTGACGACGATTTTCCGACGAGTTCAACTACTGTGGCACCTCCTAGTGGCAGTTTTGTTGTTTTTGCGCTCATGGCTGTATCTATTAAACCGTTTGCAGGATCTTTACTTAATTTAGCCAGTGTATTTATATGATGTTGACAATGGACGACGACGACTTTCGGACGGATCTGGCTTTTGATGTGCCCCCTAGTGGCAATTTTAGTTTTTTATGTTTACCAGTCTGTATCTTCAAAGGTCCTCAATAGATTTTCATAAAATTTTGATTATAGGCATCTATTGGTGACATGACACTATCATCCTGTTTTTGGATGGAATCGAGGTATATTGCGCCACCTGGTGGCCATTTTTGCTGTTTTCAAATCTTGTTTTTGACGTCCACCCCTTGATTAACAAAATCATGTAGGGATGGTTTTGAAAATTGGCGTACATGTTTTCAGTGTGAAGAGGACGTTTGATGATGGTGACTGACTACTGTGGCGCCTCCTAGAGGTAGTTTTGATTTGTTTTGCGCCCATAGCTGTATCTTCAAAACCCACTACAGGATCTTTATTAAATTTAGTAAATGATTTCATATGAAGGTAACAGACGACGACTTTCAGGCAGATGGAATGGACGCTGTGCCCACAATTAAGTGGCAATTTCATTTTATTCTGTTTTCCTTTGTTTCTCTGAAGTTCCTTGACAGATTTTTATGAAATATGGCATGTTCCCGTTTTTGAATGGATTGTATGTTTTTTGTGCCATCTAGTGGCTATTTTTATCATAAAAATAACTCTAAAAGCACACCATTTGTGATGCATTTGTGGGCGCATTTACAATTTATGTGACCTTAAAACTTCTCTTTCCTTTTTTTTATGCCCCCTTTTATTACTAATTTTAAATCATTATATTTTTTCTCTTCTCAGGCCAACATTATATTGTTCAGAAATGGCTCTGTGGTTGCCACAGACAACTGCGAGGGAAGTTCCGTCACATTCGAAGTCAAAGTCTTCTCAACTCTGGAAGACAAGAGTGCACTCTTTTGGAAGCACACCCATGGAAGGGTTAGTAAACAAATGTTTTGTTTAATACATTTTTCAAGGTTGTAAATTTAAATCTATTGGATAGGTACAAAATTATTATATAGACAAGATAGACGAAATGTCAATTTGCATTCCTTTGATGCATTTATAAAAAACATTTCTTGCTAAACAATGAAGAGTTGATAATTATAGATGAAGAAATTACGTCACATGTCTTTCATTTGTCACTTGGAAATTTTGCTGGACATTGACAGTAACTAAAGGCTTTCATTTATAAGTTATTGAAAGTTCTTTTGCCAGGGAAAATGAGAGATTTGAGAAAACATGGCTAAGAATTAAGAAAAAAAAACAATTAAATTCATGCTTTAGACATTTGATGAAACATTGAATGTCTTGGAATTGCAAATCATATCTTGATAAATAAATTAATTTGGTAATATCAGAATGTCATTAATGACATTTAATGTACAAAGAAGCTGGTGTAATAAGATTTACTTCTAGTGAAGATTGTCCATGTATGTCTGGTGTGGTCTATTGTTTCTGCACTTGGGGCAAACATTTCTCTCCTGAGGTCAACATGTTGTCATTTCCTTGTGATATATACACTCTAATTTTCCCGCAGCACTTCATTGGTGTTGAACTGGTCTCTATCTTTCTCAAATAGTATTACTGGACTCTGTAACTTTGATGACAAAAGTGGCTAATTATTGGTAATATCTTTTTCAGTCTGAGATTAATATTCCTGTTGAAAAGGGGATGCGGCTGGAGGCAAGAGATAAGAAAACACCGAGTCTGATTTGCGTAGCTACTGTCAGTATGTACTATACCCATTTTGGTCTTTGGTTAATTTTCCATTTTGTACAGAGCTCGATTTGACAACCTTCAGGTCATCAATGCGACCTCAGATTGAGTTTGGCAACCTTGGAAAAATTTCATGTCACCACTGTGAGTATCAAAGTGACAATAATTCTCTCTAAATCCATTTCAAAGTTTGGTTTGACTTTCAAACTTTAAATTACTAACACTTTGGCTAGATTTATTACCTTTGATTCACAATGTTCCGTTGATTTCATGAAATCACACATTTGCCACCATGCTAGAACAGAAAATAAAGAGACTGAAGTTGGAATTGTTCGGTAAAAATGGGGCAAGATCGGCGAAATTTGTACCAACACATGCGCACACCCAGCCTTCAATAGGGGGGGCTCGAATTCCTGACGTTGTGGACCTTTCGGTAACAAAAAAGCGGGCGGAGTAAAAAAAACGGGGATACCACTATAAAATGCGCGTTTGTGCTTGTTTCGTGGACTTTTGTCTCATTTTCTCGGACTTTTTGTTTCTCAGAGGCAGACCATTTTGCCCACTTTGCCACATGGGGGGCTCATTCGAGCCCCCGAACCCCCCCCCCTGGGTGCGTGCATGCAACAGTTTGTGTGGTTGTCTGCGTTCTATGTGGAGGATTTGACTTAGAGAATGAAGGTACTTGCATTCACTTTTACGTGGGAAATCAGAGGAGTGTGTGGTGCTTCAGCCGTTCGACCTTTTTTTGGTCGGCGATCTTCTATATGCCAGATGGAAACATCGGAATTATTTACACCTGAGATTTTCAGTTTTTTTGCAGTTGGCAGAGATAGGCTAACCTGACCCATGTATGTTAGCTCAGATTATTACTGACAATACCATCATGCCGTGAATAATACGCTTACACGGAAGTCACGCATTTCTAAAGATATGCGTGACTTTTCACCGCTCGTCCTTCTGAGCGGCTGTTGCCAGGATCAAAGAGAGGGCGGTGCCAAAGCCAGACTCAGTTGCGATGACTGCATTGTCCGGTGCGAGCAAGACCCAATTAAGGGTAATTACCCGACCATAAACTGTAGTAAACATCTCTGCCTGTACATGCTGGCGAATTTTCAAAATGCATTAAGCAACAGTTTTTGTTAAAAACGAATACCAAAGCGGTATTAAGATGGAAAAAAACAACCAAGTTTGGTTTTCAATTTTTAAAAATCGATGAACAATTATTAAGCTAAAAACTACGAACATTGGGTACGATTGAAGACACTGTGCGTATTGACATACTCGGTGGATTTACGAAACGCTGATCAGAGTTAACAATATCACATGGATTATTCTTTTAATATACAACTAAGCTACATTAAAACATCTATAAACAACACACAGTGACTAAATTAGATGTCAATAACTTTTAAAACTTCGCTTGTGGTCCAGAGCATGCTGAACTATTTTACTAAAGAAGTAATACACTAACCAGACAACTGATATTCGCGGAAATGTGTCAGTTTCGATAATTAACTTGTAGTTGGAATGGAACACGAGGAAAGAAAAGGTGGATAGCTTTGTAGTCAATGGGAGAGTACAAACAGTGGATGAGGTTGGCCGGTGGGCAAGAGCTGTGATTTCATTTTTATGACTGAGGAAAAGCTAGAATAGTTATGTAGTTACTGCAACCAAAATTCGTCCAGAGGTTCCAATTCCTCAGTTTGGCTATCACCATATTTGCGCTTTTGTATATATTTTATGATATGAGTACTAATAAATATTCAACTTGAACTAATGACACGTGTAGTTTTGTTTGCTGTGACATGTTTGATGGAGCTGTAATCTGGAAAATTCAGGGATGGGTTCACAATTATACTGACTTCTGAGTTGTTTAGATACTTCATTTAAAGACAAAATAAAAAGGTAGCAACCCTAACCAGTTAGAAAAAAAACAAGCAAACAGGAGTATTAAAAATAAAGTACTGAAAACAGGTATGAAACATATTTAAAACCAATGTTCCGCTGGGATCGAAGTCGTCCTTTGTCAAGATCAACGTTAATTAATTTTTTAGTCTTTTTGTAATAATTATTTAAAATGTACTAAGTTAAAACTACTCTCCACATTGCAAGCATTAACTCTGTGCAAATGCCAGGGAAAACCAATTTGGGTGTAATAAGGACCACCATTGTTAAGAAAGTAGTGCTAGTTATTACCTTCCACTTCATTAGATCAGATCTACATCAATACTAAGGGGGTGTTGAATATCCATCAAAGTTGTTTGGGGCTTAGGGAACCAGAGCAGTTACCAGTGCAAGTGAGAAATTCTCCACATGGGGTTTCAAATTGCCCATTTTTACATGAGAATGCCTCAAGTTATCTCTCTTAAGTGATGTGGATGGGTTACCATACATAACTGCAGTGAAAGTAGCTATTTTCTATTTGGTGTCGAAATATTTTTGAACTAAATGCAATAGTTTGTGAAAAGGAGTGTGCATCTTGTGTGTTATTTTACTTATTGACTTGAGAATGAAAGAAAAAAATGTGTGTGTGTGTGTGTTTGTGTGTGTGTGTGTGTGTGTGTGTGTGTGTGTGTGGGTTCAGTGTGTAACATATGATAATTCTTTGTCTCTGTCACTTCACCAAGGCTTTGTGCACTTGTATCACACATTAGTATTTGAATGAATATTCAATTTTTTACAAAATGGTTTTAAAGAACTTGTCTTAAATGAAAATAAGGTTTTATTCAAAATAGTTTCAAATTTTCTTTTTAATATTAAATCTCTTTGGGTGAGTTGATATCATCGTAATTTACACTTGATTATTTTCGAATCATCAGCTTGACTGTAAAGTCACTTATTGTGTATGACAATAATTTATTTATATTCATAATCATATTTTATATTTAATACATTCTAGTTTGTTAATTTATATATGTGTGTTTTATTGTATATAGATTTCTTTGTATTGTACTGTTTAGCCCGGATACAATGCCTCTTGGCGCTTTCTGGGTCTGTAATTGTATTGACTATTTCGTAATGAACATTAAAAAATGTGCATTCATATTTCTGAAATTGCAATCTTTCAATCTATCAAATTCTTATCCTTGTAATATTTTTTGCACCCAGGTATAATTCTAGCTTCTTGGTGCTTGTTGGGCTATACTTTTATTAATTACATTTTTTGTAAAAAACAATTACAAATTAAAGTTCATGTTTGTAATGTCTGAATTTCAGAGGACATCAATCATGAGGAAGAGAAGATCCAGATATATTTTGATGGATGGACAGACACCTACACTTACTGGACCACGTTCGACGATGTCGACCTTCACCCTATTGGTTGGATAGATTCTATGACCATAGAATACAAGAAACAAAAGAGACTCACCAAAGAGCTGCAACCTCCTAATAAATGTACTTGTTGTTTGTAAACTCTTTTGATGAAATTATTAATTTCATAAGTATTAAAAGTGTTTCATTTTAATTCAAAGTTTTACTAGACAAGTCAACTGGTATGTCTTTAGAACTGGTAAAACTGTTCTATCTTGAATAATGGCATGTGTAGTTGATATTTGAAAAGTATCAAAATGATTGTTTTAGCTATTATGTTTTGTTCAAAATAGGTAGAGGATTAGCATAACTCACTCAGTCATTTTGTGTGCCAACAGCATCATGGCCAATGTACCAACAAGAACTCCGTCTAGCGTTTGATCTCGAGTCCAGCCTATTTAGCCAGCCATGTAGCACTTGGTGCATAGAATGATTTGGGCTGTTATGTCAACTTTCAATAGATTAATTCTTCAAGAATGAATTTATAGATAAAAAGCCTTTTACGTGGGAGTCATACTTGAAGGAAGTAAATGCTGAGCCAATACCATACAGTTTCTTCAAGGAGGTATGTTCCTGCGTCAAGACTGTCTCTTTACTACGGTACTAAGTATGGTCTACAATCAGGGAAACTCTGCTTATTTCTGTTTGCAAACACGACCAAATGCTGAATTTTCAGAATCTCATGTTTTGGTGAGTTTGGACAACCAGTGTACATTTTTCAAACTCTGTCGAACATTTGCTGACAAACTCTGCCAAGCTGTTTGATTGTGTTTGATAAAATTTGGCACAGATCTGTAAATTTGAAAGGAAAGCAATGTTTTCCGCTTCTGAAACTTTAGTTTAATCAAATTGGAAAGAGAAATCATGCCATTGTTGGCCGTGCTCTAGAATAAGTCACTTATTCTATTTTCAGTTTTGATGTAATATTTAACTGCAGGTAGCACAGTATTACTTTACTGGCGTTGTAATTTAGTGCTGCAAGTCCACTATTTTGACGATGTTTATGAAGGTATTTAATTACTGTCTGTTTGACTTTTGCTCCAAATGGTGGAATATTTGCAACCGTCTTGCCCTGAGATTTCCATGTCTGCAGTTAACAAATTCCTTTGCATCCTTTTAATTATAGTCTCAACACTTGGACTGTCCAGTGCACCCTCTGTTGACTAGCTTCACTTACGGTAGTGGACGTAGCACTCAAAATGTCTGCAAGCGAAACAGAAACCAGATTGAAGGTAAGTGACTTGCAATAGAAACTGTGTAATTGAAACATGTTTGGTAGTGTATCCCATTTTCAGAAAGTTCACCATTTGTGGCACATTTCAGTGGTTTGCATTGCTCCTGTTTGATATTCTTTAAATTAATTCTTTTCAGTCATGACAAAATTGTTTGAAGAATCTCGCCTGGGGTTTGATGATCCTACCCTGACCACCGGCATATATGCGAAAATTTCCCAGAGTGCATCGTTTCTCATACTGCCCTGTGCTAAGTTCACCAGGGAGACTTTAGCATGCATTTCCCTATCGGAGCTTCATTTGGCAAAATGGCGCCTACCAGTCTGCTGCAGTTCTCTTAGTAAGTGACAGTTTCTTAGTGAAAGTCATGAAGTCATCTTGTGCTTCTTGTGTTCTCATTGTCTCTGTTTTTGAGGTCTACTCTCTCTCTCCATCTCCCTCCCCTTCTCCCCCNTCTCTCTCTCTCTCTCTCACTGTATCTCTCTGTCTGTCTGTCTATCTGTCTGTCTGTCTGTCTGTCTGTCTGTCTGTCTGTCTATCTCTGCCAAACCAACAGAGGGGACTGATGTTGATTTTCAGATGGATCCAACTGCAGTGAACATGACCTCGTTCTCCCGTTCAGTGACTTTACCAGACGTAAAGGGTTCTGAGCGTGTGTTAGCATCTAGCTTCTTTTTTAACTGCCAAGCACAGTATTTTGTCTGGTATGACAACAGGCAGGCCAATTATCTACCAGGCTTATTACAGACCACGTGTTAACACAATCAAACTCAGAGCGAATTGGTTCGTTCAGAAAGACTAGATAGTCGTAACTTCGGTTGTAGTTGGGTGATTGTAGGTATTCAAAAACTAAACGTGATCAGCATTTGACGAAATATTCAGAAATGCTATAATTGGTTTATGTTCAAATATGTTAAAACTTAAATTTTATTTTTAATGGCACATCCCAGTCAGGTTAGATTTGACCTTATTGGAGATTAGAGCAATTATCGAACAAAAGAGAGCTGGCCCTCCAACCATCAATGCCAGAATGGAGTTAATCAGTCGTGTAAGACATTGGCTACAGGGGTGTTCTTCCCAACTTGTTGTTAGGCTATAGAATTAGTGAACAAGTTGAGAGCAATGGGGAAACGCCGTAATGAGTATATTTCAAAACAGTGAGCAATGCACATGGTGGCTGCATATCATTATTCTGTACTCTTGTCAAACAACTATTGTCTCGACCATATAAATTAGGAATCATGGCTGAATATGGGTGTATACACTTGGTGAATATTTTATCTGCTATAATCATTCATTTTTTAAAAAATTATGTTTGGCAAATAGCCGTCTGCTTTCTGTCATTAAAGGAAGCTGATGTTTAATTCTAACCTCATGTTCACTTTGGGTGTAGATTGACTGGGCTAGACTAGAGTAATTCTTTAATCACTGGTTATTGTAGCTGACTGAAAGCATTTCAAACACTTTACTGAAGTGATATAATCTTTTCATCTTGTGGTTGTTTTTCCATTTCGTAAGGAATTTAAAGAAAGCTTGTTGAGTGTGGTATTATGAAACTGCTTAAAAATTTGTTTTTGGTGAATCTGAGGTTGCTATTAGTCAGCTTGTTGTTTAGTTGGTATTGTTAACTCTTGTTAATGGTACTCCATCACTTTATAATCCTTTCTTTACCAGCGGTCTCCCAGTATCATACTGTGCATGCCTCTCGTGATGTGCTCACTGAAGTGAATGACCAGAAAGAGGCTTTGAATTTGCTGGAACAATCACTGTCAACTGCAATCTACCTCTATTATCTATTTAAAAGTTCAAAAACAGTAAGTTGATTATGGAATTTGTGTTCTCTAAAAATTCACGCATAATTTAGATTGACAAGGATTCTCTCATTTAAAAAGTTTACTTTTCATAGTAGATGTTTGCCTTCTTATGAAAATGGACTTAGATGTATGGATTCAATTTTTTAAAACACAAAGATTTTAGTGTCCCATGAGATCTGCGAAGACTGTTCAAGACTACACGTGCTAAATATAGATTTTGTTTATTACATGGCAAAGCCGGGACCCCCCCCCCCNCCGTAATCTAGAGCTAGAGCCCAAAACGATTTTGGGGAATTATCGTCCGAGGGGTGTGAGCCCCGTGAGCGATAATGTTACAAAATCCTCTTGAGCTTTAAATAAGGGGGATTACGACTGAGAACATAATTATCTGATCCAATACACATTCGGTCAAGCCAATTAATAGAAGATGTGTTTATTTCTGCGTTCTTAGTCTCATACTTTCTATCTATCTATTAAAGATGCCTTTCTCCTGAGGTATGAACTATAAGAAGCAGAGTTTTTGGAAAACTCACAAATGCACATTAATTTTCTTTCTGAAATTTTGTGTCTTTAACGATATTCTGTTGTAGCAATTTTTGCCAACATTGTGGAAACCAGCAATGGAACGTGAAGCAGACTACAGTTTGGAGCAGCTTCATGAGGTGAGACCATTGGTCAATTGAGGTAAAAGCTTGGCTGTAGGGTAAAATGTAACAAACTCTATGGATATTACTTGCTTTTCACATTTGTTTCATGTTGTCGGAAGTGTTGTTCGCTCACCTCATTAGTGAATTCAATACAGGTGACTGGCCACCTACTAGATGAAGGCCTGCTTCACTGTTCTCACAGTCCTCATTTTTGGTACTCGTTTTTGACATTCACTAGGAACATTTCAAATCCTTAATAACAATTAAAGAGACGTAATCGTTTTTGTGACAGAAAACAAATTTTTGGGATTGTTTGATGGGATAAACTATTTAAAGTACCAAAGCTATATATAGCTTTAACCAAAGCTATATTGTAACAAGAAAAGTATGATACCAATTAATTGTGTGATGACTAGCAATGGGGCACTCTTCAATCTGTACCAATTGACGAAAGGTTTCAACAAAAGTTTTGGTTTGGTAATAGTTTATGCGTGGTACTATTAATACCTAATGTAACGAAAGATTATTTTCCAATTTTAACTATTGCAGATAGACAACCTTACATTGTTGGTATACCATTTCTGCCTATTAAGCTTATCTCAAACCTTATTTAGTGACCTCCACTCTAACTCGTGTATCAAACAAGCTTTGTCAATCAGTAAAAGTATATATTTTTCTTAAAGAAAAAAGATCAGGGATTATAAAAATATGTTTATTAAGTTTGGAAAGTTTCTGCGAATTCCACCTAGCCATTTTCAAGATCTTGTGTTCCTAAGTTTAAATTTTGTTGAATTTCTGAAGCCGAGAAAATGCCGATTATGTTGGGAGAGGTGAAAATGTCAAGGTCTGTAGTTAATTGTTCAGTGAAAACTTGCTTTTAGTCAATATATCCTAAACATTCTTACCTTGTTAGCTCTTTGAACATACACTCATAATGTCAATTGAATTGGCTGTGCACAGTTAACATAATTATCATTAATTTTGTTGAGTCGGTTGACAATGAATCAAGGGAAACTTGGTTAGGGGAGGAGTTTACCTCTTGACCTATTAAATATAGGTCAACAGTACATTGTTATAAACAACACCTGAAGCACATGCCGGGGAAACTGAAAGAAATCAAGTGTGAAATGCTGGTTAGAAATACAGTTTCTGTGGTTAAAGTTGGCCGTGAACATGAGATTGAAACAGCAAAATGCCAGATTACCGATATAATGAATGAATTTGTGTGAGGATCTATTTACACAACTTCTGTGTTTGTGATATGCCGGAGGTCGTGCAGCAACTCAGTGCATTCGTCATAATGTTATCTACTGTCGTATGCGCGCATACGTGCAACTCACTCAGCATCAAAAATACGTTATGTCTTTATTTTCCACGACATCTTTCCATAGTATATACACCTTGTTAACTCATTCTTTTGGTACTCTGTGAATGAAAGGACTGTGAATTGTGGGAAGTGCACATGGCAAGCGGTAGATTCAATTTGAGTGACAGGTTTGTAACCTTTGACCTTAGATACAAAGTAAACAATTAGCCACGCGGTTGAAGGTGGTTTCCATGTGGGTCTGTTAAATCTTTTTTTGTTGCTACGTGTTATGTATTTTGTATTTGAAATTACACAAGAACTAAGAGAGGGCATCTTACTAGAGGTATGTGAATTATTGTAAAAACGGTCATTTTTTGTTAATGTTTTGAGATATCTTTAATGCAAGCATTTTCTCGCACTTTCAAATAGAATAGCTAAGAAGTTAAAATTAAGTAATGACTTCATTGTGATGAAATTTTCAGATTGATTTTCTAGTTGATTTGTTTTATTCATTGCAGGACATGTGTAAGCTGTTGAAACGCCAAATGTTTATTATGCATGTCTACGAATTAGCTGGCCAGGTAATTCTTAATATATGATATCGGCTGTGCTGGGTTTATTTTGTAAGATTTCTTGCATTAAATGTCCAAGTGCTCCTTAGATTACTTCTGAATGAGCACCTGCAGACAGCTTTAAATGTAACAAAACATGTTTGCAAAATTGCTACTAAGTGTCTTGGTTCTACACCTCCTCAGTTCTTCGTCTTAGTTTTTGATTTAATATTGATTTTATCTAACTGGCTGACCATAATATTGCGGAGCTTGACGCAAGGGTTTATGGTTGGTTTGCACCTGCACATGTTGATTCTCAGATTGATTGGAGCTCCATAACATCATTTTTTAGCAATATGTTGCTCGTCTGTCACACTTGCCTGTGGATTTTGTTCCTTTGACAAACCTTGATACAGAGGTGTATATTGGGGATGTGTTGGCACCAATTGATTCTTAGAAGGTCTCAACAACCACAGCACCCCCTGTTAGCCATTTTAGTTTTCAACAAGATATCCATATTGAATCCTCATTTGTACGTGAACGAACATAGTTTTCGGAAGCTTTCCTCATCACTATAAGTTCCAAAAATTTACCAATGAAACATTTCTGGTGGCACTGTGTGATACAGATCGTGCTATAGCAAAATTCCCCGAAAAGTACTGCAAAATTTTATTTTTGTGAGAAATTAGACAAAAAGGGGTTTCACTTGTCTGTCACATTTCTGTACCAATTTTTTATATAATTTTCAAACAGGCTAGACACTTGGATACTAAAAAAATTTTATTAAAAGTGTGTTGAAAGTGTAGAAATTTAACTTCAGGCATTAATGGTTTGTTAAAGACTGTTTTGATGCAATTTGGAGTTATTTCTATGCTTTCTTATTGTCTTTTACTATTTTCAGCATGAATCCAAGAAAGAAAAGGACAAGGAAAAACCACATATATGTGGTTACCACCAAAACACCGATATTCCATATGACTCTCTGAAGGAAAATTTCCAAGCCTATGGGAATGTGTTGCAAGAGGTCATTTTGTTGCCAAAAGAGACTGTCCCTGATGACCTTTTGTCTACCTGCACAGCCCTTCGCGTACTCGAGGTCAGAAGCCAGGATGAGATACTTGACATTCAATATTTGCCTAACATTGCATACTGCGGTCGTCTGGAAGTACTCTCAATTCCCCATCTCAATCTTAAGTCTCTGCCGGGCCTTGATGCATGCCGCAGTACTCTGAAGGAGCTTACAATTTCAAACAATCCTCTGTACGAACTTCCAGCTGATGTGTTCAGTCTGACAGCTATAAAGACCTTGACTGCATCCAATATTGGACTAGAGACCCTGAGTGAGGATGTTGGCAACCTTGCTGGCTCCCTGCAAAATTTGGAACTGAACAACAACAGCCTGTCAACACTGCCACAAAGTGAGTTATGCCGTTTGGGTATTTAGCAAAGTATCTACTAAACTACAGATTTTAATTCTGTCAATAAAAGTGTTATTAGAATTTGATTTTTCACTTTATACCAATCTGAAATCATTTGGGTCATGTCTTTTAGTAAAGTTTAGGAAAATATAAATGTACATTGAATTTCATAGCAAAACAACAAATTTGGTTTGATATAAGTTTTCAAGATGAAGTTTCAAAATACTTTTAATTTTACAGTTTTCTAAGGGATTCATTTTCATTTGATGCTATTTTTGATATCTTTTTTCTCTGATAAAAAGTTTTGAAAGTCCTATTTTGGTAGTCCCTCGTGCAAAATTAGAACATTTTTAAGGTGCTAACTAACAGTGTTTTGAAGAACGGTGTATAGAGCACAGTACTTGAAAGTTTCATGTGAATCCAATCAACCATTTCTAAGATATGATGTTCTGTTATCCAAATCTACGAAAAATTCCAATAAAGTGCTCATCGTTGGCTACCATGACTGTACCTTGTTTGAATGTCGTAACACCTGATGATGGGTGGATAAATTATCGTCTGAAACATCGTACCTAAGTAAATAGGTTAGAGGTTGGTGTAAATAGAACAAAACAGGAAAAGATGATATTCATATTGCATTTCATGCTTAATACAACATTACTACGAATTAAAATTTAGCCAATTTTATTTGATTGTCTTGTTCCGAATAGTCGTGTCATTGTTAACCAGGTAATGGCACATTCATGCAGGTATCACAAAGCTAACCAACTTAGAAATGCTGGGAGTTAGTGGCGCAATTTGGCTCGATAAGGCTGATGAATCTACGGTATTGTCTCTTGATGCCTTGAAAAACTTCTTCATGGACAATTATGCTTATAGAAGGATTGCCGAGAGAAGCAGTGATGGCTCAGAAAAGGTAAGATAGAAATTGCTGAACCTGTTGCTTGTGGTGCTGATAAATGTTTCGTGCAGAAATCACAGAAGACTGGTCATGTGGTGTAATGCTCTGTACTAGTTCTTGTTCAAACCATGGAACTGAATACTATTTGCTATTGTGAATCTTTCTTAATTGTTGATAAACAGGCAGATTTAGGATTTGTTCATCATGCATTTTATTTGAAATTCAATGTAACTTCACCTGCAGTAGTTTCCATACTTGTTTACATTTTATTTAAGGATGTGTTATAATTTAATATGACTGCTATCAATTTCATTACTGTTTTTCAGACAACAAATTTAATACTGCATCAATGGATTTTATGTGTTAGCATATGCCTTGCCTGGCATGCATTCTGCAGACGCAAGAATCTCGTGAAAATGCAATGTCACGCAAAACTTCACATGATGTCACCATGTATTACAAGCAAAGCACATTGATCATACCTGGCTTCCTTAGCAAGATTCTTGCTTCTATGAATCTCTAGTTTGTCCGATGCAATACCGTACTGCATGGTGTTGTATGACCTATATATGAATCATTGCAAGAATTGCTTCATAATTTTATTTTTTCGAGTGTGTGTGCGTGTGTGCTTTCAGTATCTCTTTGATTAATGGACAGAAATCAATTAAGTTGATGGTGCAGCAAACTTATGCATTTTCATCAAGAATGCAAATTTCAACAATCCAAGAATCATGGAAACAGTAATAATTTTCAAGTACTTTTAGTAAACATTAAATGTGGTAAGCTTTCATTTGTTGTGCAACTGGAACTTTAATTGTTATAATTTGACATTTGATACATGCCAATAACAGAGTACACTCTGGTATGTTTTGCTGCAGGAAATTTAAAACTGACTTGGCAAATAAATTACAATATTGCTGATTGTGTGCTCTGCGATTGGAAAAGATGAGTTACTTTCTGCGAAATTCCTGGGTGTCAGTTAATAAGTCATTGCAATATTGCAAGTCAAAAATCGAGGCGTTTTTGGGCCATCCGATATATGCAGAACAGCCCAGTAGAGCCAGCATAGTATCAAATGGCTTATCAATAGTAGGCCAATGTAAGAGAGGTGCATAGCAACTGGGAACATCTGAGAACCACTGTATCTGCACCTATAATTAAATCTCATTTCAACGATTATCATCCATGAATAAGGTGTCGAAAACAAACTGTTGGTGCAATTTTCTCAGACACTAAATGAACAAAGCCTAAATTTGTTAATTTTACTGTCACTCTGTTTAACAGCAGGTTGGTTAATTTACCTTGGGAAGATTTATTGTAAGAAGTGTTGTTGCTCAAAACAGGAATGATTAAATTTTCCCGTTAAGCAACTCTAAACAATTTCTTGATAAAAGATATCAAAAAGATTTACTTACTTAACAAAAGCCATCAATTTTTTAGCGTTTTTGAGATTTTTGTGTTCCTGTTTTCAATCATTTGACTCAACTATGGATGTCTTATTTTTGATATTTAAAATTTGAAGGTGGTGATTGTTTTTAATATCACCTGATTTCATTTTCAGTTCATAACAGAAATCTTTCAACAATGTGATGTGAACCATAAACAGATTCTGAGTACTGATGAAATTCACCTGTTGAATATGAAGCTGTTCAACCTATGTCCACGATTTGGGAAGAATGATTCAGGTAGAGACATCTGTTGTCAATTCAGTTGTATTGTATCAACTTTGTGCTTTGAAAGGGCTAGTTAGATAGCTGCTATTTCTTGTTCATCTTATTGTGTTTGAGTTGCATGTGGAATGACACTCAGTTGGTTGCTTTCCCGGAAAACATTTTTCAAAAATGCAATGACTCATGTCTATTTAGCCGAACTATGTGTTTTAGGAGTTTTGTATCAGTGACTCTGTGTTAAGGTAGTTTTTGCACATAATGTGCAGACTGAAATTGATCTGTATATTAAATGTGCTGGTACCAACTTTTAATCAGCAATCTTTCTGCTCTGCTACTGTGATGTCTGATTTCCTTAGTGCTCAACTCTTAGAGGCTGACAATTTAAATTTTAAAGATAATTTGCAGTTAGTAGTCTCTTCTTTTTATTGTTTACCTTGTGTCTTGATGGACTATTTCCCATGGTCCCTGATGAAGAACAGTGGTATTAAGTTTTGGTCTACCCACTTTCAATAAATATCGTAAATAAACAACAATGTTCAAATATTTTCTCAACATTCGGGTGGAATTGAGAGATAGCCTGCAATTCAATTTGACTTTGTGTAATTGGTCTCGATGTGCAATACAGTTCAAGTCCTATTGTGAAACAAAATTTCCAGGCTGATTCTGTAGGGTTGAGTGACTTGGTTTTGATTCTGTTTTTGTTGATCTCTAAACAAAGGGAAACACAGCTTTGAGGAAATCAACATTAAGGATTTTGTTAGACACGTGTAACTCCATCTTTGTAGAGCCTGGGTTTCCATCTCAGATACTTGCTTTGAAGAATCTCGCTACTCTCTTCCTGTCTTATCATGCCATCGCGGAGATTCCAATCCAGTTGTCTACGATGACCAAATTGGCGGAGTTATATCTACGTCACAATCCATTGCTGGTGACGATACCTGGTGAAGTGTCACAGTTACCTATTAAAGGTGAATTTTAAACTCAGTTACTAATAGTTAGACTTTTCTTGTATGTTGACAATCTGTTGGTTTAAAAAATTTGATAAAATGATATGAAGTGGGATTGTGTGTGCACAGGTAATGCTACTATTAATCAAAGAAGTGCAATATTTCATTGGTGAGCCAAAGTTTGTTTTTATGTTATATTTGTTGGAAGTAATATTTCGAAGTCTGAATTAAGAGTTAACACTCCAGCATTTGATTTGCTGCTTTCAGCACACAACAGGAGGTCATACTAAAGGGTGTCACGAAACCCATGTCCGATTATAGCCTTGTAAATGGGTATTGAGTATTTATGCTCCCACTTATTTATTTCACTCTTATTGCAAAAAAATGCGTACAGTATTGCTGCCCAAATGTTGCTGCAATAGAGAAAGAGGCGTCTACAATTCGATACACTTTATTACGTTCATTTTTTATTGTTGATATATCGCATAGCATCGGTGTTCTTTTGATATCGTTTATCTGAAACGTTACAAAAAAGAGTCTTACGTTGACTAACTAAACTATGCCATTAGCGTTAAGCAACCACCATGATATCATTGCACCTTCTACGTAATGTTTAATTAATTTCTAATGGAAGCGGTACCTGAGGAAATAGAAACTCGGGAGAAACATGACAAAATAAACCACTAAAGTTCAGAGACTAGACAACTCTTAGACTACTGTAGCACTCCGCAAAACTAGTTCATAAAATGGAAATATCCATACAACAAGAAATCCGTAAATATAACAATTGACTACCAGAAAAAGCACAGTTGCTGCAAAATAACAGCATATCTAGGTCAACACAAATAATAGTTCAGTCTACAGCAACGCTGACAGAATACAAACTATAAATGCACAGCTATCCAAAATCGGCATCTAACGTTGAACGGTAACCAAATAAAAGCGTTTGCCTCAAAAACCCAGCCCGGTACTCAACACACAATACATACGAAAACCCAGGAGTGAAGTGCCAACTGATGCTTGCCGGTACAGACGTTTAAATACTCCTTGAAAACCTAGAAAGCTGATTGGCCCAGACAGTACCAACTCAGCACAAGCAATCAAAACAATACCATCAAAAGTTGGTTGATTAAATCATGAATTACTTCAAGACAATGCCCTAAAATATAACTGAGGCAGTAGGAAATTAAGAACGCCATCTATGGAATAATTAGAGAAACACTACATGTGCTGTCTGCATTTACATACAGTGTTCTTAATACCAATCTGCGGGCTTCAATATTCGCCTATTTCAAGAAACCAAAGTCAAGGACCTTATGGACTTAAAGCTCAAGTGTTTCATCCATAGACATCACATAGACCAGGCGCGCGCCACTCAGATATATGCAGCTCGCGTTGTCAATTGTCAATATGACACCATATTGGAGAGTGTTACACAGGACAAAAATGGCGGAAAACACTGGGAGCCCTATGGCATCAGTCAGAAAATCTCCGGGCTCGCAGTGTTATGCTTGCAGCCAAAAAGTTAAGTTTTTTGGTCCTGCCTTTGAGTCATGGGTTTTTTGGTTCGGCCATGGAGTTTAGAAGTGCTGACACTAGGTTTTTATGTTCTACCACGGTAGTTTAAGCGGAGCGATCATGCGTTGTTTCCACATCAGTCTTGGTGATTGAGACCATATAAGAACAATTATAAGATAATTATTGACCAGCATATCCTTTTATCCAATGATGATGCTGTTTGTTAATTATACTTAAGTAAATAATTATTTTGTATCAATGACCATCATATGTATTTTTACTTGTTCTGAAAAATAACATCCCCTAAGCTACTCGCTACCCATCAAAATCAGTACACCTAAGTGAATAATGTATTCTCTGTTGAAATATATACTGCTTAAAAAAGTCATTTCTTAAGTATTCCAAAAACAAATTTCTTCTGTTATATTAAAGCAAACATATCCCTGCAAAATTTGTTAAAGTTGATATTGGAAATTTTGTGAATTTGCACTGCTTGCTTACAAGCTCTTTGTTTTGTTACTCAAAACTTACGCAAAAAAGTAAAGAACACAGTAATCAAAATATCAAACCTGTACGACTGAATTGCGCATCCGACCTATACCCAAAATACAGAATTTCCCACTAGAAACCGAGTGGAAATATACCCAACCGAGCCACTTTGTAGCATTAAATGATTACCCCATGAAAAATGACTCCGGCTAGTTTTTTCACAGGGTCTAAATTTAATGTGAAGAATTTTTAGCCCATGAAAAAATGACCTCACATCCGTGAAAACCCGTCCCATCATTATTCAACAGTTCCAGGGGCGGATCCAGAATTATGATTTAGGGGGACTAAGGCAGAGGATCACATGCGCGCACCCAGTCTAATATATAGAGGGGGGCTCAAATTTCGCAGTAACGTGGACCTTTTATTGGAACAAGAAGACGAGTACTAAAAAAACGGGGTACTAGGTTCAACCCCGTGCATTGTGCATTCGCGATGAATTCCTGTGGACTTTTGTTTTGTCTCGTTTCCTCGGACTTTTTGTTTCTCTAAAAGCCCCCTGAGCCCCCCTGGGTGCGCTCATGTGTTAGCCAGGATTTTGCCCGTCGGACTTTCGCACCTCCGAACTGCCAAATGGAATCTGGGAGAATTTTAGGGCAGGTTCTTGGCCCCCCTCTAAATCCGCCATTGGGTCCCTCTGCAACAGGGGATTGGGATAAGCAGATGCGGTACCCGCAATTGGCAATCGTTCAACAATGTTCGATACGCGGATGTTTAGGTCTGGGGGTCATCTGTGTGACATGCGAGAAGGGAAATCTTACTTGAATGCCGCAATTAGGGAGTGAAAGTACTGAACAGCATGCAGACCAGGAATATGATGTGGGGAAGCTCATGGCTGAAGTGAAAACTATCACAATGTTTCGAACTGTCCTTCGTTCAGTTGCCCAACTTGGCAAATGGCCATTTTTACACTGCTTGTGCCAGGATATAATATCTGACTACTGAACTGCATGAATACTAATCCAAAATACTTGGCCACATGTTAAGAATCTTCCTCTCGCAGCCAAGTTTTCTTACTATAAAAGTCAAATTTGGAACCGTTAGAACTGAGGCCAAGCATGCGTGGGAGAAGAATTTGTTTTTAAATTTCTCAGCGGCTGAGGGACACGCAGTACGTATATCAAATTAAGGGCGGGGTTGGATAGGAACGGTTCGAAATAATGTGTGGGAGTGGGACTGATCTCTTTGTGAGCACATAATTACACGGTGTGGGGATTCTACAAAACACCAACAAGTGCCTGGTGCTTGATCGAGGGTGACTTCAGATCCTTGAGAGAGGAATACCATGCGTGAGAGAAAAGTATTTGTCCATTGGCAATCCCGAGCGATGCACAGGAGAGGAATTGAGTCTGTGTTCTTTGCTTTTTACATTCTGGAATTCTCGCGTTTAGTCTAACTTGTTAGGTTGTATAGCACAAGTTGGGCGGATGACTGCTGTAGCCAATATCTTACACCGACCACTGATTAAGTCCATTCTGGCAATTAGGGTTGGAGGTTCAGCTCTCTTTTGTTTGATAGTTGCTCTAATCTCCAATAAAATCATATCTTATTGACTCACTGGGCTGTGGTGTTAAAAATAAGTTACCGATAAGTTATAAAATGTTTGAACATAAACCAATGGCATTTCTGAATTCCCCATGAAATATTAGTTAAGGTTTTTGAATCACCAAAGCGGCCCAACTATACAATCGAAGTTAAGACTATCACACGCTCACAACCGCTGTGGGTCTGGTAAAGTCACGGTACGGGAGAACGCCCTAATGAACTTTAAAATCCTGTCATTTATCTACATGACTCTAGTGAGATAATTTTTCTCAGTAGTTCACATTAGATTTAGACCCCCCATTAAATGTGACCTGGGTCGTATTTTTATTTTATGTACTTTCACGGGGTCATTTACAATACTGAAAACTAAGGCTTATTGGATAACAACAAAAGTATGTTCCAAGTGAGCTGCACATCTATATATAATGTATTTGCATCAAGTGACACGAATTAAGTGATAATTTTGCACGATCTTACTGGTTTCTCTTGAAAAAACGAAAAAAATAAAACGCTCACAGTGGATAACAAGCGTGCAGCCGCTCAGACTATTCGAGAATCTGCCACTGGTTGCTATCTTCTATTAGTTTGATATTTTCCCTATCGACTGATTTACACTTATAAAATGCATTTACGAGGGACATCACATGTTTTTTATGTCTGGAAAAAATCACACTCTTCCTCCACATCAATTTATTTGTTAGATATCGCGCTTTGAAAAGAGCTATTTACCCCATTTGTTTACATGACAATTCACCGTGTCACATGACTAGTAACACTCTCCAATATGGCGTCAAGTTGTTAGCTGCAGTAGCGCGTGCGCCCAGTCTATAGTATTGATATGTCTATGGTTTCATCTTTCCAGAGAGGGCATTGCTATTGGCCTGGCGTACGCAATCAGTAAAGACAGCTACGCCATAGTAGAGCTTGTGGATAGTTTCATTAACCACCGACAGGCAATTGCAGGTTATAAGCATCACTGATCGTAGTCTCTGTGACCCATTTACTCTTAAAGTCAGTCTGTATATCTGGGGAAACTCCTCTCCTAGATGTGGCCATTGGAATTTTTTCCACAATGTACTTTCACATATATCCTGACATTCTTGTTGTTGGGGATTTCAGTGCTTGGCACACCAGCTGTTATGTCTACGGTGAGAAGCTGAATGATAATGGTCTTGCTGAATGCCTTCCTGAAATAGATTTATATACTCTCAACTTTGGTTAACCCACAAGAATGGCTGTGAGACCGGATGACGAAGACTCGTGCACTGACCTTGCTCTGAGCAGCGATAGTCTTCATGACCATACTGAGTGGCTTAGGAGATGTCAAGTTAGAAGTAATCACTACTTGTGTGAGGTTCAGCTACACCACCAACTAAAGGCTCCAGCAACAACAGTTAAATGCCCCTACAATCAAACCGAAGGGGATGAAATCTGGAAATCAGCTTGCTGACATACCAAAAGCCTACATAAGCACATACCATACCACAGGCGGCAGAATGCTCCTACTTGGTGGAATAAAGATGTTGACACTACCTGGGCTAACGAGCGCTCCAAAGAGCGGGCTTTTGACCGTGCATGCCAAAGAGCTGAAAGTCGTCAGAATAGCCAGAATTGGGCCACTGCCCTGTTCAAATGTTTGGCATCTGAGACTGTCTACCATCGATCAGTTTGACAGCTACAGATTTCTGCCACTTTGATGGTAACATGGACATGAGACACGCTCCTCCCAAATCCATCCAACTGAATGCAAATGACATCATTCTGAGGAGTGACAGGGAACAGGGTGAGGCTTTTCCCATGCGTTTCATCCAGCAAAGTGACCACAGTGATCAATCTGAAAGAGACCGCGTCATCCAACAACCTGATGGACTCTGCAGGACTGCTGAACATGAGTGTAAATTCTGTGTAATAAACGTTGTGGAGGCTATCAAAACTTGCAAAGAGGGTGCCCCTGACTCCAATGGCTTGACAGTTCTGACACTCAAGTCTTCCTGTTAGCCAATCTTGTGAAGTATGGCAATATCAGTTTGGCTTGTGGAATTATCCCTCGCAGATACATTCTTAAGTCCTGTACCCAAACCTAGAAAGGACCATCACACTCTCAAGGGATATCGCATCATAGTGATGCAGGACGTCATTGGGAAAATCCCTGAAAATGTCATGGCGCATAGAATCACTAGGTTCATCGAACCCTGATTTTTTAATTTTAATTTTTTTAATATTAATGTAATATTTACAATGAGGGTAGCCCCATCAGTTCACACTGCTTTCCATGGGAGCCCTCAGATGATTACAACTGACTAGATGCCTCACTTGGGTGTACAACTTGACTGCAGCCTCAACTTCACAGCTCGAGTGAACAGTATGAACAGCCATGCTAACAAAGGAATCAACACCCTTAGGGCTGCAGCCAGTTGGAAGGCAGAGGAAAAGCACATCTTCATGCTTTTTAAAGCCCTCATCACTTTAGATTTCAGCTCTGCTCTCCCCATGATCAACACCAGTAAAAATCAACAAACTTGAGAGACTCCAAAACATCGGATGTATGAGACTGACTTCAGTCTCAGCTGTAACGCTACCTTGTCGGTGTTCTCAGTATTGCAGACTGACAGTTTGTTCTACAAGGTGTTAGTGTAGCCAAGGCTCTTCAAAGCCCCATCCATCCTCTACACAGCCAAGTGAAGACTGCAATTGAAGATGCATCTTACCAACGACTTAGCAGATGCTTGTGGACTGCCATTGCTGTAAAGGCAACCATGGACCTCATCGGGGGACACATAATCTCACAAGGTGCTGGATGACTGCAAGTACCGTACAAGAACTTGGTGAGAGACTGAATGTCACCATTGGTTTCAACAGAAAAGCTCGGGATGGTCCCTTGGAGTAGCCCAGGCATTGTGCTGTCAATTATGATGTGACCTTGACGGTGCATGGTGATGCCATCACAGTAGCAACAGATGAATCTTTCGATGCTGCAACTAACCGTGTTGGATGGGCTACTAAATAATTTTTGCTGACAATGTCATTGCTGGAGGCAGTGACTGCCACCGTGTGCACACAAATAGTACATGGTTAGAATATGGGACTACATGACATACAACAAGCTATCACACCTAGACTAGTCGTAGAGAACCCCACCATAATCTTTGTCACCGATTCTATGACAGTGTTCATGAAATTTCAGTCTGGAAATCTCCCAGCCAACTGGGGTGTCTTCCGATCACGCCACCCTCATACAATGATCTGGTCGTTTGTCATGCATGGCCACGTCGACGTGCTGATTACATCGCTGACTCATGCACCACCAACCAATCCGTCTCTGCTTATACTGATGTTAAGCTGGTTGTTCATCGATGCACCTTCAAGCAGAATTCGTACCATCTTGCTGAGTTTTATAATAGTAGCCATGTGATCAAACCTAGTATTGTCCAATCAAATGCGTACAGGCAGCGTCAGCCCTGAAATTCTGCGCCTTCTATTGTCACGGGAATGGTTTGGGGAGGAGATTAATGTACCAGTGTATCCCCAGTGATCCTGTCCGTGACAGGTAATACATGTATTACTAATACCAGCCAAACCCAGCAAAGCCAAAGGTGAGTCAATAACCTGACTGAGCCAAGCCCAGCTTTGGATATTGTAAGTGGTGGAATGAGGGTGTCGAGGGTTGTGGGGGGAGTTTTAGAATAATCCACATGTAGGCCGTATCTCTATTGTTTTTAAACCTTTTTCGTCCAGTTTTTGTCCCAGTTGTACTTGATTCTCCTTTTTGTGTTTAGTTTACTCATTACATTACCAGACACTGTTTTGTTACCCTGTAGCTATGACCTTAAGGAACTGTCCATCCTTAAAGACACCTCCACGAGAGATCGTCAACCGAGGCCTTCCAACGATCATGGGATACTTGCGACGTCTACTGACTGGCTCGCTGATGTGCAAGGAGACCAAACTGATGATGGTTGGACTGGGTGGTGCTGGCAAGACTAGGTATGATGCACGTGCCGTGATATCTGCCTCGGGCTATTTCATGTAGTTGAGCACATGGCAGCTATAATGTCATGGTCAGAGATAGAAAAGAGCAATAAACCTTAAGGGGGTTCGACACACATTGCCAAAAAGGTATAAATCAGGCTGTTGTTTTACAACTTGGATTAACTAATATTAAAAACATTTTTATTTTAAGTAACAGATCATTTAATTAAAAAATTTTGATTTGGGTTTGAGTTTTGTTATTCCTGCGCAATATCTAATTTTACACTGACATCATACTAAACAATAGGTAAACCCTACTGTAGGCTTTTGGTGTGACTTAATTCAAAAGGCAACTTTTTGAATTACATTTTATTTATTTTTGTCTTAGATTGTTCCCATCAACTAAACTTATTTCACAGTCCCAACTACATATAATTACCATCCAGTGAAATGCAACGAATAATCATGATCTCGAAATTGGCACGGTTTTGACATCAACTTGACGTGCATTTTTATGTGAAGGTGTTTGAGTTTAAAAAGCTCAAAACCGAAGTTGATGACCCCCCCTCTGCTTCTTTCATAGAAAACATGGACATTGTAAGAGAAAAAGTTACGTACCGAAATAAGTTTTTGTGTAGAAGCCAAAACCCTAAAATTTCAGGAAGGTTAGGAGAAAACAGCATTTGGCCATTTTTGGATGACTTTGGAATGTTTTGTGTACCGTAGTTGCACTTTTAGTGTTTTTGGGGGTTTTGGTGCTTGCCTCCATCTGCTATATGGTTTAAAGGAGCATCATTAAATTTGATTTTAAAAAAATTGTAAAAATTTTAGTGCTAAGATTTTAGTGAGGCATTGCATTACGGCATCGTGAAAAANATTTTATTTATTTTTGTCTTAGATTGTTCCCATCAACTAAACTTATTTCACAGTCCCAACTACATATAATTACCATCCAGTGAAATGCAACGAATAATCATGATCTCGAAATTGGCACGGTTTTGACATCAACTTGACGTGCATTTTTATGTGAAGGTGTTTGAGTTTAAAAAGCTCAAAACCGAAGTTGATGACCCCCCCCCTGCTTCTTTCATAGAAAACATGGACATTGTAAGAGAAAAAGTTACGTACCGAAATAAGTTTTTGTGAAGAAGCCAAAACCCTAAAATTTCAGGAAGGTTAGGAGAAAACAGCATCTGGCCATTTTTGGATGACTTCGGCATGTTTTGTGTACTGTGGTTGCACCTTTAGTGTTTTTGGGAGTTTTGGTACCTGCCTGCATCTGCTATATGGTTTAAAGGAGCATCATTAAATTTGATTTTAAAAAATTTGTAAAAATTTTAGTGCTAAGATTTTAGTGAGGCATTGCATTATGGCATCGTGAAAAATACTCTGCTGCTCTTCACATTTTAGCTTGGTGGACCAGTTGACTGGACGAAGAACAAATTACGATGTCCCTCGGGTAACAGATGGCATTGACATTGCTACATGGTCTGTTCGATTGGACTCATACGGTGAAGAGGGACAGCTTACCTATAGTGTATGGGATTTTGCAGGACAAACTGTGTACTATAATACTCATCAGGTATTTTCTACAGAGTTATATTTTCTTGTGATAATCATCAGATTTAGTTAAGGTCTTAAAGATATGTAAAAGTAAGCCTTAATTTGTTTATAGAAAAATGCCATAAGATTATTTATTTACCATTTATTCTTCAAACATAATATTACAGGTAGTTAGTTAACAACAATGTTGCGTTAATGACATTCAAATGTAACATTACAAAATTATTAACCATAGTGTTGATTAAGTTCTACATATTATACACACCGTCACTCACTCAGTGCAGGACCAACTCAGATTAATTTAAGTGTGCAGTATGTACATGTATCAGGAAATTGATAACTTAGTCAGCAAAGATTGATTCCCACGGTGTCCAGAATTTTTTATTTCATTTGGATTTTGGATTTTTCAACTTTAAAATATATTTCTCAGCAGTAAAATTTATTTTCAAATAATTTGAAGTTATGGCATTCTTTTTAAATTTGGAATTATATAGTATGTAACATTTCGCGTGCAATAGAAACCATGAGTTGTAGAGCTACATTAAAATGTTTCAGGTCTATCATATGAACAGTCACATCCTTCCTCGATGCTTTTGTCAAGATATGATCAATTGTGGTTTTAACTTGAATAAAATTTTGTAGCATTTTAACTTGCGTTTTAACTGCATTTTGGGTGTGCCATTCGTTATTAATGTTGCTAAAGATAAAACTAAGTCTAGTTCAAAAAGATGATAATTGTGGTTGCAAGACTGTTTTTGCAGTTTGTTGGATATTTCAGAGATAACATAACGTTTCCATTAAATTAAATTTACAACTTCTGGGTTAAAAAACGTAAGTGTACTGATAAGCTTCCGTCTTACATTAACTACATTATGGTACTTGTCATGACTGTTTGTAAATTTTGTAGTTTTTTCTGTCTGATCGAGCTGTTTACCTTCTTGTCTGGAATATGCGACTGGGTTTTGAACATGCTGGTCTGGACTTCTGGCTTAGCTCCATAAACAGTCATGCTCCCAAGGCACCCATTCTGGTTGTGGGTACACATGCTGACCAGGTGAGTTACTTTCTAATTGTCAAAGGTGCCTGACTGTGCAAATGTCGGGTCATTGTTGTGGGTGAACTGGTCAGCAAGCGTACCTGAAAAGATAGACGTCGAGAGCCCTGTAATTTCAAGAATTTGAGTGCATTCAAAACTTGAAAAAAGAAATTTTCTGTGTTCATTTTTGCACTTGCATAAAACAGCATGCTTGACTGAGGACGGATGTTCATGGTTGAATCATGGGGCATAAATTGTGGTTGAACAGGGGCCATAATTTCTTACAAGGTGGACTGCCATTCAAGAAGCTTGAATGGCAATATTACTGCAAATGATAATTTTATACCTTGTTGATTAAAAGTTAACAATTATTCATCACTCTGGGCCATAATCTCATCTACTGCATGTGTAATGCCGGATTACATGGCGGATCTGCCTTCTGGCTGTGGACAATTTCTTTTGTGACTAAACTGTCCTCACCATTACTATCATTTTTGGCAGATGACAATGGAACACTTGAAATTAGTTATTTGAAAATGTCTCTTTATCTTTGCGTATTTTGTTCTCTTGGCAACGTTTGTCCTAAGTGAAAGCTCTTTAAATCCAAGTCGTCAGAATGACTGTTGTGTTCCAATCCTCTCTTGTTTCAAAATGATATGAAATTTGTGTGACTCGTTTACAACTCTATCAGTGAACAAGGTACTCTCAGTGACAAGCAGTACAATACGAACCCGATTGTTGTTTTGCCCTATATCGAGGAGAATGGTGGTCAGATGCAGACATGTGACTAGATTAGTTACCAGCATAGCTGCATGCTTACAGTAGTTGTTATGTTAAACCTGTTTGTAAGCCCCTGATGTTGTCAACACTTGAATATCCATAGTTTCCTATGCAGAGAAATTAATGCAGTTGTTTATTGACTTGACTGGTCAGATTGCAATCTCATGATGAATTCTCTGTTGGCAAAACAACTGCAGATAAAAGCATAGAGCTGCCAACACTGCAGGTGTCCATATGTCTTGAAAAGTGAAAGGTTAAACTTTTATGCACTGAAAACTGGAAGTGGGTGTAGGAGCCATGGGCTTCGAACACACGGGTGATCGGATATATTACATTTATTCACAATCTAAGAAAACGTTGTACTGTCAATCTGACAAGGTCGGTTTCTCTGAAACAAATATAATGGAATTATAATAAATCTCGAGAAATACGTTCATATTACAGTAAAGATACGCGGTAATACAACATGTCTTGAACAGTCTTGTACAATATGACACACACTGAATATAGTGAACTCTACGTAATATGTAAAAAATAGACAGTATAAACTTACAATGATATTGGCTCTATGCTCCATGAAGTCACTGTTAGCGTTATAAGCATTAGTATACATGTAGCAGTTCATGAGAATAAGCCCGGATTGTACTGGAACGTAGAAAGAAACATTTAGAAATTAATGTTACAATACGCAACCCTACGCAGTCCGAAACAAAAATAGTGCATCAACAGTGGGGTTAAGTTAAAGGGAAGTCAACCATTTTCAATGCTGCGTATAGGAAAAGCAAAAATCCCTGGTCATCTTGGAGATCCATTTTAATTCTTGTTGATTACGGTTCCTCTGGAGGCTATATTCTATCCATGGAAGAACAGAATGTTACATTTGAGGCCTCATCTTGGTTCTAATTCCATTGAGTAAACACAATGTGGTACTCGCTGAGTGTTTAATACATTTTGTGGTGGTTTTTCATGTTTTCGTAATAGAAGTGAATGCAGATCTAAGATGCAAACATTTTGGCGTTTCGTGTTAGTTGTGATTATTGGATGGTGAGAAAATACACATCCAGGCAACAATAATTAACTCAGAAAAATGTATCTCCAAGCAAACATCAAGATCGACTGCGTTCCCCTTTAAGACCAGAAAAATAGAAGGTTGAACCTGAGCAGATTGTCACTGGTTTGACATTGTTTGTAAACTACAGAATCCGCTTAATTAAGTGTAATCTACATGAGAAAATGCCAGACTGTACAATGTTGATATTGAATGATCTTTGCTTCACC
This sequence comes from Phoronis australis, assembly GCA_002633005.1. Lineage (NCBI taxonomy): Eukaryota > Metazoa > Phoronida > Phoronidae > Phoronis > Phoronis australis. The sequence goes on along the minus strand of NMRA01000299.1, from coordinate 205,304 downwards.
AGGTTGTTCGTTCAGATTTGCCTGTCAAACAGCTGAAGAAGCGTTTCCCTCAAATTGCTGGATTTCACTATGTCAGCTGCTTCACTGGACTAGTAAGTTGAACTTGTTCATTTGTCTGTCGTGCCTATTAGCAATTTACTTCATAACTGTACACTTGATGCTCAAAAAGCATAAAATATAAGCAAGTATGCACTGTGAAGTTATCCAACAAAAAACACAGTCAGTCGTGATTTTAACCTTCTAGTGCTTTTTGACAACTTTATTTGATAGAGGATAAACACGTCATATGTTAAGTGTAAAACTTATCTATCACATAATACTTTTCAAGCAAGTAACTTAATACAAGAAATACGAAATATTAATAAAATAATACAAATGCAATTTAGATTATTAAACATCAGTAATGACTGAATTATACAGATGAGGATGTAAAGAGGCTAGTTTGAAAAGTGTGATATGATATGAAGGGTATTTTGAATGTTCTAAAACACCCAGTCTGCTCGATTTTCTCTGTCAAAAGGTTCCATTTCCTGACAGATTCAACCACAAAATGTTTGCTAAACAATGTAGGTGTGCGTTAAGGCATCTCAAAATTATCAGATGAGGCATGTCTTTGTAATAATGTTACTATCACAGACAAGTGATAACAAATGAGATGGGATGTCACGACTTTGACTTTTGAATAACATAGAGATAGTCTGAGATACTTTCAGTGATATAACTTGTGGATTGGCAGAATTTCAGGTCAGCAAATATTTATGTTGTTTTGTAGAATGTCACAGTTAATTTGTTAGTTGAGTGGCACTGTCAAGTGTTGTCGTTGATCCATCTGTCAGTGGCTTGCATAGAACATTATAGGATTTAAGGTATTGGAAGTTTATGAGCTGAGCGCAGTTACATTTCTTTGGCAAGATATGCTATCCTAAATTTATTTTATAATGGCTTGACATCTTATATACTCGCATGACTTTCATTAGTTTTCTTACCTTCTCAGAATATAGATGAGCTTCAAGAACATGTGATTCAAACGGCTCTACAGCAGCCCTACATGGGTGAACAAATACCTGCTGTCTGGGTGAAATTACGCAACAAAGTCATTGAGTAAGTTGACAAACACAAGTTTTTGTAAACTGTATATTGTCCAGGTGTGAGGTGTCTGTTGCAGTATATCCCACTGACAGATCTTTAAGAATCTTGGCAAATATGTTCGAGTGAAGAAAGGATTATCATCACACAATTTTAGTGAACTAGAGCTTGGACAGATCTAAATACCTGCACGCCTCCTAGTGAAAAAATTTTCATTATTGTGCTCTGCCAGTTTTGATTCTAGTAAGAAGAGCATGGCTGGCGTTGATCTTCGGACAAATCTGACTACTGGTATAATTTACTATAGATGCAATTTTCTTGACTGTGCTGCTCACTCCTAGTGGAAATATTTGAAAAAATGACTGCCTCTTCTATAGTTGTTGAGATGCACATGGTGAGCGCTTATCAGCGTCTTGCTAGCTTGTTCATGATGGCGTTCTCCCGTTCAGTGACTTTACCACACGTAGAGGGTTGTGCGCATGTGACAACATCTAGCTCCTTTGTTACCTGTTTTGTATGGTATGACAACACGCAGGCCAATTATCTACCAGGCTTATTACAGACTGTGTGTACACAGTCGAACCTAGAGCGAATTTGTATGTTCGGAAAGAATAGATTGTCATAACGTCAGTTGTAGTTGGACGATTTTGGCTATACAAAAACTAAACATGACCAGCATTTGACAAGAAATTCAGAAATGCCATTGGTTTATGTTCAGATATGTAATGACAACTTTTATTTTTAATAGCACAGTCCATTCAGGCAGGATATGATCTTATTATGCGCCCACATATTTATATGTGGACGCATTATGCCGTCATCTCTGTCCGTCCGTCCGTCCGTCCGTCCGTCCGGCGTCCGCGGCTCTATCTCCAAAACCCTTTGACATACGTTCATGAAATTTGGCACATATGTTCCATTCATGAATGGGACGGCATGTGCGAACTTTCGGACGGATCCGACTACCGGTGTGCCCCCTAGTGGCAATTTTAGTTTTTTACGCTTACCTTTGTATCTTCAAAAGTCCTGAACGGATTTTCATGAAATTTGGTATGTAGGCACCTAGTAG
>NMRA01000299.1:170207-202278 GCA_002633005.1 Phoronis australis | reverse complement strand
AGCAACTGGTGTATAGGATGTGCTTGTATTATGAAGATTACTCACATTTTGCCCCTAGCCTATTGAGGAGACAAGGACCATGCCTTTCCATTTTGCAAAGTATGCCCTCTACTGGCCACTTTATGGTACCAATAAACAACCCTAGAAGGATACCATATGCGGTGCAATTGTGGGCGCATTTCAACGCTCCGCGTTGCTCTTGTTGAAGATTAGAGCAATTAACGAACAAAATAGAGCTGGCCCTCCAACCGTAAATGCCAGCCTGTAGTTAATTATTCGTATAAGATATTGGCTACGGGGGTCATCTTCCAAACTTGTTGGGCTATAGAATCAATCAAGGTGGGATCAACGAGAAAACGCCACAGTGAATGGCAGTTGAAACTTCTCTGGCTGAAGCTAAGTTGCCTTCTAAAAGTCACCTTATATCAAAACAATGCATAGTCATTTTTCTAACAGCTTGTACAAAATGCCGTGAATATTTCGCTTACAAGGAAAACATGCATTTTTAAAGGTATGCACTAGCCAGGAATTTTGACCGCTGCTCGCTCAAGCTTATTCTGAGCAGCCATAATGCTAAATTGTGAGAGACCGTCCGGAGTTGGTATAAGGTGCAATTCCGAACGGTCTGGGCTCAACAGAAAAAAAAACAGTTCTACTGCAAGTCTACACCAATTTGATAACGAAAGTAGTTCTACTTGCTGCAGGTATCATTATCTCTTGTAAATAAACCAGGGGAGCGTGAGACCCCTGAGGTCCCTGTTAAGTTCTCACGGCAGCTCTACGTTACTAGCCATAGCAGCTAAGAGTGAACTGATTGTTCATCGCAAGAGACAGGAATACTACTTGAAGAGACCGTGATGAAAGCTTCAAGCAGCTGCGGGATTCTCTTAAATGTACATACTGAGGTAGAAAGCCAGCTAGCTGTATGAAGACTATCGTCAACCCACACTGCAGCTAGTTAACCGTGTGTAGAGCTCCGTTAAACACCGTAATTTCACACAAACCGGGTGCTCAGCTAATCACCTCATCGTGAAACTTAGAGCTAACAAAATGCAGTGGTGCAATCAGAATCTGGGAATGAATCGACATTTACTTTGCCCATTACAGCCATTCATAGAAGTAAAAAAAGCTATAAATGCTAACAAAGGAAAATCTGTTGTCGTTTTGAAAACAGTGTATACTCGTGAAACGCGCGTACGCGCCATTTCCTAAATTTTGCGATATCTCTTGAGAGTTTCTTCTGAAGTTGTGTTTTCCGCTTTTAGAATAGTAAAAACTTGTACGCAACCTCACAGTTGATTGAAGAACATGGAAAGTGGCCAGTAGGTGACTCAAGGAAGAGTAAACAAATTTTAATGAGGCATCATTAAGTTTGGCGGCGACAGGCCCGTTATACGCGACAGAAGCTGGAGGGAGTGAAATTAAGCCAACGGAGTGATGTCACCCAGGCCGTTGAGTCGACCAACTTGACCTCGCACCAAGGCCACTACAAAACAGGCCACCCTCCCTCCGCATACACGAAAAAACGGCCCGCAAGAAAAAATAGGACACCTTGAATCCAAATAGGGGGCCGGTGCAATACATAGGACCAAGGAGGTGCTGAAACGGGCGCAACGAAGGTCTGTAATGGATGTTTAAGTTGGATCAAAGAGAGCACGGCGCCAGAGATGGACACAGTGGTGATGACCTGATGTTCCCCAGAACCGATATTGTCCTGTTCCGATGTTTCCACTGGTCGATTTTCCCTAGGCCTGATGTTCCATGACCATAGCCAGCTATTGCAAAAAAATGGGTAGTCAAGTCAAAAAATTGTGGTTAGCAAACATACTTTTCTTTTCGTACAGCCTTACGCCAACTCACATTCCCTGGGCCGTCAGTCAATTACTTTGTAGATTTTTCAGACACATTTGGAAAGAATATTGTTCCGGCTGAAGTGGGCCACTACCAGAAAAAATTATTGCGGGTGGCTAAAAAGGGTAAATGATAATGATAAACACACAGTCACATCAGACATCAACTGAATGTGCAATTATTTGGTTCCAAAAAGTATCTTAACATAGTATTTTCAGTTTTAAAACCGTTAGTTGTCTAAATCAAATGTTATGTTTTAACCAAAGACAGGTTCATAATCAGCTTTAAACTTTAAATGACAGGGAGCGTGAACAGAAGAAACTGAACTTGATTGACATCACTGACATGAAAAATTTGGCAAGTGAAGTGGGAATTATCGATGAAACCGAGGTAAGTAAGGTTCCTGTGTCTTACCTTAGCTAGCAACCAAATTTAGCACCCTCTTCCAAGTTCTCTTGAAGAGGCAGTGAACACCCAGTCTTGAGAGTTTTTTGCTCCCAAAACATATAACACAATCATTCGGGTGATGAACAGTTAGTTTTATTGGCACTTTTACCATATTGAGGTACTCATTTTTACTAAAGGAGTGAAACAGTTGTTTTGTCTTTTGCATGTATGGTATTTGTATGCAAAAATGGTGAAGTCATATGTGTGAGCAAATTGACCTTTCAAACAAACGTGCATCCTTAACTTGAAAACATTTTGTTTATAAGCATACAGGGCTTGGCTTAATACCCCGTTTCCCCTGATTTTCGAATATTTCAATTTAAATCTTTTGAATATTTAGCGAGAAAGATACTGTATGTTCATTGCTGTATTATTTTTAAACTTTGACTGAAATGGAAGGTAGGCCTCCTTTTTTACTTTGTTGAGAAATTATCATTGGTATTTTTATTTTTTATTCCTCAGGTTAATATTACGCCAAGAGGTGCTTTCTAGCGTTTTCTGGCCTTAACTCATATAATGCACGTTATGTTTTCTATAATACCATATTCGCCCTAATAAGCGCCCAGGGTGCTTAGAAAAATTGGTTTCGGAAGAGGGGCGCTTATTGTAGCCTAAGGCAGTTGAAACCCGGTCTTCGAAACGGGTGAAATCGGAAGCTAGGATTCATGAACTTTACATGCTGTGACGTATCTGTAAGCTTTTCACATAGTTGTTTTGCATTGCTATCAAACGTCATCGTTAAAAGTACGATCCTTTTTTGGAAAAAACTTGCTGACTGATGCGTCGCTGTCTCAGGATAGTCAATTGATTTCTTGAATAAAAGTTTGATTTCGACTTTTGCGTTCTTTTTGAAGCACTGTGTAAGTTTGAAGTGTACAGTCACAGCCAAATACTGCCGTAGCGATAAGGCTCGTGGTCTAGAAATTCTGAGCACAATGAGTTTTTCATGACTGTCGGATATTATTGATAAATTGAAGATGTTTCTGTAGAATTTTAGTACTGAAGGGCGGTTATTTTAGCGAAGTCTGAAAACGCATTGGGGGGCGCTTATAGAGGTATTGGTGCTTACTTAGGCGAATACGGTGAACATGTAAAGGGTTTAAATTACTGTAATTACTGCTTATTATTTTTGTTAACTAATCCTACACAACTGATTTGCTGTTTTCACCGTTTCATTTAATGTGTTTAATTTGTTGCAGTTCAAAAATGCGGTGACCTTCCTGAATGACCTTGGAACAATTCAACGATTTTCCAATCAGTTCCTCAAATCTAAAGTTGTTGTCAACCCACAATGGATAGTTGATGTGATGGCCTGCGTTGTTAATGTGTTTGAGAGTCCAATAACGGTAAACAATGAAGATTGATAAGTAGGATACCTTCACTTCATTTAAGAGGATACCAAACCTAGTTTTAGCTATTGGGTATTGTAAGTGGTGGGTTGAGGGGGTTTTAGGTTGTGGGTGGAGGGGGTTGTGGGTCGAGGGGCCGTGGGTCGAGGGGGTCAGCGGTTGTGGGGTCTTGGAACAACCTGACAAAAGGCTAGCTGGCAGGCAAACGCCAGACTAGATTAATACCTGCATTTGAAACACCCTCCTCCTAGCTCCTCTAGAATAGTCACTCATGCAAAATGCAAAATGTTTGATTGAATGTGATGTTGAACTTAGATGAGTAAGACATTGTGACATTTAGTTGGTGTTGTTTTCAGCATTCTTGCTACTATTCCCAGCTGACTTTGCCGTTTTTTACTTGGCAATCTGACCAGCTCTCTCAACATTATTACAAGTAGTCCACTGCAAACCGTGCTCTTCATTGTAGATGTACTCTTTATGTCTTTCTGTGTGCTTTAAGGCAGCCATTACAATTCTGATTGCAAAATGTATTTCAGGATGGCCGATTCTTCCATGCAGACATTGGTGCTGTTTGGAAAAAATATCCATCTGATCAGCATCAGTGGCTACTTCGACTGACGGAAGCGTTTGATCTTACCTTCCCGCTGAAAGGACAGAATGCTAACCTGGTTCCCTGTCTGCTGTCAGACTCTGAACCTGAGGTTTGTACAATGATGAGCTTGGGTGCAATTAGTACTACCACTGACCTACTTTGAGGCTGTAATTGTTTTGAAAATAGTAAAATCTGTAAATAGTTCAATATTAAACTACTGTATGAGACAATGTATTACCATTTTATTTATATCCATCTACATGTATTCAGCAGTTTGTATCATAACCTCAACAAAGAGTGCATTGCTCGAAACGTGGGGACTATTTTAATATATTTATGCGTTCACGTATTTATATGTGGACGCATTATGCCGTCATCTCTGTCCATCCGTCCGACATTCTGCGTCCGCTGCTCTATCTACAAAACGCCTTGTTGTATGTTCATGAAATTTAGCACATGTGTTTCTTTCGTGGATGGGGCGACATGAGCGAACTTTCGAAGGGATCAGACTACAAATGTGCCCTCTAGTGGCAATTTTAGTTTTTTATGTTTAACTCTTTTTCTTCAAAAGTCCTGAACAGATTTTCATAAAATTTGGTATATAGTACCCACTAGCAAGATGATGCTTTCCTCTGGTTTTCAGATGGATTCGACGTGTTTATATGATGTTGACAACAGACGACAATGATTTTGGGATGGATCTGACTACTGGTATGCCCCCTGGTGGCAATTTTAGTTTTACGTTTACCTCTGTATCTTCAAATTTCCTCTACAGATTTTCATAAAATTTTGAATACGGGCATCTATTGTTGAGATGACGCTATCCTCCCATTTTCGGATGGAATGAAGGTACTTTGCAGCAGCTAGTGGCCATTTTTGCTGTTTTCGAGTGTGTTTTTTGGCGTCTACCTCTCTATCATCCAAATCATTCTAAACATGTTTTGAAAATTGGCATTATAGTGTGCTCAGTGTGAAGAGGACAGTTGATGATGACGACTTTGACTACTCTGGCGCCACCTAGTGGTAGTTTTGTTTTGTTTAGCGCCCATAGCTGTATCTCCTAAACCAGGCTTTCAAGCGTTCCTACTTTTCCTACTTTTTCCTACTTTTTTCTCACAGCTTTAAAATTTCTATCAAAATTATGTTTTAGGAGTAGTGAGTAGTCGTTTTAGGTTATCAGGAGTAGCACACAAAGTACTTACTCCAGCACAAGTGATGCTAACCAAAAGACCAGCCAGCAAGACTTTATTCACACTTTTGAGTGCAAAAGGTTTGAGTGCATAATTCTATTGTAAATCACCTTCCATTGAAGGAAACGGGCGTCTTCATTGCACAATCCTGTGCTTTGGTCCCTGATGTGGTCCAAAAGGGGCCCCAAAAATCCATTTTATTTATTAAAATGATGCTAGTTAAGATGTGAGAATTCTTGGGGTTTATTAATTAAGATGCCTATTAATTAGCAGCCATTTAACAATTTATTTCAACTTTTAAGTGGGGACAAAAGTTCTCTTTTCAAAAGATAGCTTAGTAACTGTAGACAACATAATCACAACTTAAGAATTCATTTTTCCTGGGGTATAATAAGACCCCCAAAAATGAACTTGACTTGTACAAAAGAGGAAATACGACAATTCTGATTTCAGGTATAGATAAAACGTTATTTGAAATGAACAAAAATACGATTTAAGACAAAAATTCCTTGTGTATCAACTTAAACACTTTTTAATTAACGACTGGTTAATAATTTATTTAAACTTGTAAATGCAACAAAAAAAATTCCAAAAGATAGATTAGCAAATTTGGACACCATATCCACAACTTAAGACGCAGCTTTTCTTGGGGTTTATAAATGACACAGGGTTGTTTGGACCCCGAGGGACAATAAGACCTTCTGTAAGAGGCGAACTTATTAGAAAACGATCTGAAAAGAAAAGAGACCTGGTTCACGAAAGAACTCGAGTGGGAGTCGTTCAAACAAGAGCTATCATTCTTTCTCGCCAAGGATTGGTTGAGCAACTTCTACAGTCCACTTCTCTATGGAAGGGAAGTATATTGGAGAGTGATGGGAGAGTGTACTTGGTATTTTGTTGAAGATGGAGAAGTATGCACAGAATCTGTTCCATCTCTAAACTGGAATTACTTTGAAGCCGACATCAGAGTCATCCTTCATATAATTGAGGCGAACAAACCCACACCTGGCGACATCGTCATAAGAGGTTCTGACACCGACATTCTCTAGTGTTGCTCCTACACCATGTCCATTGAGTTACATCCATGGGGTGGATGGAGGTTAGGCCTAGAGGACAAGGCAATCTATGTTATTTAAATGTAACTAATACCTCGGCCTACACACGTTCATTGGATGTGACTATACCTGAAAGAGCAGGCAAAGAGTGATAAGTTCCAGAGAGCTTTTACTTCATTGAACCGCGATGTTCCAACAGAAAAAGTACTCAAAATCTTGCATGATTTTGTTTTGTGTGTTGTACGCAGCACAGAAACTTGTTCAACTAAGCAAGCACCGGTTCAGTGTGGTTGACAAAACCCATTTCAGAAGCTTAAAAGCGTTGAGGTCAGCAGTATTCCACCATGTGAAGTTGAGCTAGCACTTCACATGGATAGAAGTGCATTTGTCACTAGAGTATGGGGTACCGCTCATCTCCAAATCCTGGACATAATACCCACCAATGGATGGGAAAGTGTTGACGGCGAATTTTGAATCATTTAATTCAGTGGAGAACAGATGCACCCTGCGCTCATTCCAGAGGTTCAAGTCAAAACATAGCTAGATGGCAATGGTGGCGATGCTGATAGAGGTGACGGTATCAACAGTGATGTAGACGAAGATCATGATCCTATAACAAGAGAAATGGAAACATCTGATGAAGAGAGTGGGGATGATCACGACTTAATGTTTGCAGTTAAATTACAGCAGAGTGAATAATTATTACCTTTTGGATTCCGGTTTTATAGACTGTGCCATGCATCACAATCCCATGTACTTTCACTTGTTGCCACGAGATAAAATTATGCTTCAAGCAGTTTAGCTCTAATTTGAAGCTAGCTACATGTAATATTTAGTTTCAGATGTATCCCAACTTAATATGTTTTTGTTTCATTTTTGTTGTATTTGATAGTAAATTGTTCATATCTTCAAATGTATTTTTGTGCATTTGAAATAATATGATTTACGCATAGTAGTAATAAAATTGCTGTTTTTTGGTAAAAGAATTTTTCGTTGCACTTAAAAGTTTAAATATATCATTAATTGGTTGTTAATTAGTAAGTGTCTTAATCACCCCAAGCATTTTCACGTTTTAAGTTGTATGATTTTTATTTGAGTGGTAATTTGCATGAAATGCACTTGTAAGGGATGTTGTACTCGAAATTTTAATTAAATGGACATTTGGGTCCTCTATTGGACCCCCCAGGGATTAAAACCCAAGGACTGTGCCACTTGAGATGCTCCTTTCCGTCAATGGTACGTGATGTTCAATAAAATTACGCAGTCAAACTTTTTACACTCAAAATTGTGAATAAAGTCTTGCTAGCTCTCCAACTAATGGTGATTACTGCCTCTGACATGAGGTGAACGTCATTCATTTGGTAAATATTGTTGAAAACTATTCCTGAACGCCTGCTCTTGTTCCTACTTTTTCCTACTTTTCACTCCACAGTTCCTACTTTTTCCTAATTTTTTTTGAAAATGTGTCCTACTTTTTCCCTACTTTTTGGCCTAAAACTGCTTGAAAGCCTGCCTAAACCCACAGCAGGATCTTTTTTAAATTTTGTAAGTGCATTTGTATGAAGCTAACAACAGACAATGATGACTTTCAGGCGGACCCAATGAACACTGTGTACCCTTGTGGCAATTTCATTTTATTCTGTTTTTCTTTGTTTCACGGAAGTTCCGTGATGGATTTGTATGAAATTTGGTGTCTAGCTTTCTATTAAAGAAGCAATGACATGTTCCCGTTTTTGGATGTTTTTGTGCCATCTAGTATTCATTTTTATGACACAAATAAGCAACCCCTAAAGCACACCATTTGCGATGCATTCGTGGGCGCATTTCAATGCTCTGCGTTGCTCTTGTTTAATACTGACTCTCATCGTTTTAGTTTTTAGTGGTTTTACTATTTTGTATTTTTATCTGTCGGTAACTGCACAGCATTCCAGCACCTATTTGATTACAATGTATCGGGTTTCTTAGCATTCAAATCAAAAATTGTTTGTTTACCGTTGGCCATTTGAACATTACCTTTTTATTGTATTTGTTAATTTTATATTTAAGTTTTCAGTACTGTAATAGTCTCTAATTTGTATCTTGGTTGCAAATTGATGTAAAATCCAGAAGTGCAAACAAACACCACTGAGAGGCAGACCATTGGCAATTTTGTCCAGAAATTCACAAAGTTTACGATAACACGCCAGTCATGGCATTCTGCTTACATAACCAGAATGACTCTCCCACGTGCTAATCCAGTGTTTTTTAGTGTTGTCATTAGCTTAGCATGACTTTTGCACTGGGTTCAAATTCTCTTGATTGATGAAGCGCATGTTGTACACTGTCCTAACTGCATAGCGCAACAGGCCTTTTTAACACACTCAAAAGTGCAGAAGTAATACTATAGACTGAGAGATATATGGGATGTGGCATTTAGAATTATGATGGGTGTCTTTTTCAAACTGGAACTATTACAGTTTTATGGCATAATCCCGGTCTGTCTGGCGTCTGCTGCTTTATCTCCAACACCCTTTGATGTATGTTCATAAAATTTTGAACATGATTGTGTTCCTTTCATGAATGGGACAGCTTGAGCAAACTTTCTGGCAGATCCGACTACCGGTGTGCCTCCTAGTGGCAATTTTTTAAAGTTTTTACATTTATCTCTATCTTTAAGTCCTTTCCTCATTATGACTTAATACGTCAAAGGTCAGCTATCCTAGAATTTCACTGAATGAATGGGTTGTGTTAATTTGCGAAATTAACTCCTACAAAAGGTTGTGTTTCAAGAACAAAACCCTGCTACAGCGTGACTTTTTCAAGGAAGCTCCTTACAAATGCATCACCGTTTTTATTTTACTCTCGAGTGGGTAGAGACTCCCTGGCAAGAAAGTTTGCTTTAATCTATTTGTTAAATTTGTTAAATGCACGACACTTTTCATTGTAAGTAAAACATAATTAGTGTTTGTACTAATACTGATAAGACTCTTTGCATTTGATTTGCAGTTCCAATGGCCTGAAATTGAGGACTTATCTGGTAACATCAGGGAAACAAAAATGATATTTTTGTTTGACTATCTGCCGTCTGGTTTGTTCAACAGAGCCCAGGTATGGAGCTTTTTGGCTAGCAAGACAAGCAAACATGCACTTTTGATTTTGATTCATTTACAGGGAACATGCATACATTAATTAGTCGTTTTGTGACAGTTTAATTAAATCAAACCTATTATGTGCATAGTACTATTTCCAAACCACCAGAAGTCACACTAACATTGGCACGTCAATGTTTTGAGACATGTCAGTTTGTGGTCTTGGATTGATGTTAAAATCATATAAATTTGAGCCTAGATCTGCTGAGTGCCGCTTTGGTAATAAAAGCATTACCTTCAAGTTGGGAGACTATTTTCCACACAATGGCAAGTTTCGGTTGTTTTGATTTGAATTTTGCAACACGGCATAAGGAACATGAAATGAGGCAAGTGGAACTATTTGAGTGTAATTTTTCCTTTAATTATCATAAACTCCTTGATTCTTATTTTATCAGTGACTTTTTACCTGTCAGTTTAATGCTCTTGATTTTCAAACTTTGTGCTACACATACTCTGTGTAACTTTTAATGCCGATTCCAATTTTCAGGTACGTCTGTATCATTTCTCTGATAACAGTTCCTTGATCTGGAAAACTGGAGCCATCTTGAAAAAAGGAGGACAGATTGCTCTTATCAAGCAAACAAAGTATGTATTACCTAATCAATGCTAAATTTTGGATGAGGATTTAGTAGAAAATGTTGAGTTAAAACTTCTGTTCATTAAAACCGATGGAAACCATTAAATCTGTCTGGAGGAGTAAAAATTAGGGTAACTATGTGAGTTTTTAAATTTTCAAAATTGTATTAGGGATTTTGCTAACAAAACCCTAGGCATTGGGAAGTATAATAGTTCTATTATCATATATCTCACTCAAAATAGAAGCTGTGCCTGAAAAATGTGGGCAAAACTAGTTGTGCTGAAAGAATGGTTTGTGATAAAACTTATGCTATCAGGCCCAGATGTTTGATTGTGACCTTTGACCTGTTGTAGAGATTCAGCTAATCAATTAGAGGTCAAAGTTCAAGGATCCCATCCAGATAACATGCTTTACTTGATTTATGATGTATTCGCAACGCTTGTCAAAGAGTCATTCCATGGTGTTCATTATGACTACCAAATACCATGCCTGGATTGCTTGAAAACCGTAAGTTAAAATTTATGTAGTTCAAGTCAAATGCACAGGCTGTCTTTGCTTGATTTTTTTCATTTCCGGTCAACCTGTTGTCATACACCTGTGCTGGATGCTATCGCGAGTCAAGTCTTAAACTTGCGTGTTTCAGTCATCTGCTTCTTATCATTATCAACATTCTTATGTTTCCCCAATGTAATCGCCGTTGTCTCGCACAAAAATCCCCGCAGCCACTTATGAAGAGATTTTACATATCAAAAGGTTATGCAAAACTTGGTAATGACATGACACTTGCCATTGTTGACTATGTTTATTCTATTTTTTTTGTGTCCTTGGAGCAAAGTTCGACATTCTTTGGTAATGTAAATGACTGAGAGTCATGATTAAAAAACACTACTTTGAAATGTTTCATTCTGAAGTGGAAATAAAATGAGGCACTGCTACTACAGAGCAAAAGCTAGTAAACGTACAAAGTGGGACACGGTAAGTGTGAAATACTGAAAAAAATGACAGGAAAGACACTCAAACAAGTGTAGCGTGCGGCGTGACACTGTTTGCTGCTCATTCAAAATAGATTTTTCGAATGCAATCAGAAGGGACTCCAATACTTTTCGTGCTCTTTGTATCTGGGATATTGTTAAAGTTTGTAAATCCAATGATTACCTCGATGTCATTATTTATTATCCGAATATGAAGACCTCCCAAGTTCATTATGAAAAATAACATAAAGCGAAGGTCCACCCTGTTGCCCAGTATGTCGTTGATTATGAGTTTGTATGCCTTATCAACGAATGTCTGCGTCCACATGTCAAGCAATGTTACGTTAGTCGAATGGTATGCAATCGTTCCCATTGGTTATCTGTGCATCTTCAGAATGGTGCTGTCTAACAACAATATGTCATGAAGGTAAACCATCCGTCAAGAAATTGTGGAAAACACTTCAGTTTGATACATTGGAAATATTGTGTGTTAGTCAATTGTGTCTCTTGGTCAGCAACTATACCAAATGCTCTGTTGAGTTTTGAACATTGTTCTGAGGATACGAATGGAATGGAATAAAGATATTTAACAACGACCAGTGTTGTGTCTTAAACAAATTATCCATATAACCAAAAACATGCTACCCAAGTACAGTAAGTTACGTAAGGGGCATAAATGTTTGATGACAGCTATACCATTTAGTCGTATGCTAAAAACAAGAACGTAAAATTTCTGACAAGTTATTTTTGTTCTGAAATTCCCTTACCCAGTACCTTAGGATTGTGGTGTTTGAGCTCCAGCTATAATATTTAAAATCGTTTAAATGTGATGTGAAAATTGTTGATTTCACATTCACTCACAGCGTTAGTGCCAGTTATAGGCAATGAATCTCAAGATTGTTTGCCATTCATTGTGAGTTCGAGTTAGTCTATCTGTGTGTGGTCTTGTTTACAGTCATCTTACATGGAGCCCTGCATGATAGCTGCCAGTAAGATACGACGTGCCTCTGAGTTGAAGGCAACCTTTCTGCAGTGCGACAGCTATTTCCATACCCTGTCCTTACCTGAGCTTCATGGTATGTAACTTTTCCAGTCAATTTTGTGTATTAGTTAAGGGTTATTACATAATTAGTTGCCATCTGTCTCTCGCTTTTGGTGAGACCCTCCTTCGTCCTGCCACTGCATCAAACTGTCCTGCTTTTTGACACAGTGATAGTTACATAGGTGGCAAGATCATGATAACAGATGGGTGTTTACTTTGTATGTTTTCGGGCTTTTCAGTTATTTGCTTTAAGTTATTTTCTCCTTTTTTGCCCATACCATAACCATAGCTATTTTTTGACGTTGGCCGATGTTGGAGACATAGCTATATGTGATGCATTTCAGTATGATCGTGTCTAGTGTCCGATGACATTCACTTGGATCACCTCAAAATCCAACTGCTGCCTGGTGATTTGGTAATTGGCCCAATTATGTTGCAAACCCAGCACAATTAATCAAGGAGATATTGCAACTTTAAACAAAGTTAACATTTTAGGTTGTAAAAGTCACATTTCTTGTCAAAATTCAAAACCTAATCACTTGAATGTACTTTTCACAAACTATTAAAAAATTATGCTATTTACAAACTTTCAAAACAAAATTTAAAAAAACTGTTGTTGCCTCCATTATGTTTATGGTGAGTCTCATTATGTTTATGGTGGGTCTCATTATGTTTGTGGTGGGTCTCATTATGTTTATGGTGGGTCTCATTATGTTTATGGTGGGTCTCATTATGTTTATGGTGGGTCTCATTATGTTTGTGGTGGGTCTCATTATGTTTGTGGTGGGTTTCATGTTTGTAGTGGGTCTCATTATGTTTATGGTGGGTCTCATTATGTTTATGGTGGATCTCATTATCTAGAGAAGTATAACATTAGCAGCCTTAAGCAGTTTAATTAACCACAACAGCATGGTGTCTTTGATCTAAACTGGCAGAATCTGTGGTGTGCAAACCAGTCAAGTTGCCCAATCTGAACTGTTTAATTGTCAAAGTTTCAAATACCAAGCATGATTTACAAAATGGTCAAGCACTTGGAATAAACTATAAAAAATCTGTGACAATGACACTTTCTTGATATCAATATGTGTACAAAGACAACATGAGTGCATGAAAATGCAAAAAAATTGAAAATCGTGACTATTCACGGCATCGACAACACCTACAAGGCCTTGACAATGAGTCACTTAGTTTAAATTTAACACTTCTGTGTCTGCTCAGAGAAGGGTTCTTGTTGTCAGAGAGCCTGCCTGGGTTAAAGCCCAGAGGCCCTCTCTGAAAAGGCACTGAGGTGTCAAATTTAAGCGTCTATCTGACTCATCATGTAGAGCCTTCCAGTTGTTGTTGATGAGCACCTGCAGAGGGCGATGAAATTTTCACTGTAAACAGACAGTCATCAATTCAAAGTAGAATGAGCCAGGTGGCCCCGCAATGTCGGGAAGTTTGTTTCATGGTAATTCCAGTTGTCATGCTTTATAATTTTTGCCTCTATTTAATATTCACCTGGATGAAGAATAATATCCGTCCTCTAACCATAAAAAGTATTGGTTTCTGAACTGTCAGGTATTGATTGAGGAATAAATATTAAACATGAGAAAAATCAACAATTTTGGATTACATTCAAGGAGCAAATTGTGTTTAAGCTTGTGTTTTGATAGCATATAAGAAAATAATTGGCCCTGTTTGATATAAATTACATTGCTTTATTTTGTTGTATTTTACGCGTTTTATTCCTGTGTTTCTATTGCAACTAAGATGAAGGAAGTTGATTAAGAGAATCTCAACCATCAATGAACCATGATTAAGTTCTTCAACCTGTTGATTGTGTATCTTTAACTAACGACTAGTAGGCTACTCATGAATCACGAACTGGTTTTCTTACTGCCATTTGCATATTCCAGCATAATTCTGAAATTTCAAGAAAGATGTTGCATTTCATTTATACAGCTGTGATGCCCCCGGACAATAGTCAGGATTTTGATACCCAGATTGAGCGAACTGTGAACAATCTTAAGAATCTGCGTCTCGACATGTCAACAGACTTCTTTATGCTTTACTGTGGCGAGGATTTGCCTAATGGAGAACTTATCACGCACATCGATCCTCGAAGATTAAAGACCGACTTGGAGGAATTGGGTCATAAGGTGTAAGTACCAGGCTAGCTTAATCCAGGCAAAATAGATTTGCGCATGTTACCATCAACCTCTGTATCAAGTTAGTGGATATTTACGCCATTTTGTCGAGGTACTCAGTTTGATCTTTATGCCACCGTATTGTGATATCAGATACAACATTCACAAGTGTATAATTATGACATTCCAAAACAATGCTGTTCAATTCTTTTACTTTGTTTGAACTATGTTGCAATGAAACTTTTGGAATTCATGTGAGTACCACACTGCTTTAGTAGTCGAGACTATCCCATTATGACGAGGAACGATTACGCTCAGTCTGTAGCAGTGATTGTCTGTCATTTCTTCTCAAGCCTTGAAATCGGGTCCAATCTGTGAATAATGGTGTGGGGTAAAACAAAACTAGTTTTTGACTAAAGGCACAGATTATTGTGGCTTTAATTTCTTCCATGAATTTTTTTTTCTTGTTAGGTACTCAAATTTGTTGCATTTCAGCTCAACTTTACTTTCAAGATGGTGTCTATGGCAGCCATATTATTTATTTTTTCATTCGAGTTCCTCCAAAATGCATTGCTTTTGAATTCTCAGAGGAACACTCTTGACTACTCAACAAAGAGTGACAAAATTTTTACAGGGTTTTTGAGATATATGGCTTATTTTCAAAAATGGGTAAAAGTTGGCACTTTTTGTCAAATTGTGTTCAAACTTTAGTATTTGAATAGACCATTTTATGAGATTTAAGGATACATAGGGCTTTATCAGCCAATTATCTACAAAACTATAAAATTTATTTGTTAAAATTCTATATTTTCTGAAAGAAGAACTTCATTTTGTGGAATTTGATTTTGATCTGTCATTGATTGAGTCAAGTCACCATGGCTTTTTAGGAAATTGAGTAAACCAGAAACTAAGGTACATCGTTATCAAAACACTTGGCATGAATGGCATCATCAAATTTAATTGTTCAAGATTAAATGTTGTAAACACTTATGAGTTTACGATGAATGTTTTCAGTCATCCAGTTGAGTAATAAGGTAGAAAAATTAAGAAATCTCACACTTACGGTTACATAGAGATGGCTACGGTACGTCCTCCTCTCGAGGACTTCATCAGGCCACTGAGTTGTCACGTGACTTGTCATGTGATCTGCCGCACAGTTTTTGCGGGATCCTCTTCAACGCCCTATCCTGCAAAAACTGTACGACAGATCACATGACCAGTCACGTGACAACTCAGTGGCCTGATGAAGTCCTGGAGAGGAGGATGTAACGTAGCCATCTCTATGTAACCGTAAGTCCAGTAATGGATTTATTAATTTTTCTATTAAATCCTCTTTTATTTTTATGCAGCTTAGGAGGTTTTTGTATAAAATCATAAAGTTCTTATTTTTTTCATAGCCCTTCTTGCAAAAGTGGATCATTTTAAAAAATAACACAACAGCGTTTTGTAGATCAGTGCATAAATCATAGAATCTGAAAATGAGGTTTGATGAAATTTATACTATTGTGTTCTCTGGTCAATGTGTTTTCATTTCAAGTCAACAATGCCCTTTTGAATCCCTGAAAATTAATGTTTAATGTGTGTAATGATGGAGAGATCATTCAGTCGCCTTTGATGGCTGTTGACAACACACCCTGTGGAGTAGTAACACTGTGGAATTTCTTATTTCACTGAGTTAATTTAGCACTAAAATTTCTTTGACAGAAGACGATCCTTTGAATTTTTTTGCCTTTAATGATCCAATCTTATCGCTTGCAAGTTGATATGCTACAGTAGTGCAGGGTCTCATGGTCATTTTGCATCAACTGTTGTTCTGTTTAGATGGTGGTCAGACAACATTAAGGAGGTTCCTGACGTTGCTCTCACATTGGCCATCAAAGATGCAAGGGTATGTAATGTAATTCCTTGTGGATACCTTAGCCTCGCTGTCAATCATGTGCTTTTAAATACTTTGCTAAAGCCATCTTGAAAATATTTTTGGTTGCCCTTCACTTCTCTGACATTGACTCTAATGTAGGTAAAATATTATAGAAATATGGACCAATACTGAAGGCAATGCCAGTTTTTTGGACTGTGGGAGAAAAATGCTCGATTGACTGACAAATTCTATCAAAACACGAAACTGAGGTCGGTGGGAGTGCGCCTGCACGATTTTGGAAATGCATTTAACTGCCATTGGCACCTTTGTTGGTTGCTTTATTTTCGACAAGAAAATTGTTATCCATCAATTTTGAGCTAAATAATGTGAATTTTGCTGAAACATCATGCAGGGCATGTACACCACTAACTTTAGGACGGATTTGATGTGGCACCCTTGTTAATTTTTCCATTTTTGTTGAAGTGATGATGAATTTCGTCAAAACTTTCCGCTGAGGTATGAGGCGGGAATGTGTTAGCGCCACTTAATTTCCAGACACATTTGACTACTGTGGCAACCCCTTTTGGTTGTTTTATCTTACTTGACATGAGACACAGTCATCTGTCTATTTTTTGATAAAATTTTTCACAGAGGTACATGGTGGGATTGCTTTTTATTACTTACTATAAAGTAAGAGTTGTTTGGATGAATTCTTGAGTGTATCACAGTGTATTTTTGGTGCCAAATAATGTGCATGTATATTTGTGGAGAAAGGTAATAAATATATAAACAGTCTTTTGCAAAGTATAAAATGATATCTTCATCTTGTCTTATTATGCCATTGGTTTGTAGGCTGTGATGGTGTTGATCTCAAAGAAGTTTGTCCAAGACAAATTCTACACTGACACGTTATACCGTGTTCGCGAGTCTCACCACAAGGAGGTGCTGCTTGTTGTCATTGAGTCTGGCTGGCAAGAAGCTTCTGCTGGATTTTTGACATCAGATGACGTCTACGTCGACATGTCCAGTACTGACTTGTATGACGTAAAACTAGAAGAAATGATGCAAATGATCCAGAAACGTTTCAGTGCCCAGGAGGAGGTTGGTGACAGTTTGCTTAATACTGTACTTGTTTAGTTGTTTTCTGTGTTGCATGAAACAGTCCCAAATAGAGACATGGATTATGTAGTTAGGGCACTTACCATTTGTTTGTATTTGTTGAGGATTTGTAGGTTGGATTATGTTGCTCATGTTGCTCATGCTGTAAACATTCCCTTCACATTATGGCGTTTTCCCCATTGATCCCTACTTGTTCTATTCTATAGCCCAACAAGTTGGGAAGATGACCCCTGTAGCCAATATCTTACACAACTGATAAACTTCATTCTGGCATTTATGGTTGGAGGGCCAGCTCTCTTTTGTTCGATATTGCTCTTATATCCAATAAGATCGTATCTTGCCTGAATGGGCTGTGCTGTTAAAAATAAAGTTGAGTTATAACACATTTGAACATAAAGCAATAGCATTTCTGAATTCCTCGTCAAATGCTGATCATGTTTAGTTCTTGAATCGCCAAAATCGCCCAACTACTACCCAAGTTACGTCAATCTATTCTTTCCGAACGTACCAATTCGCTCTGGGTTTGACTGTGTACACATGTGGTCAGTAATCAGCCTGTTAGATAATTGGCCTATCTGTGTTGTCATACCAGACAAAAGACTGTGCTTGGCAGTTAACAAAGAAGCTAAATAGATGTTATCACACACTCACAACCCTCTTCCTCTGGTAAAGTCACTGAACCGGAGAACGCCGTAATGAAATAAGATAAGGATTGATTTGGATGTCAAGTGGTCTCCCTGACTGGTTCTATCCACATTCCAGTCCCACTAGTGGGCTAATAATCAATAGAGTAACTCTATTCATTAAGTCACATAGTGAGGGTAATTATTCCTTCTTACCAGATCATGTCTGACTACTGGGAACTTCTGTAGATAAGCCCATGGGCATGTATTCGGAAAATGAAAATTTTCAGGCGTTTTAGCAACATCAAATAAAAATCCAGGCGTTTATTTGGAAAAGGGGTCTTTTAAAGGAAAACCATAGTTTTGCTTGACTTTGCTCTCTTTTCCTTAAAATTGCGTCTTTAAGCTTTTTTGTTAAGAAATACATAGTTTGCCAACGCCTTGTTCGTTTTTATAGATGACAAATGCTCCACAAAACTGAATTTCTGACAAAAAGTTGACACTGAGTGGACTTTTAAGAACAAAATTTCCAAATAAATGCCCCACTGTCTGGACACTTGACACTATAAGTTGTAACACCAAATAAATGCCTATGGCCGTGTATTTGGCATAATTTTCTGAATAAACGCTCATGGGCGTTTCATCGCGTGGGCTTATCTACAGAAAACCCCAGTAATAGGGTTGAAAGCAGCAAGGTGCTGTTTTCTTCATTTTCTTTTGAGGACATGGAAATCAACAAAGCATAAAATCCAAATAGAGCAATAAAATTTAGACTATGTGGGTTCTTGAATTTTCAAAGTTTGTCAATTCATAAATGCTTTTGCCTGCAAAAACCCAAGCCTTGAGTGTCTAACGTGGCTTATCAGCTAATTATGCATTACTGACTCATGATAGAAGCTGTGCCTAAAAGAATGTGGATAAACCCATCCTGCTGAAGGATTCTGGTTTAAAGGTCATTTTCACCCCACCGTCTGTCTGGTTTAAAGGTCACATGTTCTCCACATGTAGAAACAGACAAACCAACCATGTTGCACTTGGTCAGTATTTCTCTTAATCAGCATTAAAATATCAGGATGTGCACTCAATGTTTTTCATAGGAAGTTTTCCCAGAATGCTTCATAAGTTACTGCTGGTCAAATAGCAAGGATGCCGTCAGCCAGGGTGTTCCTGAGGTCAGAGGGGGCTTGGGCTGGTATGACCCTAGAGACTTGAAAAAGCTCATTGAAGATGCTGGCGTACCCTGTTGGATGGACATAGAACGTGTGGGAAACACGGGAGGTCTCTTTGAGGACATTGCCAAGGGCCTGCGTAAGGCAAAGGTTGTCATCGCATGTGTTTCTGACCAGGTATGATTGTGAAACACCTTTTGCTATAGTTACTGCTCGGGATTTGTTTGATAAACCTAAATTTTATATTCGGGATATGGGAATTATCACTGATCTAGGTGAATAACTAGATGCTAAAAATTATCTCACAACTTGTGGAACTTCCTATAAAATAATTTCCCAACATTGCGGAGGTGGCTTGCTCCTACTGGGGATCGATGACTGTAGTTGCTGGTTCCCACAAAGATTTTGTCACCCTCTGCCGACAACAACTGAAAGGCCCTCACAGTCAGAGTCATGGTAGGGAAACAAACATCTACCCGAACGATGGACTTTCATTAATTGTTATAATTGTTTTGTTACAGTATGCTGAATCCAAGAATTGCCAAATGGAGTTTCGATTTGCTGTAAAGGTTCTCAAACTTCCTGTAATTTTAGCCGTTGTTGGAAAAGGTGTGAAGTGGGTCACAACTGAGGTACAGTCAGATACGAGTTATTCTTAATGAATTAGTGGGTGTGTGGCTGGCTATAGTTGAATTCAGGTCATTGTCTGCAAATGATCAAACGTTTGGGGGATTTTTGCCTCCTGCACATTCATGTGTTTGCATTCATTTGTTGCTGAATGTTTTGATTTTAAAGCTGATGAAATCTTAGAATTAACACATCCTCGCTAAGTGTGGCCAGTTAGATAGGACCAGTAATACAATTAACTAACTTTAAAGAAATTTGATCATCACCAATTTTGTATGCTAGCAAAATCTACAAGGATCTTGGTTGTTTGAAATGTAAGGAAACGTGAAAAAGCATCGAAGATTGCAGAATTGGAAGAATTTTCATGTATTCTGCGAGTAATTCACATATTTATACTAATTTTTTAAATTCATGCCAAGAAAGATTTTATTTGCCACCTAACAATATACAACAATTTGTGGATTTAACATGAAAACTGATTTTCCAAGCTTGACAGAACGCTAAGTTGCATAAATCTTTCAGATCCTATGTCCTTTATTTCAGAGGATGTCTGCATTTACACGAAATGATTTCTATGTTCAGATACTACGTATCAGAAGAGGAAGTGGATTGTCGTCGTGTTCTGCTTGTAAACGTCATTCTATTGTTCTGGCTCTCTAATTAGTTTCTTTCCATTTTCAATGTTAAGGTCGGTATGCTGTCCACAGACCTTCCTAGAGTGAGCCTGATGACAGAAGACCAATCAGCTCTAGATGAACTTGTGTCAATGGTGAAGGAAAAACTTCCGGTGGTGTCAGAGAAACCTGTCCAAAAAGATGACAGTAAAGAATTTGCTCTAAATGTAAGGTCTATGAGAATACCTCATCATTTGTCCCAGTATTCTTTGAAAAGAATTTCCAACTGCCATTTTTTTACTTTTGTTGCATTCATGCTGTGGCATCAAATGAAGGTACGGTAAAAATTCCTGAATTAAGGACAGCGAAAAAATAATTATTTTGAACCTGTTCAAAATTTTAGAAATAAGCAATATTGGCCGTCCGAAATTCAAGAAATATGAGAAAGACAGCAAAATTGACAGTGTCTGAAATCTTAGAATTTATACGGTTGGGTGCTGACAATGTTTCGATTTGCGGTTATAGACCCTTTGAACAGCCACGCAGATTTGTGATCGTTATTGCAGACAAGAAATTCACACAATGTCCTCAAAAACATAAACAGCGATGGTACTGACTCTGAACTCAATCGACTTACAAAAGTTTGTGATAGGAATATGTATTTGTTGTGTAACATGCCTTGACTGGTTATTCGCAATATCCATTGGTGCTCAGCATCATCATGTTAAAATGTTCGCAAACCAAACACAGACAATACGACTGCAGTGTGTGCAGCCCTGGTTTGTTTCTGGGGCAGCACGTACGACATACTAATGTCATTCAAACATGTTCCTGCCGAGATACATGTAAATAAGGCCCCGCGGTCCTAGCTTGGTTATGGATCCGGGCGTTTACTTGACAGTTATAGAACTGTTGCTTTATGCGACAGAGGTATTATACAATCAATAAAAGTTTGGAACTGTTATTCTGAAACATAGCTCTAGGCCAGATCACGAGTAGAGCCTGCTTAGTTCTAATGGCAAAACAACACCTCGCGCAAGTGACTGTTCAAGTAGCCGGCTATGAGTGCGTTAACTTCTTCAATGCTAATTATGCTTTAATATAAAAGCGCTTCGTCCCAATAATCTCGGCCCTTGCATTCCTGGTACTGCTGTTGTAATTTTATCTGTCCTATGTTCACTCCAGCCCAATAGCAGTGCCATCTGCTAAATATATTTATTTTTATGGGCATAATAATATATGTAGACTTAGATCAATCTCCTTTACGGGCCCAGGTTTCATTTTACAAATCACACGCCATAGGTCAAACGACTCATGAAAGGGACTGGGTGGTAATGGAGCAACTTTGACTAAAAATTAATAGGTTCACTCAGCCTGTTTATTCAAGATGGCTTCAATATTCTTAATCTTGGTGCGAGAGAGCCCAAACATTTGGTGTAGAACACAAAATAGCCAAGGGTATTAAATAGAACGACAGTAGGGAGACATAAAGATATATTTACAACATGAACATTTTTAATGTATACTGCTTGACAAAAGACATGGATTTACTTTTAACAAGTCTGTTTTAACTTGACACTGAGCATGATTGTTTCGCCAATTCGGGTGCAGGTTGGGGCATCGAGAGCAAGGTAAGTGGGCCGCAGGTTTGCTAAAAGAAATTGAAGCCGCGAACTTGGGATTCAACTTGATAACACAACGGTCTCATCACTGGTGCTTATTAAGTAGCTGTTAATTCAAGTACTATGGGGGACACTATGGCGATTACACAAAAGTTGGAGAACATACATTTCATTTGCGTAGTGAAACCGCGATCAAGGATGGCAAATATTTTGAGTCCATGATTACAACTACCAACAAAACGTGCGAGATATACACAAACCCTCCACATCGATAACTACAGACTGCGACATCATTCAATACATTACACCGGTGGCAGTTTTAAATGATGTGTAAATAATCAGCATTATTTGATAAGCTTACAGATTTATATTCAGCACCCGATCATGCAAAAAAGCACACTGTCCGAAATGTGAGAATTACAGCTAATGCCGCTGAAATCGATATATCCGAAATTGGAGAAATGCAAAATTCGACTATGTCTCAAATTTCAGAATCAAAAAATTCAGTTTGTGTTGGATGTAGGTGTCTGAAATTTGGGAGACTGTCCTAAATTCGGGAATTTTTACCGTAAAATTCAAAACTTAATTTTTTAACTCTTAAAGGCGAAGATGTCTGCTGCAGTGATAGTCGCAGTTCACTTTTTTGCACTTTTAGCCCAAATTGATCTAGTAACATATCCTTAGGTCAAATCGATTGATTAAAAAAGTTCCCCAGCTACAACAGTTTTTTTGAATATCAAAATTCAGTGTGCAGTACCTTTCCAGATTTAGGACTCAGGAAAAAGTGACTGACTGACTGCGCAGTAAATAAACAATATTTAACCATTAAAAGTTCCTCGTGGACAATATTTCTAATATTTAAAAATGTTTTAGTGTTTTCTGCTCTTATATTTCATTTTTCCAACATTGCTCTTACGAATATGATATTTTAATTGTTTGTTGTGCTACACTGGATAAATCATTTTCATATTCAATATTATGATTTGCTAGAACAGACCAATTAAATAATTACATTTGTGTCATAAGGTGACCTAATACCATCAGACAACTCAATTATCTACCTCAGTAAACATGGTTATGCTACCACTTTTCAACATGTCCAATGCAACAAAATAAACAATTGTCCGAATTTAAAGGCGGCCACCAGGTTAGACGTGTGGTATGGTGGTCCTCACAATGTTTAGTTATCACGTAAGATGGAACCTCTCAACATTGAATTAGGCTGCAAGGAGGTAGAGATTTAATTTAGCGATTCTGACAGTGTATTCATGATTCTCTCGACCATTGCATTGTTTCCAGATCCTTTTTATTAACCACCATCTGACCATAGAAGTTGTGACTTGGTCTCCTGGCAGTCTACTGGAAAGGTGTATATCTGTTGATTACTAGACTGTCAATGCTGATCTTAATGCCAGTTTTATCAACATTGTTATTTTGCAAAATTTCCCTACCGTTTTCTTTTTAATTGCTCATCCTCTAAAATAGATGATAATGTTTGTGTACAGAAGTGTGACCTCTAGTGACCTATTTCCCTCTAGGAATTGATAGAGTTGGCCCAACGGAATTTTCTTCGCCAAGCCGCTGGATTTGCCGCATCAGCAGAGTTGTCGCCATATCCAAGACTGTTTGTCCTCGATTTCCTTGAAGAAACCTCTTCAAATGAAACACTGAAAATTGCAGATGAGAACATGGTAAATTTTTGTATGAGGAATGTTGAATACTTTCTTAATATCAGTATTATGTGCAGGTGTAGCTAAAAGGGCAGTGTCAGATAGAAATATATAACTTTGTTTAACACCCCGAGCCCTCTCTGTTTAGGCTTGTTGAGCCATAACATTGAATTGAATGGGCTTGTGTTGGTAACCAACAATACATCCCTTAAAAATAAACTGTACAGGTACAGGTCAAAATGAATATTTGGATGCTGATCAATTTTTTCACATGATAATTCTTTTGAGTTTGTGCAAATTATTTGGCCTACATAATGGGAAGACACCCTGATGACATTCCTGGAATGTTCACTTCACAGATAGGGTAAATCAGTTGTTGATGGTAATGAGCAGTGAACTACATAATCCGTTTACATTTTTTCAAGGGTAGTAGATCATGACAATTTTCTGATCACCTTCCATTATTTTACAAACTTGTTCGATGTGATGAATTAGACACAAGTGACCTCAATCCCTATACTCAGATTAAATGGAATAACAAGACCTTTGAAATTTGTAATAATTTACAGTATAATTTCGCTAACGATCTATTACATAAGGTGGATTCTCAGTTGGAGAACAATGACGTGGATGCAGCAATTTCAATGTTAGAGACGTCTTTCGTACAGACTCCATTGTGTGGTGGCTCGTTAACTGTTTAAAGAATTTTGGTGTGGCAAAGTAGAAATTAAAATAACTGTGAATTGAAAATGCCTTGAGTGAAAATTGAAAGTTGTGATGAGTCGCTTATTATAAAATTGTAGCTAATTTCAGTTGCAAATTCTTGTGAAAAGTATATCAATTGCATTTCTTTTAGGATGCACGGACTGCAGACGCAACTGAGCAAGACCAGAAGGGAATCTTCTGTATCAGAGAGCTCTGTGAACATGAAGACGTATGTTTTTTTTCTTTCTAAGTAGCAGCACTTACTGAGTGTTTTCTGGTTTATTGGAGTATATAACATTCAGCATTTCTGTACTAGTGAGCAGTTTTCTTAAAACTGTGTACTTCTTAATTTTCGGTCAAAAAGTGTGGTTACGGTGAAATCTCGCCAATTTCAGACGAAAATAGTAAATTGCTGATTTTCTTACCATTTTTTAAAGGCTTGTTACGAGTGCCGACATTTTCTCGGAATCATTGTCTATTGGCAGCTATGGTATAGATCTTTAAAAATGATATAGCATTCATTTGTTGATACCACTTATCTTTTATGAAACAATGAAAATATTAAATTTCATTTGTCAGACATATGGTGTCCTAGATTGGTGAAATTGTATGTAATGGTAATTCATTTTGTCCTTGGAGTGGGCACCTAGTCTGCCTAGAGGCTTAAAATTTTATGGGTAGTTGTAAATATCAATGGTTGTAAGTATGGTGGTCCACACACAAGTGGCCTTTTGAAGTTGACATGCAAGGTGAAAATAGTTCTGTGGGAACCCTGCTTTTAGTGGTACAATGTCCCTATGTACCTGTGTTATTAAACACAGACTAACAAAGGGCTTATGCTCTTGGCTGAGAAGATAATTGTTTTATTACCCTCACAAGTTTTGAATAGCCCAGCTCAGAATGTTAGAACACAATATGATGAAACAGTGAAGTTTTATTTCATGGAAATTTCCAACAATAAGTGAAGAAGAAGAAAACTTTTTGCTGCCACAGTTTTTTTTTACATTTGTTGTCAACATGATGAAATTTTGTGCATTTTAACAATACAATGAGCTTTTGAGAAATAGAAAAATGTCAACTGTGTTATTTTTGTTGGAGTTTGTGGTAAGTTTATGCTAATTGAAAAAAGGCTTTTAATAGTTATGGTATAAGTAGAGTCAACTTACCCCGAGGCTAAAATGTTGTGAGTTCATACGTTTCGGACTGCTCTCCACAGTTCTTTGTCAACGATTGATGATGGGATGTCCAAGTTTCCAGCATTTCTGTTCTCTGGAAGTAGTATGACGTCATAGATAGGCGGAAAACAGAACAGCAAGAAAACTGGAACATTCAAACACACCCCACTGTACTTCAAGTGTCTCAGCTTTGGCCGTGTAGGGCAAAAATTTCCAATACGATTCATAAAGTCTATGCTACTTTTCGCTCTGTGGGGGCGACGTTTTTCTTTGCCCAATATTGGCTAGGTATGTTTTTTCCAATGTGAATGTTTGGGCCTAAATTTTTTGAAGGTCGTGCATAAGCCTATTTATCAAGATTTTAGGTCATGTCACATATTGTAACAGCTATATGACTTGTTTTGTCCTATTGCAGGGCTGGCATATAAGTGGAACTCCCATTTCGTTGAGTTTGCTGCTAGCACCAGAACAGACATTTGATGACTTTCTCAAGTCTATTGCTGGCTACATGTACAGAATGTTGACCGTTCTAAAGTATTCAGCCAGTGACCTACCAATATTTTATCTTCCTGCTGGCAGGGAAGTTTACAGTCAATTGGAGAAGGTGAAAATTCTGGATTTTAGTTGCTATGTAGTCCTTAGTTCAGAGTTCCATACTGTAAACATCCCCATGAAACGAGATTAGGATCAATTTGGAGAAATCTTTGACTTTCTCCAATGTCACGTGCTCGGCCTAACCATTCCATCCACATTCCAGTCTCACTAGAGAGCTTGTCATCAATAGTGCGACTCTGTTCATTAGGTTACATAGTGAGGGTAATTACTGTTTCTTTTCAGATAGTATCTGAAAAGAAGGCTTCAATGCATCCAGTCTCTATTTTTCCATTTTCTTTTTGAGACATGAAAACTGATGGAACCATAAAATCTGAATCGAGGAGTAAAAGACTACATGTTCTTGAATTTTCAAAATTGGTCAAGTAATAGAGAGTTTGTCAACAAAACCCCAAACCGTGAACTAGTCGTTGGAAAGTGGTTTCTAGTCTGACTTAGCTAATTATAGGCATCACTAACTCACAATAGAAGCTGTGCCTGAAAGAATGTGGATAAAATCCAGTTGTGATAAGGAATCTTGTTTAAAAGGCATGTTCTTGACACCTATTAAGTGCCGTTTACACTACAAAAGTTGACACGGATCAGCCGACATGGATCGAGATGTTCCAGTGCAAGTATGACACGGAGCAAATTCACACTGCAGTGACAACTTTTGCCACCCGCTTGTGAAGTAGAGCAATTTGCGCTTGATCATCTTGCTCCGTGTCAATTATATGTCTAAACGCAAAACTGGGGCAATTTAGCGGAAAGGATCATCTCTACTGCGCTTGTACAATGACTTACATACGGGTTCCCTGTCTCTGCAACTCCCACTATTTGAAAATCTGCACATGTGCGTTCCACTCTCCAGCCTACAACTTGCGTCTTGTCACAGTTAGTGAGTTTTGTGTAAACGGCTGCTTGACACCCATCAATTTGCTCCGTGTCAGTTGCGCCAGGCCAAACGTTGATGTCTAAACGGGACTTTCTACGTCTAGTTGCTTTCTTTCCTTCCTGACATATTAATTGTTGTTCCTTGTTTTGGATTTTTAAACATCTTACAATGCATTAACATATCAGAAATTATTTTTGAGTCTCTACCTTTCAAAAATGTGATCCCATTACAAGATTTTGTAGTACCGTATTCGCTCTAATAACCGCCCAGGGCGCTTAGAAAAGTTCGTTTCAGGGGGCGCTTATTGTAACCTAAGACGGTTGAAACCCGTCTGCGAAATGGGTGACATTGGAAGCTAAGATTCATCATATTTACTCTCTGTGACCTATCTGTAATCTATGACAGACTTTCTACAAAACTGTGGTGCATTGCTATCAAACTTGGCTGTTAAATTACGATCATCATTTTACAGAAAATTGTGCTGAAATTCCAGGGCAAAAACTCGCCGACTGACTGCCTCGGAAACGTCGATATAGCAATTTGTATGCACGAATGAAAATAGTTTCGACTCAAGCAAATTACCTGAAATCTTCCTAAAGTTTTCCAAATAGCGCCCCTAAGATTTTTAAATTCTTGTGGAGTCGGGATTAACAGCAGGTTAAGTCCAAATCCCTGCTAGATTGTGCCATCTATGATCGTAGGCCTACCCGGCAACATGAGAAAAATCTAGACGAACACACATGTTGTCACGTGACATTTGTCTTGAAGTTCGTCTGCCGCGCCTGTGTGAGTAAGTGAGTGCTTGCGTGTCACCAGAGTTCAATTGTCAGAGCCAAACGCAATCTAACGAGCTAGATGTGCATTGTATCTCAAGAAATTTAATTAACACAAACAGTAAAGCAGAATGTGTTTTATTCAGCACTTGCCAGTCTCATCTGCTAAAAAACGTTCGACAATTGTCTCGGTAAGGCCCACATTAGTCACCTTGTGGCTGGATGCGTACGTGACAGTCTGGCAGTTATTTTTAGGATGTAAGGATTTGTAAGCATTCACTTTCAGTGGTCATTTTATCGGATATTTGGCTTTAAAAACACCAATTATGGTTTATTAAACAATCCCTCATAAAAATGATGCAAAAGTTTTGTATGGTATTAGAAACTGTCAGAAATTAATGCCAATATTTATTTCTTGCCGATGCTATGCTACCCATTGTGAACAGACTGGTCTCGAAGATTAATGTCTGCGATGACAGGTGTGTAGCGCGTACTTCCTGGCCACGTGCTTTTAACACCAAATTTTTTATTAGTCTTCAATTCGCGGTGTTTACATGTACAAAGAAATTTGGAATCCTGTTGAAGGAGAAGATATGGAATCTACACGTTGGAAAGATTCAATCCTGTTGACAAGTATGCTGCATCTTTTCTGAAAGGTCAGACTCTAGTGGGACACGCTCCTCGCAAGATCAGCAAAACTTGCGTTCTTTTGAGAGCACAGCGGAAGTTTGAAGTGTCTTGTCACGGCTAAATACAAACATATAGCGGCAAGGCTGGTGGTCTAGAAACTCCCACGCACAATGATTTTTTCTGGACTGCCAGATCTTGTCGACAAATTGAAGGCGTTACTGTGGAATTTTAGCGCTGTAGGAAAGACATTTTTCGCCTTGTAGATATTCATGGGCTGGGCACTTATTTCAGCAAAGTCTGAAAACGCGTGGGGGGCGCTTATAGGGGCATGGGCGGTTATTAGGGCGAATACAGTAAGTATGATTTGTTGAACAAGCACTTAAATTGTATCATACCATCCCCAGTAGCCATCTACTCGGGATGGTAAAAATTCCTGAGCAAACAGCAAATTTTTGTTCAGTATAACATGCCATTTCACGTCCGTACACATGAAGCTCTAGTCATTAAGATGAGAAGTGTCTAACAAAACAAGGCATTTGTTTACACATTTCCCAGTCTGTGATTAGTCTGTCCAGCTTTCTGTCCCCCATGTCCCTAAGATTGCACAGCCATTGTGCGTTACGGTATCACAGACTCTCTTATGGTTTGTTAACAACAAATTGAAACTTGGCTTAATAAAAAATTGTAAACTTAATACCTGTACTTTAGTGACATCTTCAGTCTGAGATTACACACAGGTAGTTAGCAGGCTAGCTGCTCGTGATTAACTCTACCGAAGTACACCAGCTCAACTGGCGTAGATATCTGATTGGTCTGTAAGTGAGAAGGAACTGGTAGAGTGAATTGTAGGCAGCCACCTATCTGAAATGTCAGTTGTGCATGGATAGTTATTACAAACACAGTTAGGCCATGTCCTGATAAGGTGGAAGTCCCCCTCAAATACGATGGAAGTCACCTGCATATGTGCTCACCACTACAGATTCTTTACGATTCTGACAACATTGCTCTGAAACTGTTACCAACGTGTACCACAAAGGGTTTTGCTACTCTTCTAAAAAGATTTTCTTAACTTTTTCTGGAAAACTTGTTGGTCATTGTGGAAATGGCTCATTACCAATTCAATAGGCTAGTGTGATCTACAGACCTGAAGTTTGACACAGATGAGCTGGCTGTTTGTACATGTCTGGTTGTTATTGACAAAGAATCAGTTGCATTATTTTCATCTTTTGAAAACTTGGGGTGAACTTCGAGACTTACCTGGAAGTGAAGTTTGTAATTAGAATCAGAAATTATGTATTTGCTCATACACTTGTGGACACGCAATTAGCACTATTTTTGGCACAACTCTTGCAAACATTTGCCTGCTTTGCATACTGACTGACCAGGTCTCACATAATTTCTCCATTTGTTTGCTGCTCATCAAAATAACATTTTTTTTGAATTTACATAAGTTTATTTATAACTTATTAGGTTGCCACTGTTGACAAGGACTTTAAGACTGATTACATGCATCTGAGAAGAAAAATTATGGACTTTGAAAGTAGACGTGGACTGCAAGAAAACTTTGGACTCTTAGATAGGTAAGTTCTTTGTACATGTATTGTCGTCCAGTTCCAGGATATTTATTTTGTGAATTTTCATTCAAAAGGTTGATGTGAGGATTGTGGTGTTTTAAATTGGATGCAGCATGAAATAGGTCAAGTGAATGTCTTCTAGCTGGAATAAATCAAATTAGTGGTGAATCTTTTCATTGAAACAAAACAATGAAATCCATTTAGTCCATGGTTTTATTATGTGTAATTCAGAATGCTTTTCCGTATTTAAAAAGAGCAAAGGATTTCACCACAAAACAATGGCTTTCAAAGATGCCATATCATTGGGATTCAAACTGTTGTCAATATAAACAAGTCTTCAATACCGACCACTATAATGGCAACCTTCTGTCAGGAATTGATTCTGGAACCTTTTGGTTGAAGTGCCTTAACTTTACCACTGCAGCTTGAGCTTGTCCCTGTACTTAGAAGTCTTCAATTAGCAGTTTATGTGATCTACTTCTTTGTGCTGTGTTGGTTTGAGTTAGTACCATTATCACAGTCAGGGTATCTGATATGTGCTGCTGTAACTCCTAAACTCCTAGCATGGTCTGACAGATAATTATGTAAAATTTTCCAGACCTTTAACTACACACAAGTCCTCAGCTTTGAGTTGGTCATGTGTACCGTATGCACACTAGTGCCCGGGTAGAGTAAAAAACTGATTTTGACATTGTGCTCTATGGGGACCAGACAATACAATGCAAATTTCTCTTAGAGGAGAATGCCACCCAAAAAAAACTATTTTGTAGTTCTACTCGATAACGGCACGTTCGGTTGCGTTACCTGACACCTGATGGCAGACGGAGGTATTGAAATTATCCAATGACGTCATTGGTTTCACACACAGTCTGTTCAGCAGTTCACAACACGGGTTACTGGTGTCAGCTTATCACTTGAATTCATCGTTTAACACCAATAAATCATCACACTTCGATGTAAAACACAGTAGCTGGTATACATTGCAAGACTTCTTGTAAGTGGGGTACAGTCCTTTGGATTAACCAACTTTTCCCGGATTGTGTTGATCGGTTTGAAAAATGTCTCAACCCCATGTAATTAGAAGGTGTGTGACAATTGCTCAGAAAGATTCTTGATTTAGGGAATGGATACGGATGGTTGACTGAGCTCATCCTTTTTTTTCTCTTTTGAATATTTATTATGTTATAGTTAGTACAATGAATATACAGATCTAGAAAGCACCAAGAGGCATTGTATCTGGGCTAAACAAATACAAAGAAATCTATTTACAATTATACACAAATACATAAATTGATCAAATGATGTTAACATTACAATGACGTATGATTACAAATATAAATAAATCAATAAGTAATGTTACCTGTATACGATGTTACTGTCTCACAGAGATTAATTAAAAAGAAATTTTGAATTTCGAATAAAACCTTATTTTCATTTAGGTCGAGTTCTTTACATCCATTTGGAAAACAATAATTTTGTTTATACATTATTGAGGAAGATCTGAATATTTTTTGTAAACATTAGGGTATTGTTCGAGTGTCTGGAAAACCTATGCCCTTTGCTTCCCGCATGCCGCACAAGCAAAGAAAATATGAGTATTTGTCTGAGGAACATAGAGGTGAAATATTATAATTATGTCTAAATTTGTTGTTGATTAAGAATAGTCCGCATCTTGATCTGTATTGGATTTTTTCATGGTTGCGAGGAAGTTGGACTGATGTCAATGCGACTGGCAAGTCTAGAGTAGTTGTATGCAGTTAGTTATTTTTGTGAGGGATGATTGAAGTTCTTTCTTTTACTTTGGATGGTAAGGAATTCCAGTTGTCAATGCAAGTAAATATCGTAGATCTCCTGAAGGCTTGGCTGAGGGAAGATGGTATAGCGTATAAATTACTTTGTCGCTGTCCTCGTCTTGTGTTACAGTGTTTTCTCTAATAGTTGGTTAACTCTATTAGTTCGTACAGAACCCTTGAAACACCACGTTTGTCTCCAATAGTTCGTACAGCAAGAGTCCAAGGGAAAAATAGTTTCTATGCACATGGGCGCACCCAGGGGGGGCTCGAGGGGCTCGTTCCAGCCTCCCCCCCCCCCCCCC
>NMRA01000299.1:46448-170200 GCA_002633005.1 Phoronis australis | reverse complement strand
AAAGGGGACAAAAAGGTCCGCCTCAGAGAAACAAAAAGTCCAACAAAACGAGACAAAAAGTCCACTAAACAGGCGCAAACGCACAATTCGCAGCTGTGGACGTGGTACCCCGTTTTTTTATAGTCCTTCAGCTGCTTTTGTCGGTAACAGGTCCACATTGTCGGAAATTCGAACCCCCCCATATTAAAGGCTGGGTGCGCGCATGATGCATATTTGCATTGGAAAAAATAATTTGTACACGCTTTTTGGGATAGGTAAAATGGAAATTCATATTCGAATTATAAAACAACACAAATCAATAAGTGCCATTCTGTTCTGTAGGGCTCGAGAAGTCTTTGAGATCATAATTTTGGCGACAGCAAATTAATGTTGAAATGGCTATAGGATTTTCCATTGTGTCGCCAAATGGCGGTAAAAATGTCAGAACAGCAGATTTTCCCAATAAAGGTCCTTTTGCCCTCAAATAAGTCCTTCACAAATACATTTACAAAATTATGCAGCACTAGCACTGTGCCGTCCTGCGGTCTTGTTAGAGCTGATTCCAGCGACTGTAGTGCGCACTAGAGGCGACCAGTGAACTTGCAGTACTCCACTTGGATTGCAGCTATTGAAGCGCGTGCGTGCAAGCTTCTTGTGCTGAAGAGGTTATATCATAGATTATTTATGGTTACAATCCCATGACATGGAGTAGAACTGCGCGCGTATTAGCTGTCGAGCTCTGAGTCGGAGAGTTATTAATTAGTTAAAATCCCTCTGGTAGTTGATCTTTACAATAGCTTTCATTTACATCCAGGCAGCTAAAGATAATGAGAATTGGCACAGATCACTCGATGTTGAACAAACAGTACATATAACTCTTGTTGCCCATCTTGAGCAACATGGAAGTCTGTCCAAAGTACTGTATTCGCCCTAATAAGCGCCTGTGCCCCTATAAGCACCCCACACGCGTTTTCAGACTTCGCTAACATAAGCGCCTAGCCCATGAACATGTACATGCGAAAATGCGTTACCTGCAGTTCTAAAATTCTACAGTAACATCTTCAATTTATCAATAAGATATGACAGTCCTGAAAAATCATTGTGTGCGGAATTTCTAGACCATGAGCCTCGCCGCTATGTCGGTATTTAGCCGTAACTTCAAAAAGAACGCAAAAGTTTTGCTGATCTTGCAAGGAACGTGTCCCACTATGGTCTGGCCTTTCATAACAGACGCAGCGTACTAATGTCAACGAGACTGTATTGTATCTTTCCCGTACAGATCTCCCTCAGCAGGAATCCAAATTTCTGTGTTCACGTGAAAACCGCGAACCAAAGACTAATAAAAAATTTACCAGTGTTAAAAGCACGTGGCCAGGAAGTGCACGCTACATACATGTACCTATCCTTGCACGCATGAGGATAGCATTGGCAAGAAATAAGTATTGCCACCGGTTCCAGCTTTTGCATTATTTTTAACAGAAATTATTTAATTAATCATAACTGGTGGAAAGTTAATAGCTAGCACTTACTGTCTCAACAATGGTGGTTGTTATTACTCCCAAATTGGTTCTGGCATTTGCACACTCAGTTACAGCCTGCAACTGTGGAGAGTAGTTTTAAATTAGTACATTTTAAATGTAACTAAAAACTAAGTTAATTTGTGTTTATCTTGACATTAAGGGCCACTTCCCAAAGGAACGATGGTTTTAAATATGTTTCATACCCGTTTTCGTTATTTCATTTTTAAGACTCTTGTCAACTTGTTTTTTTCTTGCCAGAAACAGGTTGATATCCTTGTATTTTATTTTTAAACTTGAAGTACCAAAACAGTGGTAGACTTTGATTGCCAACGAAACTTAATTAGTTTAGTTATTTGTGAACCCATCCCTGAACTTTACAGATTACAGCTACACTAAACATTTCACGACTAACAAAACTACAGGATCGTCATGTCATAAGTTCAAGTTTAATCTTTATTAGAGCTCAAATCATGAAATATATACAAAAGTGCAAATATGGTGAAAGCTAAACTGAAGATTTGGAATCTCTGGAAATTTCGGTTGCACTGACTACATAACTATTTTAGCTTTTTGTTAGTCATAAAAAATGAAGAGTGGGCACAAGCATGCGCGCACCCAGTCTAAAAAATGGGAGGGTTTGAATTTTTGAGAATGTGGACCTTTTACTAAAGGTTCATGGGGTACGTTCAGAGCTATGAAATCTGCCTTCTCCGAATTTTTGTAGTTCCTGCCTTTTAGTGGACTTATGTCTCATTTTCTACTTTTTCCGGAATTTTTGCTTCTCTGAGGCGGACCTTTTTGCCCACTTTTCCCAATTGGGGGGGGGGGGGTTCGAATGAGCGCCCCTCCCCCGGGTGCGCACATGACAAGTTAAGTACAACTGTTTCCTAGTCAAAAATCTGGTTAAACAAGATGGAAAGAATATTAAAAGAATAATCTATGTGATATTGTTAACTCTGCTCAGTGTGTAAATCCACCGAGTATATCAATATGCACGGTCGTTTATCTTCATTCGCACCCAATATTTGTAGTTTTTAGCTTATTAGTTCATCGATTTTTAAAAATCGAAAACCATACTTGGTTATTTTTTCCAGCTGAATACCGCCGTGGTGTTTGTTTTTAACGAAAATTATTGGTTAGTGCATTTTGAAAATTCGCCAAGATGTACAGGCAGATATGTTTACTACAGCTTATGGCTGTATTACGGTGTTTTCCCGTTGCTCCCAACTTGTTCGATTCTATAGCCCAACAACTAGTTGGGAAGAACACCCCTGTAGGCAACATCTTACACGAATGATTAACTCCATTCTGGCATTGACGGTTGGTCTGTGCTGCTAAAAATAAAAGTCAAGTTATAACATATTTGAACATAAACCAATAGCATTCCTGAAATCCTCGTCAAATGGTGATCATGTTTAGTTTTTGAATTACCAAAATCGCCCTACTACAAACAAAGTTACGACAATCTATTCTTTCCGAATGTGTACCAGTTCGCTCTGGGTTTGGTTGTGTTCACATGTGGTCGGTAATAAGCCTGGTAGATAATTGGCCTGCCTGTTGTCATACCAGACAAAAGACTGTGCTTGGCAGTTAACAATGAAGCTAAATGTTATCTCGCGTTCACAACCCTTTATGTCTGGTAAAGTTACTGAACGGAAAAACGCCGTCATGGGGGTAATTACACTTCATTGGGTCTTGCTGACACCGGAATTAATGCGGTCATCACAACTCTATCAGACTCCAGTGCCACGCTCTCTTTAACCTTTAACCTTTAGTTAGTAAAAGCCACTCAGAAGGATGAGTGTTGAAAATTCCCACATATCTTTAGAAATATTTGACGTTCCTTGTAAGCGTATTATTCATGGTATGATATGAAAATTAAGGGCGGGTATATCTCAAGCATAATTTTGTGTTGCTGTTTCAGATGTCACTTGCGTAGTGGCAACATTGTGTGGTTATGTAAGGAGCACCAGGCATCCATTGGTGATGTTACCATTTTGGAAAGTGAACAAGGAGTGGCCAGTGGCGGTGGGGAGTCAAACAGTGACGATGTATTCCTGGAACTGCTTCTTAAGAGCATGGGCAAAGGTAACTACGATGTGCATTACGTTGAACATTTTTTAGTCCCGCATTCTGTTTGGCAGAAAAATAGTCAAACAATGCTAATTTGTAGCAAGCGAAGGGCACTTTTAGGGAATTTCACACCAATGTTGATGTGTTAATGTTTTGACAAGTTTAAGCTGCAACCGTCACAGTAGTTATAATGTTTACAATTTTCTGCAATAAAAGCAATCATTAAATGAGAAAAGGTCATAGACAAAATAAAGTATAGTAACTCATGACATCATCCATTGTAGTCAGTTTTTTTTTAAAATCCTTAGTCGTCCAGTCTCATCTTGATGGTGTTCTGCTGAAGGAGTAGATTTGCCATCTGATTCACATGTCTTACCTGCCTTCGTATTAAAGTCATGTGTAAATGCTGCCTAAGACATGTTCCAATAAGTGCATTTTAACAACTTCTAGTATACACATTAAATTTGTCTCATATATTGTGTGTACATTAAATGTATTGAGTGTATCTGACAAAGGTTAATATCTGATCTCTTTTCATCTTGCTCTAGCCCCTACTGTTGAAAGCATGATCAATGAATTCAATGGCAAGGCAAAGGCCAAAGGCAAATTCAAGGGAGCCATAATTGCAGCACAAGCAAATAACGTCAACAAAAAGATGAAGGCTCTCAAATTGGCCAACGACAGGGAGAATAAAGCGTCGGGCAGTAGTGATCAGGAGGGGTCAGGCACGGGTAATAAGAGCAAAGCTTGTGTCATTCAATAGGTACTTGGTAAATGATATCATTTTGGTCAGTTTGCTTGCAAGAAGATGTTTTAGTCACTTGGGGTATGGACAAAGGTATTGTTACGGGCTATAGTAAAATCTCACCAATTTTGGACACATTATGCCCAACTTGCGAAATTTTGCATGAAAGATAATTGTGTTTAAAATTTAATGGTTTTCCATATGTGCAAATTCTGTTCCATAGCTACCATCTCGCAATGTTTCGAGAAGTTGTAGGTATTAAGAACAACAATAACAGAAATTTGTTCAAGAAAGGCTTTAACGCAAAGGACAAAAATAAGGTTAAAAGTCACCACCGTGCTTAAATTAGATAGGTCAAACATTGCTGTGGGGTCATTGATGTACAGAAGGAGAAATAATGGAATGAGAATGCTACCTAGGGGCAGACTTGTAGGGGCCCAGGACGAGAAGAGTTTAAATATATGCTGTGCATCTATTGGTACTCTGTTGATGGTGGTGTAATTGTGTACCAGGTAATTTAAAACGTCTTAGCTTATAGTATCAAAACCATGTCAAATGCAGGTTGTTACTCAAGGAAAATGGTTCAAGTATTGTTATTTTTAATCCTGTAAATGTACATGTATATGGTATAATGGGTAGTTTAAAGAGTTGAGATCATATTCCTCTTAAGTAAAATGCCACGCTGTAAGGAGCTAAATCATGTAAACTTGTGTCAGCTTAAGTCAGTTTTCAAAAAGTCTGTGAAGTATTCGTTGTTTATATGGCCAGTAACCCAGTCCAGCTAACAATTAAGTGTGGGATGATGATTGTCCAACCATTGAAATTTGCTAATGCGAATACAATAACCTACTCAGGGGATTCAGTCCCGCTGCTTGGGCTTCTTGGTCACCTATGTAATCCTTCATAACACCTCATTATTTCCTAAATCTATAGGCCCTTTCATATTAACATAATTTAGGTCTGAAGTTAACTGGGCCATTCATACTGGCTTGGGTAGTTAATGAACATAGATGTAAACGGTAGGTGATGCTGTCATCATCGAAGTTATCACAAGGTAGCGCTGCACTCTAAGATTTTTTTCCAGTGTGACAATTTAGGAACATTTACATACATGTGCTAATTGACATAAACATTATTTTTAAATCAATTGGTGATTATTAGAGCAAAATATACGCAAGTATTAGCGACGGCACTATGCTGTAATTGTTGATGATAACAGTGACGCCTGGTGATAACTTCGATAAGACCAAAGTTGATTGTTTATACTGCACTGCAGCATCGACGCTCTGCTCTTAAATCCACCCATTTAGTGCGAAGTTAACTGGCAACTCCCCAAAACATTGATTTGTCGATGTTAGTATAGTATGTGTTCCTGTTGACTGTTGACAGCCTAGCCAGATGGCTCTCTATTGTGTTGGCAGGGAATGAGATAATTGAACCTTGTGCTTTAGTTCACAAATTTAATTATGTTTTGGCTTGAATTTTCATCTGTACTGGTATCTTCATGAATATTGGCAATAATTTTGAGTAGGTGACCATATTGGCATATTTGGGACTTGCCCAGCTATATTCCTTGGCAGCTTTGCCATTACACCCGGTGTAATGGCACAGCTGCCAAGGAATATAACTTCGGGTTGGTGAGTTGGATAACATGACTCATGATAACAGAATTTTGTTGAATACCGTAGTTTCATGAGGCTTGGATATTTCGTCATTTGGTCATGCACTGAACACATGCACTCACCTACCGTGAACTTCTGAATATGAACCGGATCATCCATTTCTGTCATAGGCCCATAATGTAGGGAGTTTTCCAAATTTGGCCTGTTTTATGGACCTACATAACCTCAAGAAGCAACTTTAATTTATTAACTCATCTGTTGCTCACTCTAGTGATTTTTTTGTAAATTTGCACCTCTGTTACCATTTGTGCACGGTGGGTGCATATTATAAAGCTGAAGTGTTGATCTTGTCTATTCATGTTATGTATATTTGATGTATTGGTGTCAATAAAGTTATTTTATCAGCCTGTTTGCGAATATCTTAAAGGAGTATGCCACCCAAAAAACAACCTATTTTGTTCAATTTAGAACGAGTAGTTCTCGATAACGGCGCGTTCGGTTGCGTTACCTTACGGCAGACGGAGGTGTTGAAATTATCCAATGACGTCATTGGTTTCACACGTAGTCTGTTTTAGTCAGCAGTTCACAACACGGGCTGTTGATGACAGCTTTTCGCTTGAATTCATCGTTTAACACCAATAAATCATCAAACTTCGATGTAAAATCCTTAAAAATACACCGAGTTCTTATAAAAACGTGTTCTATTCGCTGTTGGATTTATTGGTATTTGGACACACCGTAGCCTACAAAGTTCGGCTGCCCAATTTACAAAGACGGTCCGTAGCAGGAGTTTGAAGATAAATTCGAAGTATTCTTCCGTGAAATACAGACAGAGAACCTACATCTGTGTTGTTTAGACTTGTGATTTTTTGAGTTCTAAACACACGAAACGCTTGTTATCCCCGNTATTGGTTGAACGATGAGTGCACTGTTTTTGGTCATCTCAAGTCAAATTCTGTTATAAAGTTTATTATATCAACTTCACTAGCTTTATATTCTGTACAATGAGTCATCAAAGCTGCAGTTACCAACAAAAGAAAAATGCACAGATGATGTGTGGTTTATATTTTGACAACAGGTGTCACTGCTGCTCCATTTTATACGCACATAGAAAAGCATGAAACAGGCGAAAACTCAAACATTTTAAATGGGGATGTTCTTGCGGCACATCATATTATTAAAATAATGACATTTATTTTGCTTTTGGTATTTTTAAAAAAAGATGAAGTACATGAAATTACAGCTCTGAAACACCAGTTTGGAGTTAAGCAAGGTCCATGATGTCCCTACATAAAGTACAGAATAGCAGTGGAATGTGAGTGTATTGAAAGCAGACACTCTGGCAACCAACCACGTGCTAATGATTGACAGGTCTACCAAATAGTTTGAAGATAGTTTGAATATTGTAACATTTTAATTACTTTGTATATTTCTTTCCCAGTTGAAAGGGCCAACTTTGATTAACTGGGAGTCTTAGTAATCTTTCAATGTGGGTGTCCAAACTGGAGAAATTCTGATTGACAGGGCGTTCAAATGATACATTGGGCGTCCTTGCCAGGGCGTCTACATTAGTGCTAGGGCGTCCAAATGGACGCCCAGGACGTACGCTGCATGAAGGCAACTCGCCCAGTGCCAATCGCGACTTAGTCGGCAAGAGCTCATCCGATGAAGACTTCATGGGTCGTATCGTTAGGTTTATGCCGGCCACAGACACGGAGATGTTTCACGGCTTCATACTTGCTTTTAATAGCGTTCCTTCATTCTTCACTACCACGAGCCATTTCCTTAGCATTTCGATATACTCCGCTTTCTTCGCAGCTTCATAGTGCGCAGAAGCGGGAACGATGCACCGCAATATTAGCGGCATTCACTCTGCAGACGAACCACTGACGTCGCTGCGTAGTTTCTCACATTCCTCATAGGTTAACGCGACACCTCTGAGATCCACGAGCTGACAAAAATCTCAGGTCGCATTTGCAAATTTCAGGTCGTAAATGCAATCTGCAGCTCGTTATGTCGAGCCCTGTGGTGCTATCCAATGAGATAAAGATAGCTAGAGTTGACATCACGTGGTTTTCATTGAGCGCAGTGGTCCTCCATCTTGCTGATGAACTACGTTAGTCGAGATGCGTGCGTACTGTGTAGTATCTAAGAACCAATATTGGTAGCAACACCGGGTTTCAAGTAAAAACTCATAGCTTTAATGTTAGGATCATCAAGTGCAAACTGGGATTTTTAGAAAATCCAAGAAAATCATTGCATACTTGAGCACAGAATTAAAGGGTCTTTTACACTTATCTTTAGTTATAGCAGAAAACATCAAAAATAAAGTTTGATTTTCAGTATAAACCAGAATCAGTGATATAGTTTTTGGTCTTTCGAGGTTTGAAAATTGAAACTGAAATAAAATGATTTTGCGGGTGCGAATCCGGTCGCAACTCAAGTCGAAGTTTCATGGCCTTTGCTTGACTTTCCTTCTTAGTCCGATATGTCTTTAAGAGTTTAGTGACCTTATTCTCTTCAAGTTATCTGTTGTTTTCTAGCAACGAAGAAACACAAAAAGTGACTACAAGATTAATAGTTGTACATTTTTATAGAGTGGACACCAATTCGGAAATTTATTAATGTAGCCAGGTTTTTATGAATAGGGCAGGATCGAAGAACGGGATACCCAAGAATGCTGCACCCCACAATGTTATATTAGGACGGTAGATGGCCCTTGTTTCTGTGATTTCAAGAGATGGGACAAACGTTATGTAGCCTGGCAAGCTATTAAAATCTGTAATTGTCTTACTTGAGGAAAACCACCATTTTTATATTCTGTTTTGTTT
Source organism: Phoronis australis (assembly GCA_002633005.1). Lineage (NCBI taxonomy): Eukaryota > Metazoa > Phoronida > Phoronidae > Phoronis > Phoronis australis. The sequence goes on along the minus strand of NMRA01000299.1, from coordinate 161,430 downwards.
ATGGTCTTCTGATACAGTATATTAATGCCTGGGTAGGTAGAGTTTACGACCATTGACATTTGTCATATTTATTTTGTGGCGGGGTGTTGTCAATACTACTAATAACATTATTGTGTGCCAGTAAATGCCTGATCCAACAGAATTGAGGGATTAAATTAGAGTTGCTTGAAGTCGGACTTTTGCTGAAGATGGGTGCATTTACCAGTACGGTACATAAACTTCGTACTAGCTAGACATTTCCCTTTTACTGTCACGCCGATTTTACTGCGTGATGGTGATATTTTGAAATAAATCAAATGTTATCCTTCTCGTTCTGGAGCATTGGCGGATTGAGGGGGGACAAGGGGGCTATCCCCCCCTAAAATTCTCCCAGATTCCATTTGACAGTTTGGGGTTCTAATTCGTGACTGGCATATGCGCGCGCACCTAGGCGGGCTCGCGGGTGAATGCACAATGCATAGCCTTGAACAAACCCCGTCTACCCGTTTTTTAGCCACAAGGCCCACAAACTCAAAAGTTCAAGACCCCTGCATCCCTACATTTAGGCTGGGTGCGCATGTGGCGTACTTCTGGTTATTCCTGTGCCCTGGCCCCCCTAACTCAAAATCCTGGATCCGCCCCTGTGGATCAGATGGACTGGGTGTGCTTGTTATTGACAGAAAAAAATCTGCGATTCCGCGCATCATGGTCGGATAAAAGGGGCAGGCCTACATTGATTGGTGTAAAAAGTATTGGTAAAAATCAATAATGCGAACGCCTTTTTAAAACTCTAGTTCCGCTTTTATTAATTGCAGTCGTCGTGTGGCAGCGTCTATGACAACTTTTTGAAGTGTGAGACCATGTCCTTTCAAACTGTACAAATTACCAGTTCACCGCGCTGAGATCGAATTTGGTACCAGGATTACTAGATAGTTAAAGGAAAGTTACGTGCGTATCACTGAAGTAATTTTCCTTGAGACAACGCACTTACAATGACTACTGTGGCACCTCATAGTGACAGTTTTGTTTTTTGCGCCTATATCTGTATGTCTTAACCCACTGCAAAATCTTTAATAAATTTAGCAAGTGTATTTATATGAAGTTGACAACAGATGGCGACAACTGTGAGACGGATCCTAAACGTTGTGCCCCTAGTGGTAATTTCGGATACATATTTGGAGAAGTTTATCGCAGTTTCGTAATTGTCACTGCATTCTGAATTTTTACTGAAAATGTAATTGTATCAAACGGCACCAAAGGTCCAATTAATTATAATATATATGTAGAATTTTGTGTGAATGCATGACTTAATTCCCCACAGCAAGTGTGAGGGATTCTAAAACCTTTGTCTTTAAAGGGTAAAAAGCTTTTTAATCATTGAAATTATTTGCCTAATGACTTAACTAGTCATTTTTAACCTCTCTAATTCATTTCCTTTTGATGTTACTTTTACACGCTGTTATCTTTTTTCATGATTCAGGAACACTCTTGGCTTTTTGAATTATGAAATATTTTTGAAACAGTCAGGGATGCAAAATAAATTACTTATGAATTAAATTGTTTATCTTTTGCTCCTGGTATCATCATCAGGAACTGACAAAGGGCTTTCTAATGATATGGCTGTACGTTTGTTAGCTCAGGGAGCCTCATGACCACGTGTTTAGTCATAGGTGTTTGTAGGCTGAATGAGATTTGCATAACGCCTGACTCACACTTGTGTATGAACGGGTGTGTGCACTGAGTTGTTTTTTTTTATACATTTGGGTGGGCAGTGTACATTTGGCTTTGGATAGGAGAGGATGAGAGCTGCAATATTGAGGTAATTTCATTTCCTATTATGGTATTTTTGTATTTGCATTTTTGTCTATTTTATGAGTTTTTTTCTATGTAATTTTGTTTCTATTTTTATGGAACCGAAACAGAGAAGCGACCTCAAATTATTTGCGTGACATCTGCATAGCATTTTCTACTATTAGGCATTGACGTATATATAGGTGGAGTCCATGCATTCCCACAAAATCTCGGAACAATGATAATAGACTTACGAAAACTTTCTTACTACAATCACATTCATTATCTTAGTCCTGGCACAATATTGATGCTGAGGCAAAAGTCAAGCAATGGCCACAATACAATCTAGTCTACATCATTTTGTCCATGAACACTGATGAGATACACCCATAGGCTGGAGAAACCATCAAATCTCCGTTTCTGCCACTCCGCCGTGTACCGCCATCGATACCGCCCGTGTCCGACGCACAAACCTGTACCATTATAGACTATAGATAACAAATATGATGCCTTTTCTGGGCGACCTTACGATCTTTTGGGAACAGAAAAACTGGAATGTTGTTCGTCCGATTGATGTTACTGCATCCTACGCACACACACCTTTTCATAATACTCGTCCCACGCTCAGTCTCACTAGCAAGTATTCGATTGTTTTCGGCCACTCCGGCTCACGACTGGTGTTATAACAACACTGTGGCGGAAACGGAGTGGGACTGGTGACGTCACACAAATTTTCATTTTTACACGCCCACATATTTATATGTGGACGCATTGTGCCGTCATCCACGTCCGTCCGGCGTCCACTGCTAGCTAACTCCAAACGGCCCTTGACATACGTTCATGAAATTTTGCACATGTGTTCATTTCATGGACAGGACGCGGGTATGAGCGAACTTTTGGACGGATTCGACTACCGGTGAGCCCCCTAGTGGCAATTTTAGTTTTTTGTTTTATCTAAGGTCCTCAACGGATTTTCATAAAATTTGTCATATAGGCATATCTATCAGTGAGATGACCTATCCTTCCCTTTTCGGATGGATTTGAGGTATTTTGCACCACCCAGTGGCCATTTTTACTGTTTTTGAGTTTGTTTTTTGGTGACCGCGCCTCTGACGACTAAACAGCTCTAAGGATGATTAATTGTGAAAATTTGCATGTATGTTCTTACTATAAGAGGACGGCTGGTGATGATTTCCAATGACTTTGGCTACTGTGGCGCTTCCTAGTGGCGGTTTTGTTTTGTTTTGTTTCACGCGTATGGTCGTATCTCCTAAACCCTCTACAGGAACCTAAATTTAGCATGTGCATTTATATGAAGTTGACACGGGACGACGACGACTTTCCAATGGATCTGCATGACTACCGGTGTACCCCCTAGTGGCAATTTTTGTTTTTTAGGTTTTTCGTATCTTTAAATGTCCTCAACGGATTTTCATAAAATTTGGAATATAGACATCTGTTGGTGAAGTGACGCTAACCTCCAGTTCCCGGATGGATTCGAAATATTTTGGGCCGCCTAGTGGCTAGTTTTGCTGTTTTCGAGTCTGTTTTTTTGGCGTCTGCCTCTCTGTCAACCCAAACCACTCTAAAGATGATTTTGGAAATTGGCATATATGTTCCTAATGTGAAGAGGACAGCTCGTATTGTAATCCAACTGAAATCGTTGGAAAGCGCTACATCTAAAGTGACACAATTGATTGCCTGCTATACCTGTATACGACTGTCACGTTTTCCCCGGTGTGTGCGTGCTAATAGCTTTCGGTGCGACGATAGACTGACGACTGATTCAAGTTAACCCTTTTATTAATTAATCTCAACCGCACGTTCACAAGCCTACTCAAACAAAACGTCCGACGTAATGTCTATTCTACGCTCCAGCCAGTGCTGCGAAGCCTTGACTTGTGATGAACTTCTGAGACACATTCAGCAACTCAACAGTAACTCCCTTGTAACTAACTGGTTTTCAACTTTCAACTCCTTCAACTAAAAACTGCTTAAGTGACTAATACAAATCCCTGTTTGTGTATTTATAGACTAATGCGTTGTTCTAAAACTTTTCACCAATTCAAGCACATTCTATAACTTTCCGGACTCTACCGAATCATTCTACAAACATATACTAGGCTCTAGAATGTTCCAGATTACATTTATCACTCATATGCTAGATTCTTCTACAATATTCCACACTATTCTGCAGTAAACAAATTACAACATCACTGTAACCTCAGGGGTCATGCCAATCAAACAGAACAATAAAACAAACTAAAACTAAGAACAGTGTCAGTCTAAATTCTGACAACGACTTTTTTGAGACTTGGAAACAGATTAGGTGTCTTCATGCTACGAGTGTATGTCAGTAAGCCAATAAAAGTATCTACAGGTATTTTTCAAGAGTTCCAAAAATTTTCTTTTGAAAGTCGTTGCTAGAAAAGCATAATGATGAATTAAGAGGGAGTTGATCGTACGAAACTACCTGTACTGAAGTAGTTGCTCAAAGTGCATGTACTTGCAATGATTTATCAGAAACAAACATTTCAGTGACTCCAGGTAATAAAATGGAGCAAAGTTTTTTCAAATCCGTAATTCAATGTAGGAATTTTGGGACAATTCCGAATGGGTTCGTGCAGATACATGTACCGTACATGGCAGGGAACCGGGAAACCAATGGAGACGCCGTGGCATACGGGATGACCCCTAAGAGGTTTTCAACATTTATTAGTTATATACTTAAGTTAAACAGTTCATTCCAGTGGTAGCTTGTCGAACCTGCACTCCAAAAATCGCCTAATTCAGAATTGGATTGCCTTTAGCCATTGTGATGACAAATTATGTCACGGTTATATCCAGCAAAGTTTCTGATTTACATGTTCATGTATCAACGAAAATCGACGATTCAAAGACGATATTTTACTAAGCAACGGTAACCTTGTAAGAAACTGAGTGAATCTTTGATACAGGCTGCCATTCAGAAAAAGCTCCGGCTATCCAACGTGCACTACAAGTTTTTGCCAATCTCAAATAACCCTGCAAGAAATTGGTGTTTTGTTGAACTTTGACGGAGGATGGTGAAATTATCAAAAGCAGTTTAAAGAGAATTGGAACGCGATAAGCAGAATAAATTGCAATGTTGAAAGTAGTTCTCTGCCATTGAAACAGAATTCAACCTGCTCACCAGGTATTTTTAGGGCTTGTTCATAAAGAATTTTAATTTCTGTTGATATCAAAGCATTTTCTTTTAGTTTCAAATGTCAAAAAGACGATCTGTCAACTGCTGGCCACTTCGTCGGTTTTTTTCTCTCACAAGACAATGAGAGAGAAACTCCGTATTTGGTATGACAAAACGTAGATGGATGTAGTACATTAACCCTTACCAGTATATGGAAAATGTGACCTTTGACCGCAAGCGACTTTAAGCAACTGACTGAACACATGGGTGCATTTATCATAAGTGGGAAGGAGATTAGAAACTCTGAGGTGAATTTTGTGATTTTTCTGCAAATTTCCTCACGAGGAAAAGTGAATTACTATGTACTAGACTTTGCGAGATGTTACTTTCGCCAGGAGTTGTTTAAACGATATTTTTGACGAGCTTTCATGTTCCATGCCTCTTTAATATCAATTGCTCGCCAGCCAATAGAAACCCATTTTCAATAAGGTATGTTGACGCATCCCCTTAGTCAGTTTACCAAGGGAAAGGAACCGCACCCTTTCAAAGTGCACCCTAATAAAATGAGCTTTACCCAAGCTGAACCCTAATAAAGTGAATTTCAACCTTAGTCCCCACATTCACTCTCAAAAATTGACGAAACTATAACCGAAGTTTCCTATACTGCATTCCATCTAATAATTCTGAGGCAGCGATGTCGTTCCTCCCCTAATTGCTCCAGATTTTGCATACCTCAGTAGACGTTTCTTATGTTAGTCGCCTTTGTCATTAATACAATTTTCAGCTAATTGATAATTGGCCAGGGCCTTGTTTACACATTTTGCTTCTTTTAAATAGATGGACAATTCTAAATGTACTATCAGGATAGTCTTGTTAGAAACGCTTAAGGTTAAGTTGGACTTTATCAACCAGTCTGTACTTAGCCAAATGTCTTCAAAGCTATCATAGATTTTAACTTGTCAGTAAAAGTGTATAATATTCTGAAAATTGAAGGCCTGTAGAATTTGATTCTTGACTTCACACCAACCTGTCACTAAGTGGGTCTTGTGATCATGTGTTTTTAGTAAAATTTAGAGAAAAAGATGGTACATTCACTGGAAAATAACCTTATAAAAACATGGATTAATTTTGTTTGACATAAATGTTCAAGGCGAATTCTCAGAAAAACACTGTTAGTTTTCTAAATTATTATTGCATTTCATGCGAATTTTATTTTTTTTTCATAAAAGATCATTGTTTTGAATCGAACCGCTTTCAGGTTTTGCAGCTTTCAAGCCTTGCTTTAATGATTGTACAAATCTTTCACCTTGACCATTAGTGGATGGATGAAATGGTGGATTTAATTTATGATTAATCCCTTTTTCACTTACAAATCTCTTAAATGCACCGGAAGTGAATTGTGGACCATTGTCCGAAACTAAGATCTTTGGAAATCCATATCTACTAAACAATGAATTGAGAATACTGATCGTTTTCCCCCTTGTAGTTCGCTTCATGATAAAAACCTCTGGTCATTTAGAAAATACATCTACCACTATGAAAAACATTTTGTTTTCGTAGGGTCCTGCAAAATCCATATGAATACGCTCCCATGGTTGAGAACTTGGTATCCATGGATGTAATGGTGCTTGAGTTGGATTGTTTCGGATGAGTTGACAAGACTCGCAATTTCTTGCAGTTTGCTCTATGGATTTGCCCAAGTCATCAGTCACATTTTTGATTGCCTCTGATTCAAAAGTTCAACAAAAATTCTTAACAGCTTTTGGGAGAGCAGTGCATACACCATGGTATCTGAAAGTTTCATGTGCCATTAATGATGTTCAAATTTAGACATTATCCAGTGTCCTACATAAACTTGATCTGACGAGCTAGTTCACCAACCAATTAAGTTTGGCTAGCTAAGACAATAGTCATCAGTAATCACAGAAGTTATGATGAAATGAAACTCATAGCTCACTAACAAGAAAGACCAGAAACATGATCCTCCAATCTTACAGTGTTGAGATGCTATTTACAATATATTAATTATTTGTAAATAGCATTTATAAAAGTTTTCACTTCCCATTTTCAAGACATACCTCAAGAAATGAGTAATTGTCTTTTAAATTCATGTAAGCTATAAAAACCTCCAACATGGTAAGGAAATAATTTTAGAGGCCCTTAAAATAAGAGTGAGCAGTAGCATCAAGATTTGAGACAGTACATGTGATTTATTCTGAACCAGAACTTGACAATTATGACTAGACGTACTTATAACTATACTTGGCTGCCACTAACAAGGTGATGTTTACAAAAGAAAGTCTTTTGCCTTGTCCACTGGAAGGTTTTTGAAACAACCAGGAAAGACCCAGACCAACTACAATTCTTACTGATTAGTTTAAAAATCTGTCAAGCAAACATACAGTAATTCTTCACTTAGTTCGCATAAAAACAATTGTCAAAATTGTGAGATTTCTATTTTTCAGAGGTTGATCAACTTGAGGCAACTAAAATAAACTTAACTATTGATTTATGACATCTACACAGAACAAACCAAGCTAATAATAGGCACGCTGTCTCCTAATCTTTATTTTTGCTAAGGAATTTGACAAAAACTTTACTTGTCCACTAAATTATGTGCTAAACAGGTGAAGAATTACCATACCACAAAACAATGAGAGCTTTAATAACAATTCTGAGTAAAGCTAAAACTACAATCCTTACAGTTCATGTTATAAGCAATTCAAAAAGTAATGAGAGTGTGACTCCAAAATCATAATATTAAAGGCAAACAACAAATTTTGGAAAACTGACAAAAGGCTCTGAGCCTGATATCAAATAAATAATAAACTTATCTTAAAAATATATATCATGTTAGCAATAGTAAGTCACACACAACTTCATTTCTCTCAACCATGCAGGGGTAATACCATTCTAGATTCAGGTTAACAAATTTTTACCTTAGTTCTTCCAAATAAATTATTACAATTGTAGTGTTATTCCAACCCAACATAAATTTTTTATAAAAATGAATTATTAAATTAATACAAGCAACAATGTTTGACAAAAATAACCTTTACAGTTTTCAGCAAAAAGTATAAAGGTCACCCACCATACACCCAGTCTGTCACAGTATGGGCAGCATTGTGTAAGGGGAGACAATTCTGATGTAAAATCTTTCCCAATTCAAAAAACAATGATTTTTTTCTTGGGTGACTTCATAGACCAGCTTCGCCAACCATCAGTGGCGGCCATTATGCCACTTTAAGCTACCAAGGTTAATTATTCTATTTTGGCCAACGGTTGATATAGGGGAGAGGCTCCTATACCGTACCTGTGCCTGAATCGTACCTTTGGATTTCCCACCAGATGGTCCTACTAATGCAAAACTGACACGGTCACAGTGAAGCGCCATCCATAGGAGCATATTATAACGCACACGACAGTAGCGGGAAAAAAACATGTTTTGCAACAACGTGAGAAAAACTTTAAAATCTAGGCACCCAATGTATTTTTTGAAGTTAAGTTCTTAAACCTTTATTAAGAGTATACAATGTAATAATCTTACACAGAACTCACATCATAGAATAAAACAATCTTTGGGGTGTCTGGCTTTATATCAAGGTACCTAAACTACACGGTTAACGCGGACTCATAAACACGGCCCACGAACGCATGAACACGACTCACGGACCTGCAAACACCGTCCACTGACCCACAAACACGGAACGGACTCACAAAACACGATCCACGCACCCAAATACACGGGACACGGACTCATATTCCTGAGGAAACAGTTAACGGACCGCCAAAGACGGTTTACGAACAAAATGGAGATGTCAGCTGACTCAGGAAGCCGATGAGTCCGTGTCAGTGACCCGTGTTTGGCGGTCCGTTAACCATGATTCCCTGTGAATATGAGAAAGTGTCCTGTGTATTTGGGTGCGTGGATCGTGTTTTGTGAGTCCGTTCCCGTGTTTGTGAATCAGTGGACGGTGTTTGTAGGTCCGTGAGCCGTGTTCATGCGTCAGTGCCTATGTTTATGAGTCCGTTGACCCTGTAGTTTAGATACCTTGTACATGCTAGGGTTTATCACGGACATGTCAGTTGATGCTCGGTGTATATACAGTACAGTCATTCAAAATGACGTCACCATTCCTAAATCGTACCACTGTGAATGCACTATATTGTACTGGTGGTACAAATCAGGGTCCTATGGACATTGTGATGGCAGGGGATTTTCACAAATATTTTTTGTTGTTTTGCAGAGTTAAGACTAAATGGTCGTCTGATGACCTTAAAAAATGTTTGACAGTCGTCAACGCGGCAGTGGGATTCAACAAAGCATCCCGCAAATTTGGGATTCCAAAACCTACAGTTGGATGCCACTTGAGAGGTTTGAATAAATATGCAAAAGGGACCAAACAAATAGGACACCCAATCACACTGCCGACAGAAATCGAAGACTAGTTGGTAGAACACATCAAAACCTTAGAAAAGACCTTATGAAGTTAGCTTAGGAAGTATCCTGTGCACACGGCATAAAGAAGACATTCAACAACAGCAAGAAGTCAGCTGGTAAAAAGTGGTACCTAAACTTCATGCGACTCCACCCGGAACTTACTCTAAGAAGACCAGAACCAACTTCCCTCGACTGGACCCAGGGTTTTAACAGAATCGTAATGAATGAGTTTTTTGACAAGTACGAAGAGCTGATAGATATCCGCGAACTCAGACCTGAGACAATTTTCAATGTCGACGAAACGAGTCATTCCACAGTTCAAAAACCAGCCAAGGTGATATCAACCAAAGGCAAGCGGCAAGTTGGAGGTTGTACAAGTGCGGAAAGGGGGTGCAACACTACTGGTGTGTATTGTTACTAGGCAACTAGCGTCATCCTTCCACCGATGCTAATATTTAAACACAAGCGTGTGAACAAATCTCTTCAGTTCAGAGCGCCGCAAGGGACATTGTTCGATTGCAATGACTCTGGATGGATAGACAGTGACCAATTTGTAGAGTGGCTTAAACATTTCATACACATGACGAAGGCATTTCCCCAAGACAAAGTTCTTTTGATACTAGCTGGACACTCATCGCATACAAAAAACTTGCAGGCCATTGAATTTGCCAGAGAAAATGGTGTCATGAAGTTATCCTTCCCGCCCATACGACACACAAAATGCAGCCAATGGATGTCATTTTTTTTAAATCATTAAAGTCTTGGTATAATGTTAAGATGGAGAAACATCTGCGCAGTAGAGGAGAAAAATCACAGTTTACCAAGTAAGACAGCTTGCTGGCAGGGCATTTTTGACTGCTGCAAACATGCGCATGGCAGTCAATGGTTTTCGCAAAACCAGTCTTTGGCCACCGAACCAACATGCGAGTGAATTCGATGTGCTTGAAGCACTGTCAAGCGAGGGACAGGCAACGCTAGATTCGGCTTCAGTGCCCATTACATATCCTGTCAATGTTGACGTTCAACAGGAAATGGAGGTACCCACCAATAATGAGGCTGATAGAGATCCCATCAGCGTTGAAATCCCACAGGAACCAGAAGTCCCCAACAATGAAGAGGCTGATACAGATCCCATCAATGTTGAAGTCCCACATGTACCAGAATTCCCCTCCTATGCAGTGGCTGATAATTTTGAGACTGAGACTTCAACGTCCAACAGAAGAATTATACCAACTCTAGGAGACGGAAGATGCTTTTTCCAGAGTCTTATCATTGGAATGGACGTCACTTTGCAGTCTGCAGAGAGGAACCCTATCACCGGAAAACCAGTGGACCCATTGACTGCCCTCCTCGAGAAAACAAAGGCAGACACCCTCCAAAGCCAAATCATTACCCATACGTGTGAAAATCCCCCAGCAACAGAGACCAAGAAGCCTTAAACATAGACATGCTGTCAAGACACAAGTTCACATCATACTCTGAGTTTCCTACATGTCAGCCCCTGATGCCATGGTTGGCGAAATGGAAATTAAGGCTTCATCAGAGGTACTCTGTTGACCTATTCGGGTTTTTATTGGCCAGAGTAACCAACCAACAACATGGCAGTGGTACACGTCCTATATCTGTGAATTATACCCCTTTGAACAACGCAGGACATTATGAAAGCTTGGTGCCGCTAAGCATCAGTGAAACTGGCCCTATTCCAAATATTCAACTGACATGAAAGGCCGCAAAGCGTAGATGCTCGACAGAGGTGCTAACCAGCTCACCTTACAAGAAGACACTGGAGAAGGTCGCTCGCACAAAGAGTCGGAAAAAAAGCTCAACATCGAAGAGAAAACGTATTGATGAAGACGAGGAAGATGAAGAAGAATGGCTATATCTTGTTTGTGGGGAGCCGTTTTCCAATGGCAAAAATCAGGAACGGTGGTTTCAGTGTATCTCGTGTGGGAATTAGTTGCATGAGGCCTGCGCAGCCGGTGAAAAAATGTACATCTGCCAGAACTGCAATTTGGAGTGACTGTATGCTCTTTTGAGTTTGTCGTTGTTATTGAGCTGATACATAAGCGTTTTGTTATTTTATTAAAGTCCTTTATTTTAAATAAATTCCATTCTTTTCGAGTAGCACAACCTATGCATTGCACACATACATGACTGTATACAACTTCTTATTAAGTTCATCAATTTCAAAAAGCAAGATTGTGCTAATAAGCCTCATTTGCAATGTCTCCTAAATCGTACCACCAGTGGAAAAAAGAATGAGAAAAACTAGAAAGATTATTGTCACGGCGTGACTATAATGGACTCTGCATGTATTACTGGAATTTTTATGGGAAGTTATTGATAACAACCCGTTTACCAATATGAAAAAGAATTCTTTAAAACTGTAAGAAGAATTACATGTTGATAATCTGATGACCTTTGCACTATTTGACCCCTTCCAGTGCATGATTAGCCCCGATGAGGCAATGAGTGTAAACTGCACCAAAGTTGGTCGGAAGAAAATAAGAATAAAATTGAAGAAAACCCAGGAACAACAGTACTCTGCGCTTACACGCGCAGAGTAATAAAATTAAAGAAAACCCAGGAGCAACATTACCCTGCGCTTACACCGCACAGTAACTAGGCAGATGTAGGCATGATCCCAGATATTGTGAATTGAGAAACAGAATTGGCAGAAAATGTACTACAACAGTAACTATAGTCTATACTCATTATGAACAGTAAGAAATAGGTCACACAACAAACATGACAAACACTGAACTGCACTTTGACATAAAGCATCCAAATTTGTTATTCAGAATCCATTCAGTTACCACTGAACAGCAAATTCATGAAAAAGGCGAACCTTATGATTAGCAGGAGCACTTCAGTGACCGCACTGCAAAATATTCACCCTCCAAATTTTCTGTTCCGCACTGAAGGGCCTGTTGTGTTACGCACACATGAATCTGCAAACTGTTGACTCTTTTTGTAAACAAATACGCAGAAAAGTTTGTTTCTGGGTATTTTCTTATACCTGAAGACATGGGAAGTCCATGCTGAAATCACATTTTGCGTTAAATTAACAGAGAGCCAAGTCAACCAGGTAGTAAGGCAAGAGTGCCACAACAAATTCCTCACATATCATCAGTCATTTAATATTGCTCAATTGGCTAAGCATCTCACAACACATAATCTGTGTCATGGACTCAGCTCCATAATCCCCTTCTCTCAATTCATACACCTGCATCTCAGTTCTCGTCTTCGTCATCTTCGTCATCTTCTTCTGCCATAAGCTGCTTGGCCAATTTTACTGCCTGAAACTCGTTGTAATGTAACTTGCGCTTCTGTTCGAATGCCTTGTGTTTAGCTGTGAATAAAAGACAATACAGTTGAAAAAGCTGCATTTTGATTTGTTTAGCTGACTAAGAAATGGAAATCAAATTAGGCTTTTTACTCTCATATAATCGGTCTTGTAATCTGTCATAGTAAGGAATACCATGATAGCATCCCATTTACCTTACCACCTCGAATCACAACATGTACCATTTTCAAATTCATAATTTTGGGGTTGCCCAACCCCAATAAACTCTGTAGCATGTTTTTAAGTCATTGATGGTTTCAATGTTCTTATTGGAAGCAAAAATAGAATCCCATCACTGTAAGGAATATGACACTTGATTGTATGCGAGTAAAAGGAACATATTGGCACATATAAAAGCGATCTGCAAAAAGGAACAGAAGCGATAGAAAGAGCTATTAAGGGACAGAATAAATTAAATCCGTTTGAAATTGGGCAGGTGTACTTGTCTCCTGCAAGATCTATGAAGGAACTTGGTACATATTGAAAGCGTTAATTGCCACATTGGACTCATCCCAAAATTAAGGTCAAGCATGCTATCCCCATCCCTGAACCTGGTTCAAGTTGAGGCAAAGACAAAAAACTGCCACTACAGTAGTCTGAACCATCAGAAAATCAATGTCGGCCATGCTTTCCTTAACATAAATACATCTGTCAAATCTAATAAATATTCCTTTGAAGGGTTTGGCAATAGAAAAGTGGACGCCGAAATTCATAAAAAATGTCAAGGAACTTGGTAAAAATAGAGGTAAACTAATGAATAAAATTGCCACAATGAGGCACAGCGACAGTCTTCTTTTGAAAATCATCGTCGTCTGTCATCACGTTCATGTGAACATACTTGCCAATATTCACAAAAATCCTGTATGAGGCTTAGGAGATGCAGCTGTGGACCCCAAATGGACGCCCGTTCAATTCTGGACAGAAATGACAACAATGTGCACCCTCATAATGTTCATACACGTGGGAACATAAAAAGTAGCTACAAATTTCTTCTTGGCTTAAAAGGGCAACAACTCGTGCATGGGTCAAAAACAACTTTTGATTTAGACCAATTACAGGTAAAAATCAGTCTAATCCTGTTCTTTACTTAGATGAAAAATAATTTTTGAGAAGAACTGTCTTGTCGTTATTTACTTCAGACCATGTCCATTTAGTTGCTTGTTACCGCAGTTTCAGTTGCCAAGGGAATAAAGTTGTCACCAGAATTCTACTTATTTTACAGTTACAAATTTTAATTCCTACAACGGATAAAAATGTACAGACGCTGTTTTTGAAGAGCGAAAATACCAGTCAAAGAAAGCTGACATTTTAACACCAGAACAAGGTTCATATCGACTTTTAATTAACAAACCCAGTCAATCTTGAAATGAGCAAAAATGGAGGACCATTGTGTAGTGTTGCCATGATTCGATGACTTGTCACCGACGTTGTCATTACAGAAAACATTAAATCAAAATCGATGCCAAGACGGTAAAAGAATCCCCTAAATGAGATGAAGGTCTTGCCTGTAAGCAAATGTTGGTCTAGTATTACTAATATAAAAAGTCACAAATGGGCAAATAACCTCGGCCGTTTGAAAATCTTCATTTGGTAGCATCAGGCAGTGAAATTTGTTGTTTGCTAGACAAACAAAACATTGTTTCGATCCAGACTCATTGCCTATCATAGCGTACAGCCTTGAGAGAATTCAGTAACACAGTTACTCAAAACTGATTCAGAATGGAGCTTCAAATTGGAAAAATTTCCAATTAATCCAGTCTGAAAAAATGCCCGATTCCCAAAAATACCATTGGCGAATGGAAACATTAAATTATGCCATTGAACATAAAGTATGTCTTGTTATTACAGCATTACAGAATCTTTTTCAACTATTCCTAAATGAGACCACACTGAATTGTCCAGACACACATTGCCCTTTAAGCTATGATGGCGTCTACATCAAACAAAGCAACAATTAAGCATACACACAGATAACATGTCCAATTCCTCCTCATCCACTTCATAGACATTATACAATGCACTTACACTCGTTTGTGCTGTGACTAAATATTCACAAAAACGTTCTTTCAGGAGACATATTTGCTTACATCAGGTTTCTTAAGTGATGCACGCCACGAGTCAATTGAAACACATAGTACTCAATAACCAATCATCACATGAAAGCGTTAATGTAATAACACAACTCGGTTCTCCACAAGTCCATGAGGACTCCTCAGGTGAAAACAAAAATGGCCTGTAGTAGAGAGATCAGTGAGAAAAATGTGATAATGACTCAGAAAGTCTTAGTTCATGAAACCTCAAAAAAGAAAGTGGCTATATGAGAGAAAAATCATTAATTTCTTATCTCCAGTAAGTTTCATGAACCAGCAAAGCAACAACTTTAACAAGTGTTGATTAAAAAACCTGTAATTTCTGCAGCCACAAATTTTTCTTATAGAATACATGACTGAGCATGTCTAAGCCAAACTAGTGTGGCTATAAATTGTCTTGTGTAATTGAAAACATAAATCGTGAAATAATTTCCTTTAATTTCTCAGATTTAATGCTACACACAATCCCAGGTTATTGATCAAGATTTTGAAAGGACAGTCAATGTCACAATGTCAATGAACACAAAAGCAAAAAGTATCTCTCACTCTCATTTCACCATATGGATTTGACTGAATGGTAATCGACACTTGTTGTCCTAACTGTACATATCCTGATGATGTCTTATGAATAGACGAAATGTTGAGGTCATGAACTTTTTCACTTTTGCAGCGATAGTCCGTTTTCTAATCGTACTATGGCCAAAAAATGATGTAAAAAAGCAAAAAGATATCATATACAGTCCAGGATTGGCCAATGTGCAAAGTTTGAAGACCGCTGGCCAAGGCATTGCCTTTAACTTACGTAATGATCATTCCAAAAAAATCGATGTGACTTGCCTGCTCGGACAGAGATGACAGCAATATGAATCCACGTAACTATGTAGGGGTGCATGAAAATTTCAGGGTGCCAAGTTTCCTGCTCCTATTTTTTAGAGACTTACTTTTTTTGAAATTCCTATTTTTTGTATTTATTACTCATGGTGAGTCCAAATAAAAGGCCAACAATAATCCATTGTTTGTCATAGTGACATTTAACTTCAGTGTGCTTAAAACAATAGATGTTGCTGGGTTAGGTGAATTTGTTTCTTAGTTTGAGCTTCAAACACATTACAACTGCGGAATCTAGTTGTCTTTTTCTCTTGAAAATTGGAGGTACAAGTCAGAGCAATTACTTATACCCCTTTCATGCAAATTCCTATACATGTGCACACAGCACTTTATTGTGGTGAAACAACTTGGAATAACTGTAATTTAATGACCAGGAAACTCAAGTTAATTAAAGTGATAAACAGACATTCAAGTAACTGGTAAATGGTGAGTATATGAATGGAGCAAAAAAAAAACTATTGAAGCGTAATCCTGAGAAGAAGAAATCAATCCAATATGCGCTCTTTCTTCATGGTTTCTATACAGTACCTCCAGAGCCTCTTGCCACTTTGCAACACAATGCCAAGTCCTCTGAGATGGGAAAGCAAGAGCTCTGTGGCCGCTATCCAAGGAGTGGTGAGGAAGGTGCAACCAACTGCTGGCACGTCTCGGGTGATTGATGTATGGAAAATGTATCAGTGTGATGGAAATGTGCCACTGTTGGATTCCAGTGCTGCAGTTGAAGATTTCTGAAACGGTGTTTTTTCACCGAGTGGTGTGGACAGAAGAGTTAGATATGAAGTGCTTCCATCAATAGTGAAAGCTGGCCTTGTCCTTGTGAAAACTAATGCCGAGTTGGAAAGCAGTCTGTCCATTAAATTTCAAATGCTTTCTAAAGATCAGTATGGATGAAGCAACCATGTGAAGGAAGCTGTTTGGTTTTATGATCCTGAGAGAATTCCATTGATGAAGAAACTAGAATTAGCCTACAAATCTGCACATTCAAATAAACAGGCATGACTAGAAGAAGACAGATAAGAACAGGAGCACTTACGACAAGAAGCACAAGCAAGGAAACTTGAAAAAAGATGGTGCAAAACGGCAGGAAAAGTTGAAACATGCCAAAAAACACTTTTGAATCAGAAGACGTGCTAAAGAAGAAAATGTTTTTGGAGAGTTGAAGGCTGCGGATGAGTTCATGTCAGAGGCTAATGGGAAACTTCAAGAAGCATTGCCTAGTTCATCAGGTGCCTCCAAGTGGTCAGTGACCATTGCATGTATGATACTCAACGTTGCAACACCAAAACGTGGTGATCTGAGTAAACGCATTAATGAAATCCACGGAAAATGAAAGCATCTTGAAAGCAAAACGCTCCTTTAAAGAGCTATGTCCAGTGATATAGTCTCCGCAAAGAAATTCAAGAAAGCATAGACTGAGTGCCCAGTTTCGCAGAGAACATTAATTCGTTGAGTGTTCCTTACAGACTGTCTAACTGTTCAGTATGTGAACTGATATGTAGAATAGTTATTTTGCGGTTTAAAGCTAATTTGTTTTTTTTTTGTTATGCGCAGAGATAACAAAATAAACTTAAGATACTCCTATTTCTTCCTATTTTCTCATGATTTTTCCTCTTTATTCCTATTTTTGACTGAAAATCTTCTGTTTTTTCAAGGCCCTCAACTTACTTGACACCCTGAAATTTGTAAAGAAACGATTTGCCGTCAGAATATCGTTAGCATCATCATAATGCTAGTAACTGAACTCATACATGTAGTACAATGGTTATTTACATTGCAACATTTTTATTGCTCTGCTCAACGAAATCAAATAAACTAGTCATTTAATGTTGACCAATCCATGAGTGTACCTTGTTGTTCAGGTGTCAAACATGATTCATCTTCGTCATCATCCCCTTCTGTATTTAGCCTTGGTGATGATATTCTGGCTTTATGGCAGTCTATTCCCTGTAACCTGTTTTAAGAAACGCACATCAACCATCACAATGAACTACATTTGAAATGCAACAGGGAAACGAGGGATTCAGAAGATTCATGTCATAGACCATCAAATGAAAATGTTAATCTTCTGCTTGATCGACAAGGGCCCTTTCTGCATCCAATTTCAAAAAAGTAAGTCATGTAACTTGAATTGCAATGTCTAATTGAACAGTAAACCAATGGAAAAGGTCTATAGCAGAAGTGTTTCCCAACACTTAAAAGCAGGATTGTAACGTGACGTCACAGTTGAATTGGTGAGTCAAGCTCAGTACTCATCATTGCAATGAATTATCATAAATCTTCCTTGAGATTAGACACTTTTGACAACACACTTCAATGAGAAAACCAAACTATCAAAAACGTCCCATTTCAATCGAACCAAATTTGATCGAATCCACTTGTATTACCCATAGAAGAGTGTTGGCATATTCAGAAATGCAACTTTTTGAGATAGCAATGTGGTCAAGTTACAGACCATGCATATCACAATCAGACAATTGACTTGATGTGTGTTCAACTTGCATTCAACTGCCCTGCTGGATCATTAAATTAGGTATTCATGAGTAAGCGCTTATCTGAAGATGTGATGGAGCAAAGTGACAGCATGGTGTGAAACTATCGCACATGACTGAACTAGTGCAAAATGTTTGGACCATCTTGCGTTCAGGCCCAAATTCTTGCCTAAATGCAAAATAGGTGTCAACAAGGCAGAGATCGCACGTATTGTAATTAGCACAATCACACACATACTGGCAGTCTTGGTATCACTGTGAACTAGAAAAGCGATTTACCATCAATGTCTGCCGCCATGATATAGTTTCACTATGCTTGTCTGAACGACCACAACAAGCTGATACACTGCAAAAAGCAATCTACTTTAAAAAACATTTTTTGCCTTTGCTACTTGATTTCACTGTTACTAGAATTTTTGTACAGTAACAATTGTGAGCTTGAGTAAACATTACAAAGAACTAAGACATCAGTAACACCAGGGCCTGGTCCACAAATCTTTCCATTTCAGCCTCACTTCCACTGACAAATAGCTCACTTACGAGTTTCCAGTTACTCATTGTGACGTCACCGGAAGTAGGGCAAAACCCGCCATATTGCCCTTGTTTTGCCCCAAGTCTTTGCTACACACGCTAAATCTTACTGGAGTTCTTATGGAGAATTTTACTCTCAAAACGTTAACACAACTTAAGAGATGTTAGATGGATCGCGGAATAACTGTGAATGGACGAAGAAAAGTGTCAGAGATTAACCGTGGGTTTGTTTAAAAGGTAGCTATGCTTTGAGAGTGTGCATAGATGGAGAGGAAGTAATCAAATCCAGTAATTAATTTATTGTATGACAACCACTAAATTANCTTGGTATCACTGTGAACTAGAAAAGCGATTTACCATCAATGTCTGCCGCCATGATATAGTTTCACCATGCTTGTCTGAACGACCACAACAAGCTGATACACTGCAAAAAGCAATCTACTTTAAAAAACATTTTTTGCCTTTGCTACTTGATTTCACTGTTACTAGAATTTTTGTACAGTAACAATTGTGAGCTTGAGTAAACATTACAAAGAACTAAGACATCAGTAACACCAGGGCCTGGTCCACAAATCTTTCCATTTCAGCCTCACTTCCACTGACAAATAGCTCACTTACGAGTTTCCAGTTACTCACTGTGACATCACCGGAAGTAGGGCAAAACCCGCCATATTGCCCTTGTTTTGCCCCAAGTCTTTGCTACACACGCTAAATCTTACTGGAGTTCTTAATGGAGAAGTTTACTCTCAAAACGTTAACACAACTTAAGAGATTTTAGATGGATCGTGGAATAACTGTGAATGGACGAAGAAAAGTGTCAGAGATTGACTGTGGGTTTGTTTAAAAGGTAGCTATGCTTTGAGATTGTGCATAAATGGAGAGGAAGTAATCAAATCCAGTAATTAATTTATTGTATGACAACCACTAAATTAAAATTAGATAAGTGAAACCTGTAATTAAGTAATCAACTACAAAGAAGAGTAACTACGCTAGCGCCCTCTTTAAAGATTACTTGAATCAATCAATCAAAGTAATCAAATGTCTTATCTGCTATCCAAGCTAGAACTCTCCACTTGTTGGATGACTGTCCTGTTGGTGAATCTTTGAACTACACACACTGTATTGCAAGAGTGTACTTGCTGGTCACAGTCTCTGGTGACACCACACTTGTATGCAGTTTCTTCCACCCACGATTCTTCTTGCTGCTCAGTCTCTGGTGATGCAACACTTCAGGCAATATCTTACTACCCGCGATACAAGTGACAAGCTCTCAGTTAACTTCCTGTTCGTTAACCCTTGCCCTCACCGTGATTTCTCTAGAATCTTCCACGAGATGGCTCTGTTGTACAATTTCCCCTGTACACTGTAGCAAGTCTTTATGCTTCAAATACTGTAATTGATCTGAATATCTTCTTGATTTTAGCCCATATTATGAATTCTACTTAATGATTGGCTAATAAAAACCACATGATCTTATCTAATCATATCATTGCTTGTTACGATTTGTTCTCAGAAATTTCTAGAATCTCTAGAGTGCTTTGACCCCAGAACGTAAAGTTGTAAACACCATCTAAAAATAGATTTTGACGTTAAAGTACATGTCAACAAGTTTTAAAAGTACATATGCACAAATTTTGGGCAATTTAAAATGGATCTTTTCTTACTAATTACTAAATCAAATGGGTGAACTTGTTATGTTGTGCGAAGCTGTGAACGGACTGAAATTGGAACTCGACCCCGACTAGGCCTGCCGCAGGAATACAAGGGCATTAGCATATTCCCATAAAAAGTTACTCATTTCAAAATACAGCAAACAAAATCAAGTGAAACATGCATATATGCACATGGAGTTATATTTAACACATACCATGACTCAGGATACAATTTAGTCAACAAATAACTTGAAGATATCCACGAAAATCTCGCGGTTTGCTTGAGTTTCTCTCACCGGACGCCATTTTGAAGAAGTTACGTGAGATCCACGACTGCTGACGAACAAAAAGTCTACGGGACACAAATCATACAAACTTCACTTCATATCTTCCCATGTTATTTTGCAAGTGTCACACGCCAGGTCACGCGCTTTGCTCAGTCTCGCGCTAGCCTTTGCCTCATACTCAGCAAACTTAGTTGAAATTCCTGGTTATCACGCATACGGTGAAAAAATTAATGGTAACCAAAAAGTGGAATTGGAATTCTTCGCCAAAGTTACCTTTATTCTCGTAGCTATGCTTCATCGAAGATATGTTTAGATGTGTAAAGGATCACAGAAGAAAGTAAGCACTTTTTTAAGTGATAGTTTTAACTGTGTTTTTGACAATTTAAGTAAAAACTCTTAATCAGTGAGCAAATTTCGCCTACCGTCCGTTTAAATAGTACACGAATGAAATTAGTACATAACGCGATGGGATATATTGTAGCACAAACCTGAATTGCATTTCCCATAACAGCAATGCTTGCTTGGCACTTTTCACACAAAAAGATTAAAAACTCGAAGTAAACTGACCAGAATACACTCTGCTAACGTATCGGGAAATAGCCAGACGACAAGCTTTTGCCCTACTTCCGGTGATGTCACAGTTAAGTCTCACAGAATCTCGCATTACTGTTAATAACTCGCAAAAGGACTATTACCTCTGAGTCACTTGGTCAGGGTCTACAGAGTTCTCTTGATCATCCTCACAGATGCTACTTCTTCGTTTGTCTGACTCAGTAGTCTCATCCTCATCTTCTAGTTCCAGTGACCCACTGTAGGGGGTGGGAGGATCATCTATCTTCATGTGGCCATAGTCTTTGTCTGATTAGAAAGTCAAAATGGAACAATGTAACACACACACAATGAACAATGGTCTTAGCAATAGAATTAGGTTAGGCCAAAGAAAAAAGCATAGTACGTTTCGGTCTTTGTAATTGATGAAAACTAAGTTGGTGGTGCACTATTAATTGCAAGTGATGTGCAATTTGTTTTTATTATTGAATTTTGCCAAGTATGTTGCTCTGACACTAAGTTTGTTTCTTTTTACTTGGCAAAAGAATTTTCGCCAAGTATGTTTTTTTGTTTGTTCCCATGATACAGGTCGCAACTTTCGTCTGATCCTCGCGAAATTCACACACAACATGTAGATTTGGAAGTACTGGAACCCTATTAACAACACAGATATAGGTGCTCATGTCTATATGTCACGGAAGAATACTTCGAATTTATCTCCAAACAGACGCCAAACTCCTGCTACGGGCCTTGGTGAATTGGCCAGCCGAACTTTGTAGGCTACGGTTGTAACATGCCATTTCACCCTCATACACATTAGCTGATGGCGTTAAGATAGGAGTTGCCTGACGAAACAACACGTCCTGTTTTCACTTTTTCCCCTCTTCTGATGGATTTAAACTAATAGAGGATTCGAAATCTTCATAAAATTTTGACCTCCGTACGTGCTCTCTCTCTGTAAATATCGGAGAAGTTTCAGCTGAGGTCGCTTCCGTCAGATCAGCCGAGTTTGAAGTAACTTTTAGTATTACTACGTGGTAAAGCGGTTTCCTTTGTTTTGAATTTTATATGCTTTAAGAATTTAATTTACACTTATAATAATTTTCAAAGTAAAATTCACAGAAATTAGCGTGGAATATTAGTAAACCTGAGTTAAAATTCCTGAGAAAGTAAAAAATTTCACGAATTCATGAATCCGCAACGCAGTGTCACAGCATTTTAAGTAGTCCGTTCTCGTGAGTGTCGTGAGCACACGTGTGAGCTGTAAAGTTTCGCCGTTTGTTGCCGTTTCAAAAGCTTGTTACTTACATGTCTCTATTCCGTTACAAGAGGGTTTCTGATTTGTTGCATTTCATGATCTTGTTGAATTTGAGTATTTTGATTGTTAGTGTAAATTTTTATTATTCTAAACAAATTTGTTACTTAGATACGATCATGTGCCCACAGTTGATTTTAACCAATCAAATTTACGTGCTACCTTTACTTTCACAAAATATTGCAGTCATATCTTGGCATTGAACGAACTTCCCGGAGACCGGAAACCTATCAAAAATGACCGTTTCAATCAAGGGTTGCTGTGACCAATTCAAGTTGTAGATAAAAACGTAGAACAGCAGCAGAGTGTCTTTTTTGATGGAAATGCAGAACTAATGTACCCAGAAGAAGTGATATACAACTTGCAGGCACATACAGTTTTGCCATAAAGCGAAAATTCCGATGAAAATCGGACGAAAAATGACGCTAATTTCAAGAGTTAACGATCTTTGTCGGAAGTCATGGCGAAAATCCGGAAGGAAGTTGGACAAAAAACGACACTAAAACTGTTGAAAATTTACCGAAAGTGTTTGCTTCAAAATTCCATCTATTTTCCACGAGAATTATCGTGAACTTTTTAAAATCACTTCATTACGATCAATGCTGAACGGCGGTTCGACCGCGACATAGTTTTTTGGTGGTTATATCATCCACAAACATGCATGTCTTACAAGTTCTGCATCCGTGTTCGTTAAAAACGAATTGTAGAAAGAGTATGTTGGAGAGATCGAACGTTATAAACGACAGGTACAATGTAATGCGACTTGATTGTGCTTTTCCTGAACCTTCTAATTCTGTAGAAATTGGGTTAACTAAACAGACTTGTTGACAAAGTGCTGTACATGTACTGTATAAACTTAATGTTGCACGGTCTTATTGTAAATTTTGGGAGCCAAAACAAGTTTCATGTAAGAATGTTGTGTTGACGTTCAAGGCATCTCACCATTCACTTAAAAGTAGTTCCAGACCAGGAGTAATTGTCACGTTTATTGCCCCACAGCTGAATGGGTAATGAACTATTGAAATTGCTGATAAAAGCGTGTCGACTTTATAGTCCCTGTAACCCAAGAGATTCTATCACGATCATTTCCCATTATGCACTCTTAAATAGTTACGATGGCTCGCACAAAAATCAATACCTCAATCACTTAAGTTTACAATGACGATTACCTGCTGGGTGATATGTCGCCAAGATATTCATCTCATCCCATTTCATTTCCTTACGGCTTCTGAAAAAACAATGCTTGTACTAAAATTCTGCCTGCATGACATCAGTGCTCGAAAAGTCCCATTTTTCATCGCCATTAGCGAAAATGACAATAAGATGTTGCAGAGTGTCACCAAACGGCAATAAAAATGTCCATTAACAGCAGACTTTCAAAATTAAATGACACGCTGTAACCAAAGGCGTCCTCAGCTTCTGATCGTCCCCAATACACTATATATAATGCTACAAGGTATGACACTTGGGACAAGGAATTCTACGGGTGCTTCACTGTCCATCCGTAACTGTGCTTTGACCGCGAATTTGTTGCCATCTCGCTCGAGCAGAACACCGTGAATGGTATTTATTAAAAGAAAGAACAATTACTAATGTTTTGTGTAAACTTATTGAGTTTCGTGTTTGATATAGACGGCTGAAGTGAAGTACCCGTGGAATTCCTTGTCCCGAGTGTCATACCTTGTAGTATTATATCTAGTGTATTGGGGATGATCAGAAGCTGAGGTAGGCAATTACATTGCCCTGGATACAAGGCCGATAGTTCATCCCCACAAAAAGTTACGAATTTCAAAATATAGGAAATAAAATCTAATGAAACATGCATACATGCACATGGAGTTATAATTAACACAAACCATTAGTTTGGAGACGATCCAGTCAAGATAATTTGAACTAATCGATGAAAATCAATCGCAGTTTGAGGAAGTCACGTGAAATCACGTATGCTGACGAATAAAAAGACCAAGGGACACAAATCTTACAAATTTCACCTGATACTTTCCCATGCTATTTTGCAAATGTCACGAAAAACTTAACGGTGACCAAAAAAGTGGAGTTTGAATTCTTTGCCAAAGTCACCTTAATTCTCAAAACTAAGCTTCATCGAAGA
Source organism: Phoronis australis (assembly GCA_002633005.1). NCBI lineage: Eukaryota > Metazoa > Phoronida > Phoronidae > Phoronis > Phoronis australis. The sequence goes on along the minus strand of NMRA01000299.1, from coordinate 136,796 downwards.
TATGTATAGAAGTAGAAAGGACCCATGAAGAAACTAAGCGCTTTTTTAAGTGATAGTTTTAGTGTGGAATGTATTTTTGATGAGGTGAAAACTCAAAATCGGTGGCCGGATTTGGCCTACCGCTCGTTTAAAATACGTGGAACGAAATGTGTACAGAAAGCGATGGGAGGTATTGTAGCCCCTAACCAGTTAAAGGCGAAGGCAACCTTTTTCCAAGTCATTTTTAGAAAAAATAAGGTTCGTTGGTTATCCCCGACATACTTTCACTTAATTACAGCTTTTCGGAATTTAATTAATTACTCGTTCTCTACTCCGGAAGTGACGTTTTGGGAGGCAAGAATTTCGCGCCAATTTCTTTTTATATAGTTTGACTGCCAGAACTGTCGAGTCAGTCATTGTTCTACTTCGGTTGTGATAAGTTCGGTCGTCGTTTGCTTTTGTTCACGAGTCAGACAACATGCCACACTGTTGCTGCGTACCGGGATGTACTCATTTTCGTCTCACGCGTGCTTTCGGAATACCAGGCTTTGCATCGCTTTCCAAAGGATGACACACTTCGCCGTAGGCATACTTGGCTCGTTCGTGTGAAGAACACAGCGTTACCCATCAACGCAACGTTCAAAGCAGTTGAGGGTTACCGAGTGTGTAGCAAGCATTTTCTGCCGTCAGAGGGATGTGTACGCTGAATTGATGAAGGTCCCGGCGAAACAACGCCTGAAGAAGGGTGCGATACCGTAGGTGTTGATTCCCGGCAGTACTCCGTCGCCACCCCCGAGAAGTGCGTTTTTGAAGCGAGAAGCCTTGCGAGCTATGGCCACTACAGTGACTGGAGGCACTTCATCTACTGTCGCCCGTGTCTCCGAACATACAGAGCGTGTAATTCTGGGACCTAGCAGTGATTCACCCTGCACGTGCTGTTGTCTCTAACACAGAGCCTATAAACAGCCCTGCAGCAATGTTGAGTCGTGGGAGTGAATACAGGCCCAGTTCGACACCCAGTGAAGAGAACAGTTTGTCGTCCAACGAACAGATCTGTGAGCCAAACTTTGATAAGTTTATTGTGGACTTGTCTAAAGTATTGGAGCTATTTAGAAAGTGCCAGGTGTGTGGCGAGGGAGTCACACTACGGGATGTAAGCAGTTTGGGTGCTCAGGTCACCATCCAGTGGGAGTGTGTCGCGGGACACTGGGGCAAGTGGGACAGTTGTGCCTGTGCGTTCTCTGCCTCATTATACTCGGGCTCAAACATACAAAGTATACCCACCCACTGACTGTCCGTGAAAAAATTCCTCATCACCACTGCTATATGAACAATGTCTCCCTTACTCACATCACTACTGTCACTGTGATATGGGTCGCCGACTCCAGTCATATTCATATTAATACAAACTAAAGAATCCCTAAATCCAACGAAATTGGGTTCTCTAACAACCTAGTTTGTCATAGAAAACTCGTCGATGGGAAGTGGTGACAATTTTAGAAAAACAGCCCGAAAACAAAAGTACTACAGATCCTCACACTAAACTCAACGAAGAGCCAATTTGGCGCGAAATTCTTGCCTCCCAAAACGTCACTTCCGGAGTAGAGGACGAGTAATTAATTAAATTACGAAAAATTACAATTAAGTGTAAAATATGTCTGGGATAACCAACGAACCTTATTTTTGCTAAAAATGACATGAAAAAAGGTTGCCTTCGCCTTTAACCGGCGAGGGGCTACGTGTTGCCTAGCCAGCTAGCTGTATGAAGACTATTGTCAAAATACAGCTAGGTATCACTGTGTGCATTTCTTCTGTAGACCCCAAAATTGCACACAAGGGTAGTTCTGCTCGTCAACTTGTCGTGAAACTTGTATCAACATGTAGAGCTAAAAACCGGGCGGGGTGCATGCAAAATTTGGGAGTCAACCGACACTCACCTTGCCCGTTACAGCCGTTTAAGTGAAAAACAATGCAACAAACGTTGTTTTCGTGCAAAATCCTGCTTTTTCTCACAAAGAAAAGTTAAGTTGTTGTTTTGAAAATAATACGCTCGTGACACACGCACGCAACATTTCCTAAGTTTTTGCGACATCTCTCGGGAGATGAGGATAGCTTAAATTAGCAGCAGCAAAATTTCTTCTGAAATTAGGTTTTTCGGTATCAAAATTCTAAAAGCTTGTAACTAAATGAAACAAGTTCCGATAATCTGTTGTTATATCTACACAACCTTGTGGAAGAAGAACAGTTGATTTAAGAATCGGCGAAAAAAGAAACTGGCCAATAGGTGACGCAATATTTCATGGTGCCGAAAGCCATCGCTTATAAAGATCACTCCACAACTTTAGCAACAGAATAACAAAAGAACACCATTTTTTCCATCACTTTTGAATAGTTTAGTTTACTCAAGGAAGATTGTAGTTTTTAATGACACTAATTTTGCGCCAGATTTTATGTTACCTTTTTTTACCAACATCAGCACAAAGCTGTATATTTAGTATACAGCTTTGTACCAACGCTACGTGTTGCCTAACGCTGAGCCTGAGGACGTCTGTGGCTGTAACTACATGAATCATAGACTCTTCAATAGATCTGCAGTAAAAGTCAACGTCAGTCTCGGCAGTGGCGTCTCTGTGTTTTGATGTCCTTTTCCTTATACAATGTTGGTCTTGGCCTGGTGCGACACCTGACGCCAGAAGTGCCTAGCAGAGGTCACCCTTGTCATCACGTGACCTGTCACTTCTCAAGACCACATGACAAGATCGTCTGGACCTTCTGGAGTTTGCTGCCGTTCTGTGTGGATGTTATGTGAGTACAATCTAGACTTTACTCCTACTTTGTCTTCTTCTTCTTCCAAAAATCAACAAACGATCGTGGTATCGATCCTTACTTGTTGGCAAATTGTTAGTATAAAACTTAGGTGCACGTAACTGTGAAAAATAACGATAAAACGAAGTGCTAGTTAGTGCCAAGATAAAAAGGTCTAAATGATTACTGAGTAAGATTGATGTTCAAGATGTGACTTGTGAATATTTCTATTGTTTCTGATGAGATGGCGAATTGTGGGAGTCTATTCCAGAGTAAAATGGTAGATGGCAAGAAAGAGTTTGCATAATATGCAGTGCGGATGTATAATCTCTCAAAGGTATGGGAGTGGGAGTTTCGTGATCTGGAGGTCTGTAGGAGTGGAAGGTATGAGTGAGGAATAGCAACCAGGTTATGTACGGTTTTGTACAGAAGGGATAGTTTGTTCTGAGCTCGTCTTTCCTGGAGGGTGGTCCAATTGAGTTTTGAGCATTGACGAAACGGAGGAGTACCTTGAGTGAGTGGTAATTTAAAACAAACTTGGCTGCTCTACGCTGTATTTTTTCAATGTTTGTACGAGTGGATGGGTCCTAGACGGAGGAGGAGTATTCTAATTTTGGTCTAACAAGTGAAGTGTAGGCAAGGGCCTTTTGTTTTTTGAGGAACATATTTGAGATTTCGTTTAATGAGTCCAAGAGTTTTGTTTGCCTTTGAGGTGTTTGTGTCTATATGAGTGTTCCATGATAAATTATTGGTGAGAGTGACCCTGAGGTATGGGGCTTCATTAATGCAATTGAGTGAAGCGTTGTGTAGGCTGTAATTGTATATTATGGGGGAACGTTTTCTGTGGCTACAAAGAATATTGCATTTGGAGATATTAAAGTTCATTTTCCAGGAGTTTTCCCCAGAGGGTAGGGAGTCTAAGTCTTGTTGAAGAATTTGGCAATCGTGGGGGGAACCAATGGGTCTGTAGAGAACTGCATCATCAGCAAAAAGCTGGACAGTAGAAATAATAGTGTCAGGAAGGTCGTTTATGTAGAGTATGAAGATTGCAAGGCCAAGGACAGAGACCTGGGGCACTCCTGATTGGACTGGGGAGGAATTTGAGAACTCGCCATCGACGATGACTCTCTGTGTTCTATGGGATAGAAATGACTGGATCCAATTGTGGGTGAGACCCCTTATACCATAGTATCTGATCTTCTCCAGAGTCTATGATGGGAAACCTTATCAAAGGCTTTGGAGAAGTCCAGCACCACAGCGTCGGTTTGAGTGCTTGCTTCCACAGTTTGGAGGAGGTCATCCATGAATGTGACAAGTTAAGTTTCACATGATCGATGGCTACGAAATCCATGCTGCCAGACATAAAGTATATTATTTGTGTCGAGATGAGGCATAATGTTACTGACAACTATGTGCTCCATAAGTTTGGAACATATGCAGGTGAGTGATATTGGGCGGTAAGTTTGAAGCCAGGGTTTTATCATCTTTTTTGGAGATGGGTGCTACGTTTGCAGTTCACCATTCTGTCGGAACTGTAGATGTTTGATAGGCTTTGGTAAAGATTTCTTGGAGGACAGGTACAATTTCTCCTGCTGCTACTTTAAGAATGTGAGGAGATATTTCGTCTGGTCCAGCGGCTTTGTGCCTTTGTGAGGATTGAGGTTTTGCAACATTTTTCGTATACCGTCAGTAGAGAAGGTTATATCATGCATGGAGATGTAGGGGCTTGTGCCCATGTCAGGTGTATCTGTACCATCGTCCTTTGTAAAGACAGAGGAAAAGTGTGTGTTTAATATTCCTACTACACTGCGTTAATTGGCAGAACCTGCTTGGCCGTGTCTGCGGTAGCCGACAAATTACTATAGATCTACTACGTCTGATGACGTTGGTTCGTCAGGAAATCGTAGAGGTTTACAATACAAGACATTAAGCAAAGACAGATACTCACTCTGCAGACTCGGGGCGTTCTAAACTCGTGGAATGTTTGAGTATTCCTCGAATATTGTTCCCCTTCGAAGCCATCTTGAAACTAAAGCATTCTGGGTTGTTGCAGACGACCTTCAACAGACCCCTGAAAAGCCAATTTTGATTGGACAATGTTGAGGTCTCTCGTTTCTTGTTATTGGGTTGATTTCGTTTCTACAAGGAAAGATGCAGTCTTTGACATGATTTATAAAAATGAAATTGTATTTGAAAATATTTCTTAACAAATTATCTGATTGTAATATCAGAAATTTCGAGAAACGGCAACAGCAACAGAGATGACTTTTTATCGTTGAACCAATCACAAATCTTCTTCTTTAACTGCTAAAAAGCGGAAACACATAAACAAAAGAGGTCAAGGTTTTTCAGCTGAAGACTTCCCGTGACTTGTTTTGCTTTGGACTTTTTGCGAGTTTTTGTTGTGAGGATCGATTAAAAGGAGTTTAGTGTCCACAGTGCGGCACCAGTCAGGTGAGTTATTGAAATGATGACATTTCTTTCTTAACATTTAATATCATTCGAGGAATAATAATTGTTTAATTTTACAAATGTGTCTTTGACTTGCAATACTGATTTTTAGGTTTCAGTTTCCTCGACCATCCAGGTTCATAAAAAATGACTGTATTCTGCTCACACTAAAAGCAGCGTTAAACCCCCTTTTAATGGAATTTTTATTCAGTCCTCTCCAACTTAAAATATTTGGAAATGCTTGTTGCATTACTGCTGGTTCACTAGCTAGGCCTCTAGATTCTAGTACTCATCAGTTAAAACACAGTTATTCAAGCTTCAGTAAAACCCACTCCAAGTGCCCATCCCTGACATCCTGATTGCTTGCTGAAAGACTGCCAGCAGTATAAATAAAAGAAGCATCCGGAGAACCATAAAACTGACAAATCACAAGACACCACAGAAAGATAAAGGACGAATGATGTTGACAATTACAACATTCCCCTCCTCCCTAAAAAAGTGTGGGGCCCACCTGGGAATCAACATCATTCGCCAGATACGAAAAACTTCCAAAAATGTAACCATATCCCCCCTTACCGAAAANAACAGACCCCTGAAAAGCCAATTTTGATTGGACAATGTTGAGGTCTCTCGTTTCTTGTTATTGGGTTGATTTCGTTTCTACAAGGAAAGATGCAGTCTTTGACATGATTTATAAAAATGAAATTGTATTTGAAAATATTTCTTAACAAATTATCTGATTGTAATATCAGAAATTTCGAGAAACGGCAACAGCAACAGAGATGACTTTTTATCGTTGAACCAATCACAAATCTTCTTCTTTAACTGCTAAAAAGCGGAAACACATAAACAAAAGAGGTCAAGGTTTTTCAGCTGAAGACTTCCCGTGACTTGTTTTGCTTTGGACTTTTTGCGAGTTTTTGTTGTGAGGATCGATTAAAAGGAGTTTAGTGTCCACAGTGCGGCACCAGTCAGGTGAGTTATTGAAATGATGACATTTCTTTCTTAACATTTAATATCATTCGAGGAATAATAATTGTTTAATTTTACAAATGTGTCTTTGACTTGCAATACTGATTTTTAGGTTTCAGTTTCCTCGACCATCCAGGTTCATAAAAAATGACTGTATTCTGCTCACACTAAAAGCAGCGTTAAACCCCTTTTTAATGGAATTTTTATTCAGTCCTCTCCAACTTAAAATATTTGGAAATGCTTGTTGCATTACTGCTGGTTCACTAGCTAGGCCTCTAGATTCTAGTACTCACCAGTTAAAACACAGTTATTCAAGCTTCAGTAAAACCCAATCCAAGTGCCCATCCCTGACATCCTGATTGCTTGCTGAAAGACTGCCAGCAGTATAAATAAAAGAAGCATCCGGGAACTATAAAACTGACAAATCACAAGACACCACAGAAAGATAAAGGACGAATGATGTTGACAATTACAACATTCCCCTCCTCCCTAAAAAAGTGTGGGGCCCACCTGGGAATCAACATCATTCGCCAGATACGTAAAACTTCCCAAAAATGTAACCATATCTCCCCCCTTACCGAAAATAAAGCCATTGCTAAGTAGACCAAGAGTGTTAGAATGGCAAGGACAATTCCCCTAGAAGCAGAGAATAACGGTTAAATATAGAAGTACCAAAATTAAAAGAGTTGAGAATGCCAGCACATCCCAAACACATGAAGTAACTCATAAAGAGAAAACCTAGCAGGATCCCAACCCACCCCCCAGGGCGGGAGAGCAGTCACGTAACGGAAAAAGTTCTCGCTAGGGAGACTCCCCAGACTTGTAGCTGCAAAAGGGTATAGGACATGTGCATTTCTAGTGAAGTTCTCAAAATAAACCCTGTACTACCATGATACACGCATGCTACCCTTCATTGCTACTAGAATATTACATTTTGACGTGCTTCGGGTGGAGGTTGGGCAGACATATTCCAACCCGAAGGGAACGCCTTGGACACAGACCTAAATTGGATAGGTTCACAGAGAAATGTGACTGACCCTCCACTAAACATAGGCCTCCTGGCAACTGGGACAGACATGGACAGACATGAAAGTACCACACCCAGGTTAACCACGCACTTGGGATAGGATAATAAATAGGGGAATTAGTTGTAGGGAGAAAGTATTAGGTCATTATGAAATGGTGTCCAATGACATAACCAAAACACTACCTAAGCCTAAACTCACCAACTACACGGGACGTAATAAATAAATAAATTAATAAATAGCCTACCAGGGATATGATAATAAATAAGGGACTTAGTTGTAGGGAGAAAGTATTAGGTCAATGAAATGGTGTTCAATTCAATGACACAACCAAAACAATGCCTAAGACTAAACTCACCAACAGATTAGTATGGAACTTTCTAGTAGACTAAGTTCAGTAGTGATGATGTAATTTGTTTACTGCAGTATTGTGTGGAACTTTCTAGAAGACTCTAGCATGACAGTGATTAATGCAGTCTGGAATATTCTAGAGACTAGTTTGTAGAATGATTGGGTAGATTCAGGAAAGTTCTAGAATGTGCTTGAATTGATGAAAAGTTCCAGAACAATGCATTAGGTTATAAATACACAAGCACGGGTTTGTGTTGTTCAGATCAAGTCAGTTCAAGAAAGTTAATCAGGAGAATTACAGTTGAGTTGCAGTGAAGAGAATCAGCAGTTACAGCGATAGTCAATAGAGAGCCAGCTATAGATACAGCAGGTTATTGAATCGACGAGTGTAACAGTTGCTGAATGTGTCTCAGAAGTTCATCACAAGTCAAGGCTTCGCAGCACTGGCTGGAGCATAAACAGACATTACGTTGGATGTTTTGTTTGAGTAGGCTTGTGAACGTACGGTAGGGATTAATAAAGGATTAACTCGAACCAGTCTTCAGTCAGTCGTCGTACCGAAAGCTATTAGCACCGGTCTGTAACAACCTGCGCCCACCCAAACAGGGGGAAAAACATGACAATGCTGAACATTACGACGTTTTCCCATCGATCCCAACTTGTTTGATTCTATATCCTAACAACAAGTTGGGAAGATGACCCCTGTAGACTGATTAACTCCATTGGCATTTATGGTTGGAGGGCCAGCTCTCTTTTGTTCGATAATTGCTCTAACCTTCAATAAGATCATATCTAGCTAGCCTTGGTACAAAGCTGTATACTAAATCATCTTTGCGCTGATGTGAGTAAAAAAGTGGTAAGATAAAATCTGACACAAAATTAGTGTCATTAAAAACTAGTCTTCCTTGAGTAAACTAAATTATTTTACGGTATTGGAAAAAAATGGCGTTCTACCGTTATTCTGCTGCTAAAATTGCGGAGCGATCTTTGGCTACGGCTTTCGGCGCCATGAAGTATTGCGTCACGTATTGGCCAGTTTCTTTTTTTCGCCGAAACTTCAATCAACTGTTCTTCTTTCACGAGGTTGCTTACACGTCACAACAAATTATAGGAAATGGTTTCACTTCATTAAAAGTTTTTAGAATTTTGATACCGAAAAACCGAATTTCAGAAGAAATTTTGCTGCTTTCAAGCTATCATTATCTCCCGATAGATGTCGCAAAAATTTAGGAAATGGCGCGTGCGCGTGTCATGAGCGTATTGTTTTCAAAACGATGACATAACTTTTCTTTGTTAGAAAAAGCGGAGGATTACTAAAGAAAATGACGTTTGTTGCATTGTTTTTCACTTGAACGGTTGTAACAGGCAAGGTGAGTGTCGGTTGACTCCCAGATTTTGCATGCAACCTGTCTGGTCTTTAGCTCTAGATGCTGATACTGGTTTCACGGCGAGTTGAAGAACAGAACTACCTTGGCTGTGTGCAATTTTGGGGTATGTGGAAGAAAAACACACAGTGGTGCTGTATTTTGACGATTGTCTTCCTACAGTTAGTTGGCTGGCTAATATCTAGCCTGACTGGGCTGTTAAAACTAAAAGTTATAAAATATTTGAACATACACCAATAACATTTCTAAGTTGCTCGTCAAATGCTGATCATGTTTAGTTTTTGTATCGCCAGAGTCGCCCAACTACAACCGAAGTTACGACAATCTATTGTTTCGGAATGTACCAATTCGCTGTGGGTTTGGCTGTGTCCACATGTGGTCAGTAATAAGGCTGGTAGATAAGTGGCCTTCCTGTTGAATAACAAATTCATTAAATTTGATTGTGAAGGAATGCCTGGCCCAAGACTATCTTCATAAAATGCGCAAGTGACAGATTTTTCAGCAAAATCGATTTTTGCTAAGATTAAATTGGCAGGTTCCTATAGAAGACACTTCCAAAGAAATCACAGTATTCATGGCACCCTTTGGTCATTATCAGTATATCAAGATGCCATTTGGGTTAGTGAACAGTGGGACTACCTACAATAAAATGGTGAGAAAATTGTTGGGAGATATGTCAAATGTTGACAATTTCGTTGATGACGTTTTGCTTCACACGTCAAATTGGGATCACCACATGAACCAAATGAAAGTTTTGTTTAACAAGGTTCGTAAAGCCAACCTAACCGCAAAACCGTCAAAGTGTTTTCTTGGGTATTCTGATATTGAATGTACTGGACATCGTCTTAAAGATGGGTTTCTCATGACGCAAACGGACAAAACTAGAAAAATAAAAGCCGCTGCGATTCCAAAAACCAAGTGTCAACTTTGTTCATTTTTGGGACTGATCAATTATTATCGAAAATTTATTAAGGATTATTCCGACAAGGTTCTTCCGTTAACTGAACTAACTAAGAAGGGTAAACCTGATAAACTGAAATGGGGTGAAAAACAAGCTAAAGCAGTTGCATGAGCTGTGCAAAAGGCCAGAGGAAATCTTTTATTTGCAAACAGACGCTTCAGACGTTGGTATGCGTGCTTACTTAATGCAGATGCAGGAAGGAGCATTATGTCCTGTAGGTTAAGCTACTAAGAAATTAAGTGAAGGGGAACAGAGGTATTCGGTTATGGATCGCGAGTGCGTGGCAATCTGTTGGGCAATCAATAAGTTTAGAGTCTACCTTTATGGGAAAGAATTTTTGCTGCAGACGGACCGTCGTCACTCGTTTCTGCACAAAGCCAAATTTACTAATCAGATGATTATGAGGTGGGCCATGTCCTTGCAACCGTTTTGCTTCAGATTGGAATACATTAAAAGTGAGAGCAATGTTGCCTTCGGTCTCGGTCGATACGCGGAATGATGTCTCGTGGGATATTACTTCATGTACGCCTCTCTCGGTACGTTTTGTGTATTTATTTATCATTTAAGTATGATACAGATACACTTCAACTTAGGCTAACTACTGTAAATGTTCGGGTTAACGCCCATAATCAGTGAACCACCCACCCCCTACTTTAGGTGGATTTTCGATTTAATCGCCCACTGCTTGGTTAACCGCCCATCTGCGATTTTTGAAGATTTCCAGTTAAGCTCCCATCCCCGACTTTTAAAGATTGAAGGTTTAGCGCCCGGTGCTACGCAAACACGCAATTCCTCGACTTTTAGATCGATGATCACAATTAGAGTGCAACGATGGCCTCCGAGCCGGTGGTTTGGCAATGTGAATTATAGTACAAGTATTGAATTCTTGTCTCGGGTCACGGATTTACTTCAGAATATAATTCTTGAACGTTTTGTCACTTTATTTTCTTCCCATGTTCAAAAAGTTTAAGAACCCCGGCGGCTTCAATGCCTCTACTTTTAGCGACGCGGTGCGCTGAGTTTCTGTCTGAAGTGCACTACATAAAAAAATCGGGCCAGAGAAATGTGACAGTGGTTTTGCCAAATTCGCTTTTGATAGGAAGCTCAGGTATTTTGAAGAATTTCCATAACTCACGGAAAGATGTCAAATTCTCCCTATTTTGATGAGTGTAATTGCCAGGTTATTGAGGATGTGTAGCGACCGAACGGACAGTGTACCTCACTGACCGATTTGCTGTCTCTCGATTTCTGAATTCAAAGGCTGGCAATACGTTACTGGATGTTTGTGTATCGTCTTGAAGAAATAAAAAACTGTAAGTCAAATTTTGTTTTTCACTCATTGCATCTAAGACAAGTTGGCGTTAGCAAATTCCGCCAAAGTCGCTGGCGGTTCTTTATAGTACGATTTCTTGCGACAGGCGTAACTGTGAATTATCGTATCCACCTAGCCTTTTAGCTTCCCGAATAGTTTTGTTTCTACATTGGGCAGTTTCAACCTGAACAAAATTCTTACCATTCAAGTCTGAGACATCTACGACGTAACTGATTGAAAATTGGCGGCAGTGGTAATGACGTGCACGCAGCTAGCTATGGGCATGGAACATCGGGTCCAGGGATCATCGAACCAGGAAATATTGGAACAGACTTGACATCGTAGTTTTGGGTCATTGGAATGGAGGAATATCGTAAAACACTGGGTTTTTTGTAACAATAGATTAAAAATACAAAGTCGCGCTGGTGTACTCCTTAACGTAGGGCTGTCGCTGTTCTCTTTTGATGTGCGATCTCTGAAGTGCTGCACGTGTGTAACTTCCCACACTCTGGAGTGCATGTTATCTTGACAACAACATATGTGATTGACAGGTGACTCATACGTACGCGCGTGCTGAATCCAACCATTGTCTTTTTTCACATAAAACAAGACCCATATTGAAAGAGGCTGCTAAATTACTTGACGGCATTTCCAAGTCTAGTGACGGCGTATTGTGCGCAAACAGTGGGACCGACCAGTGCCACAGTGCAATATTGCCGTAGGTGATATTATAATAGGATAATCTGTACATATTGCTTGTAAAATAAAGTGTTTTTCGAGTTGCTCTATGTTTGCCAGGTAGGCCTATCTATTTTACCCCCCAAAAAACGGCTCGCGTAGGTTGGAATTTCTCGGTGGCAGGTACCAGACGTCTATAATCTCGGCTCGCATTTCCAAATTTCAGGTCGCCAGTGCAACCTGCAGTTCGTTATGCCGAGTGCGGAGTCTCGGTTTGTAAAATAATCCTTAAGCAATCTTTCCATTCCTTTCTGTGACAGATGACATTACTAAGTATGCAGAATGTGCATGTTAATCGGTAACGAAAACCAGGGTAGAGTTCAATAACGTAAGGACCATGCTAGGTTTACAAGACTGCGAGATTACGCGAGATATTACCGGGTGTTTTCCGTGAGATCAGGTGATTTTGGCTAGATTTTTTCGCCACAAGACATTGTTGAACTTTACCCAGTGACATCACTAGCTGTCCCAAGTCCCGGAATTACTCCCCCGAAACCTCGAACATCGCGCACTCCCGCTACCTAAGTAGAGTTGCGAATGGCTTGGCAGGTTTTCAGAGGAGGTATGCACCTCAGATGGAATGCTGATGCTGCCAACAAAACTCCTTATAATGCAATGGAGATGATCTCAATCTTGATTGACTGGTGACATTGAGAAATGCACCAAAAATAAGCAATAATATTTGTCTAAGTGAGAAATGCACTAACAACAACAAATAAGAGTCATCAAAAGTGTTTCCATGCAAAGGTTTGTTGAGATGTCTAACACTGCTGTTGGTGAGTCCGACCAGTGTCGCGGGGTCCACTGAATATTTAAAAAGTGCTACAAAAATGAAATTCTGGACTCCAATGCACAGCCGTTTTTTGTGCAATGGTGTCTTTGATGACTAGTTCGTCTTCACAGAACTAAGAGCCTATGATACTTTCAATGAGTTAGTTGCCAGCTGAACACCAAAGGTGACTACAAAAGCGATGAGGCCTGATGATCAGCGACTTTTGTGTGGGACTTCACCTCCAGTGAGCAGGTAGTGGATTGGTCATATAAGTGGCACTGAGCCTTTGTTTAAATTCAATGGACTATGACTAGTTGTTCCAGGGGAATTGAAAAGATGATTCCAGATGATTTACCAGCTGCATTACACCATAAATAGACCATGGCTCTGGTCCACGGCTTGGTTGAGATAGCTGATTAGGCTTTTTGACAACTGACCACTTGGCCTTTATTCAGTTTCAATGGGCTTGGCCAGTTGCTGTCAAGTGTAATTTGAACCAATGAAGACCTTATTAATAATGAGGACACCTTTTTTACAAACTGGTCGCTAATTTTTTAGACCAGTCGCAAGATTTTTCAACAGGTCACGAGTGTGGCCAAATAGGTTGCTACGACACCTTAAAAGCGGTCGTTGAGAACACTTGAGTCTCATAATATTCCTTCTTATTGTGATGGGACTCCCTATCTACTCCAGTTACAAGTAATGTCATGGCATTTATGCAATTTTATGTTTGACCAAAACAAATAAACTTTGAAACCTATTATTGTGGTGCTGATGGATGACTTTTTGTTCTTATTCCTGTTGGAAATGGATTCCTATCTATGAGTATTGTGCCATTTTATGTTTTTACTTACATATGTAAATCTTAAATTCTTAAACTGGAGTAGAAATGTACTAGTTTATCACAAACATTTTTAAGTCTGGTTCATGGATCAGCTGTTGTTTTATTTACATATATATATATTCAATATTTCGTCAAACAATAGGATCCTTCAAAGGATCTGGATCACCTCGTTGTGTTTCAGATTTATTTTCTAGGTTATAACGTTTGGTCAGCACGCATGGTGTGACAAAACTTAAAAATGTTTGTGATTTTATGTTTCTGTTGCAAATATGATGGCACCCCCTAACAAATACCATTAATGCTGCAAATTGTAGTGGCAAATACAACTTTTTGCCACCCATTTTGGTATTTACTCGACCGATTGACAGAATCCGATGTTCATGGAATTTAATTTTAGACTTAACTCACTTTTCAATCCATAGAGGCTATTTTTTGTTCTGGTCTATCTAGTAAGAATGTTTAAAATAATGATCATCCCTTTATCTGAGGCTAAGTAATGCACAGGGTGGTCGTTGTTTGATCATGTGCAACCCTCTTATGCACTTAAATGTATTGCTTTCAGTGTCTTTGGTAATAATGGCTGCCTCCAGTGGTGAAAGTGGTTACAAAGTGCTTTCGGGACTGTGCCCAGACTCCCACTGTCGAGCCAAGCTGTTCTTCCCAAGTCAAGACTCCAGCATAGAATGCACTAGTTGTGGCCAACGTCACTCTACCAAGACGCTAATGAACGTTGAACCCGTGACAAACCCAGACGTAGCATTACATAACATGTTGCTTAACATTTTAGTTGGGAACGTGAAACTCAAAAAAGGTGCGGACTCTGTCAAAGTCCTGGGCCTTTCCAACTATTTGTGCAAGATTCTTTCGCCTTTGCTGACAATTTATGGGATGGATAAGAAAACTAAGCTGGCTGTAAGCCTCAAGGAGATGGGACAAACAGAAATGTTTGACTGTGCTGTGCTTGGTGATCGCGCATTTCTCCTCGATCCTGAACATATTGACACCATCGGCTACGGAAAAGACCGCACGGGGAGCATGAACTACCTTGCAGACACCCTCGATGCTATCAACCGTATCAACAATCAAGAGTGTCTGATTCCGATACATGCAGATGGTGATGGACATTGCCTTGTGCATGCTGTATCGCGTGCCTTGGTTGGACGAGAACTGTTCTGGCATGCCCTCAGGGAGAACCTCAAGAAGCATTTCCGTGATAACCTGTCCACGTACAAATTGCAATTTCAGGACTTCATTGATGCCAGCGAATGGGAAGTGATCATTAATGAATGTGACCCATACTATCTGCCTCCTAATGGTGAACCTCTAGGCTTACGTAACATCCATATATTTGGTCTCGCCAATGTCCTTCATCGTCCAATTGTATTACTGGACTCTATGAGTGGCCTCCAGAGCAGTGGAGATTACTCAGGTTTGTAAAAGATTTTTGAAAATTCCCCATAAATATCAACCTTTTTCAGATGGTTTGGAGGTGGTGGGGTTCCTTTGTAAAAGGGTATTTCCTTTCAATGTATACCTGGAAATGGACTCTAATGAACAGGTCTCAAAATATTCTTCATTGCTATACGAAATGGTTTCGAGCATCGATTACCTAGGATTGACACGACACAGCTGGGCTTTGAAAGGGTTGTACAACCCTGCCGTAACTGATGGCGACACTGTATTTACTCAAATTATAACCGAATTCAAGATGGACAAACATCCTCTCACATTTGTAAGGGTTTTTGTTCTCTTTAAGGTTATATAGTCTGCATTCAATCAAGTATCTACAGAAAACCAGTTTTAGGATTTGATTTTTAATTCTATTCTTATATGGGGTTGGTTTGGTTATGAATCCACTTCTTTTTAGTAAAAAAACAACAAATGCAAATGTACTTACGTCTAGTAATTAAAACAAATATTGGTATCAGTAAGATGACCACATTCTGTCTGATATTAGTATTCAAGATAAAATCTCAAATTAAAAACGCTTTTACAGTTCTCTAAGTTATCATTCCTTTTCAATTTTATGCCACTGCCCCGTTTTTCATGAAATAAAGATGTTTTGGTAGCCCCTCATGCAGATATGTTTCAATCTGAGGTTTTGTAAAACCTTATTTAGTGACCCTAATTCTAAGTCAATTATCAAAAACCTAGGACATGTCAACCTGCAAAAATATGCTTTTTATAAAGTAGAAGGATCAGGGATTTTGAAAATGTGTTTATAACTCGTCTATCATTATTATTTCCACATCTGCATGTTATTAAGTCAAGTTTTCATTCATAACATGATGACCCATAGACTGACCTTAATTATGCCATTTCCATTTGAAAAATTCGTATTTGTTATTTCAAAATACTGTTGGATTTTTTGGATTACTTGCTTACTTTGAGTTTTAGCTTAACTTACAAAAATAGCACGTCGCATTTTCTACCTGTTTGATGTTGATTGATGGATCTTCATGATATTTGGTAATATACCGTAAACGTTCGGGTTAACACCCATGCTCAGTTAACCGCCCACCCCCTACTTTAGGTGGATTTTCGATTTAACCGCCCACTGCTCGGTTAAGCGCACCCCTGCGATTTTGAAGATTTCCAGTTAAGCGCCCACCTCTCGGTTAAGCGCCCATCCCCGACTTTTAAAGAATGAAGATTTAGCACCCAGTGTTAAGGAAACGCGCGATTCCCCGACTTTTAGAAAAAGATTGATGATCACAATGAGCGCAACGACGCCGGGCCTCCCAGACGGTGGTTTAGTAATGTGAATTGCAATTATACAAGTAACGAGTTATTGTCTTGGGTCATGAACTCACTTCAAAATATAATACTTGAACGTTTTTGTCACTTTATTTTCTTCCCATGTTTGCAAAGTTTAAGAACGCCGCCGGCGTCAAAACCTCCGCTTGCAGCGACTTTGTCTGCCGCGCTGAGTTTTCGTCTGCAGTGCACTTGATAAAACATATATTCGAAAAAATCAGGCCAGAGAAATGAGACAATGGTTAAAAGTATAGTCACGCCCGTTTCTGTTACTTAGGACTGTCGCTATTCTCTTTTGATGTGTGACTTTGTAGTGGTGCACGCGCACAAGTTCCCACACTTTGGAGTGCATGTTACCTTGACACCAACATGTGATTGACAGGTGACTCGCACGTAGGCCCTACGCGTGTGCTGAATCCTGCCGCTATCTTTGGCCATAAAAAACGAGATGTGTAAGGGGCCGTTATATTACTTGACGGCATTTCCAAGTCACGATTGTCAGCCGACTGAGACATTGCGCACTAACAACGGGACCGAACAGTGCCGCAGTGCAATATTGCAAGTGATTTAAATAGGATAATCTGGACATCTCGCATGAAAAATAAATGTTTTTCCACCACAAAGTTTGGTAAAGTGATTGTTTATGAATTGAAACACCGCTGTCTTGTAGCGTTTTATCACATATTTATGCCGTGCCTCGAAATTTTATTCTTGATTGACGAGTGGCACACGGCCGCTTAACCCTGATTCTTGTCTTGTGTCTACTTCTTTGCCTGGCATGTTTGGCGCAACGGCAAGTGAGCAATGTCGGGCAGTCGAGATAAAACAGCAAGCCACAGAACCATACGCTGAAAATGTCATTGAGTCACGGAGTGTTGACTATGAACATCCCAAACACAAAAAAACATCTGAATTAAGGTTTTCAAACTTTTATTACAACCAATTTTAAAACTGCTCTCTGACTATGAAGTTGGCAGCTAGTGCGAGACTGTAACCATAAATTTGATGTCTGCTGTGACCTCTGCAACACGTGAAGCTTGCACGCGCACACTTTAGCAAGATGAAATAGTTGCAATCGAAGTAGAGGCTGCATGGTCAGTGGTCGTCTGCACTCTACAAGGCTATATAACAAGACCGCAGGATGTCATGGGGCTATTACTCAGCAATTCTGTAAATTTAATAGTGAATAACTAATCTGAGGGCATGATAACCTTTGTTAGGATCATCCGCTGTTATGACATTTTTCCCGTCATGTGGCGACGTGACGATAACGCTCTTTGAAAAGTGCAACGTGTTCCGAGTAGGCCTACGTGTGTGGTGTGGGTACTTAGATCACGAGGTAAGATAAACCGCCCAGGGCGCTTGCCTGTCGTAATAAGCGCCCATGTCTGGTTAACCGCCCACCCCCGATTTTTTGGGTTTGCCAATTTAACCGCCCAGGGCGTTAACCCGAACGTTTACGGTAAATGTCCTGTTTAGGAGAGCACAATAGGGCACTTTTCATATTGGCCCTGTGTAGAGTAATGAGAGCACAAAAGTGACTTCCGGTTGATCCTAATCAGCCTTAAAGAAGAAGAATGAATTCCACTGTTAGCCCCTCCCATTGTTTGATTAGTTACAGTTCACTAATTTATTTTAGCGTTTTGACACTGGCTGAGATCGAAATTCTTTTGCTTTAACAGTTGCAACCACTGGCTTTTTTGGAAATATTTCTTCTTTGTGGGAAATGTGTGAAACATGATGTACTTATTCATTCATTGATGTTTCAAAAAGTTTGGCTTTTTTTCATAAGACAGTAGTACATGTTACCTCACGGCAATGGAAATTTGCTGGCATTATAATGCCAGGAAAGTTGTTAAAACACTTTTTGTACCTGTCCAGTAGATTGAAACCTCCCATCCCCAGCCATTACATGGGATCTGTAGGTGGCACTGAATGCTTGTCCATGCAAGACCTGATCGCCATTTGGCGGGTTAGTGAATTTCAATTTGGCGTGGCTATTTCGAAAGTCACCTATTGACGTTAGTTTAGGTACGAATGGATTTTGGGACAAATCCGTCTATTATGGAATCACCCTAATGACCTTTCTTATTATTTTTGCGTCACTGTTCTTTAATGTCTGCCTCCCTATCCATCAAACTGCTGAGGTATGATGATGAAAGGATATTGAAGAGAGCATTGCTGACATGCTTTCTGCCCTCTTGAGGCTGTATTACTCCCTCTAGTCTAGTGGGAACGTTTTAATTATTAATCATCTGTTGTTTCTGTGCTACATGCGATGTACACAGTGGGCATATATCAACACTGCCTTGTTCTTGTAAGTGTAGTGGTCACCTCATGACATTCACTTTATTTTTGTGTCTTGCTCAACTTCAACCTTCAGAGTGATTTCTTGTTTCTGTTCTAGGAGTCTTTCTGCCTGCACTTGTACCACCAGAAAATTGCCGCAGCAAAGATGGTACTTTGAACAAACCTATTTGTTTAGCATGGAGCAATTCGGGCCGGAACCACTATGTGGCCTTGGTTGCAGTCAAAGGTATGAATTAACACTTGTTTCTGTTGAGAATCTGATGTGATATCATTTCATTGCAGAGTGTGTAGTTTTGTAAAATGTCTAGTTTCCCAGGAATTTCTGGAAGTGGGCTCATCCTTTGTTTTAACATTAAACATACAGGTTAATGCCTGGACACTTGGCGAGCCTGGAAAACAGTGGGGAGGTAAGTGCTTAACCAAAAGATGGGTGCTTTAAATCGTAAATTTCAAGAAATTGAGGTTGGGCACATGCCCATACATTGGCATTTAATCTGAGCCATGCAATTCCCCAGACCACCTATGATCATTAGAATTTAATTCCAAGAATTTGCTGCAAGGCTAGTTGCCAATGCAAAATTTGAGTCGTGGCTTTTCTAACCGACACATGTATTTAGGTAGCTAAGTATACAACTTGAAATAACATATAGGGCCTTTCAGACTGACGTCGACGCTTTGATGTTTTGGGGAGTTGCGGTCAGTATGAATGCTTAAGTTTGGTCCTGGTCGAAGTTTACAGCGCCAGTTAACTTTGCAGTAAACAAGTAGATTTAAGAGCAGAGCTTCGACGCTGCGGTGTAGTATGAACGGTCAACTTCGGTCCTATTGAAGTTATAAGCAGGTGCCACTGTTATCATCAACAATTGCAGGGTAGTGCCGCTAATGGTTGCTCATATTTTGGTCTAATAATCACCAATGGAATTAAAAATGTGTTTTATGTCAATTAGCGCAGTCATGCAAATGCTCCCAAGTTGTAATGTTAAAAAAGTATTAGCTTGCTGCGTTACTTTGCAATTACTGCGATGGCAACAGTCACCTACCGTTGACTTCAATGCCCGTTAACTACCAAAGCCAGTATGAACGGTTTAGTTAACTTCGCAGTTTACGTCAGCGCTCCACTCAGTATGAAAAGGCCTTATGAGCCACAACATCAAATTGTGACTGAGATGTGATTGTAGTAAGTTTCCATCAGTCTATTCTTGTTGTAAGATTTTGTTGGAATGAATGCTATCCACAATACCCAATAGTAGAAAATGGGACGTAGATACCATGCAAATAGTTTGAGGTCACAACTGCAGCTGGCACAGAGGCTGGAGTCAGACACTGGTCTGAAATAATCGCCGAGTCTCGACGGCACAAAGCTTAGTTTGAATTTCATAATTTTGGAACTGACACGACAGAAACGGGTATAATTTACCAGAAATAAAATCCAGTTAGCTTCATTATAATCGTATTATGATCGTTCCTGACAAACTCTGGTTTCATTTTTTTGAATGCAGAGTGAGTGTCCACTATTCACGACTGGACTTCGATAGCCTGTGAAAAATCTTCTGTTAGATTTACAGTCGAGACACATATATTACCCGACACTGAAGTGGTTAGAAAATTAAATCATGATAGAATAAAAGGCACTGTAATTACTACTCTGAAATCAGCACTGTCCACAGACTGAATACGTTTTGACTTGGCTTTGCTTGCCAAAGACACTGGTGGGGTAGGGTTGAGTTTGTACGGTCTCAACATGCAAAGTCTGCCGATATGGCGAGGTCCAACTCATTACCTGTTTCACCTATGGCCTCAGTGTTGTCTTCATTGCTATTTCCATACCTGTCTTCATAATACTCACCAAACTCGCTCGCTAAGTCTTCGTAACTTACAAAATCACAAGACTGCTATCTTCCAATTTTGCACATAATGCTATCTACTGATCAACTTCATGATGACACCACATGGAAGCCGAAAAATCATTAATTTTTCTTTAAAATTCCTTAATTGTTCCTCAAAAGAAGTGTTTTTTTAGTTATACACGGTCCAAAACCTCTAAGTACAAAAAATTTGTTGTGGATACGCTTTAAATAGGTCACAATTTGTGGTGACGCATGCAATTGTCAATGCTTTGCGTTTTTCTTGTTGTATGAGTGTAGTAACTATGAAAGCAAATATGTGTGTTTGTCATGGAATTGAAATTGCAATCTTCATATCACTTTAAATTTGGTTCTTTCAGGGCAACCCCTACCCACTTTACCCAACTGGATGATCAGCCGGGCATGGGGAATGCCTGTTGAGGCCATAGGCAGTTACATGGACTACAATGATGATGGCAGTTGTACTGTGGGAGGTAGCAAATGCCTATCGGTATGAGTATTAATATTTTTGAAGATATAAAGTTTGGTCATGGGTATGTGCCTAGTAAGCCAAAGCTTCGGTATAACCTTAACATGCCTCATGATCCTATTCTTTCCATACTATGCTCTCTACTTGAGGTTTTATGCAGGATCTTTGCTATGGTGGCAAGTTGCAATATGATTCATCTTGTCCCCACATACTATGTTGTAAATATTATGCCCTTTCTGTAAGGAATGGAATGGATAGACAATGTTGAAGATACACACTACGGTAGTTATATAGGTTATCCCACTTACATAGGAATACTACTGCCATATCCTATCAAGAATTCATTTCATATGGGAATGTTCCAACGAGACAGTTGGGACATTCCCAGATGATTTCCAGATGAAATGAATTCGAGATAGGATATTGCAGTAGTATTCTTATGTATGTAGGATAAACTATTATTTGTATATGAACTTATTTGCATGGCAGCGATATCTGCATGTACAATTGGCTTGTTGACGTCATATGTATGCCAAGCATATATACATGCCTGTTGAAAAATTAGTAAAGTTTTATTTCATAATGAATTTCTAAGAATTTTTAGTTTGTGAAATAAATCAAGTTAAAATATTGAATCATTGAATAATTATCAAAATTGAAACATTAACTGAACAGTTGTGTTGCAGTGTGTCCTTTTAGCTTCGATAAATTTCTTTTTTGGTGTGTTTGCTTCTGGAATGGAAATAGTTAATATTGAGATATTTCCCCCATTTTAATCACAGCACTGGAAAATAATTGGGGGAAACTGTTGATTCGTAGAACTTGAAGTAAGGACTGTATCACGAAAAGCAGATTTTACGTTACTAGCGAGGTAGAGTCAAAGATTGTGTCAGTAAAAAATACATATTAGGTTGCAATTTCGTGTAAACATCTTAGTTATCAGACAGATTTACTGTATGCATATACCAGAAATCATTTCCATTTGATTTATATTAGATTTAGGGCTGATTCTTTTGAGTCAGCTATTGGCTTTTTTCTGACTCATATTGAAGCTAGCGAGGCCTAAAAATTGCCGCTTGATCACCGTGCATTGGAGTTTTCATTTGGTAAATCTTTGCTGTTTAGAACTGTAGTAGGACTGCTTTTTCAAGAACAATGCCTTGGATTAAGGATTTAGGTAACCCAAATGAACGAGCTCATTCAAATTTGGCATTGTACACGTAAATTTAGTTCACTGGAAGACTGCACACTAACCATGTTTGTTGGCTTTCTACTACCGTACTCCTCCAGGTTACTGCCCATGCTCGGCTTACCGCTCACCCCCGAAATTTTCAATTTTAATTTCCCCACATATTTATGTGTGGACACATTATGCTGTCATCCCCATTTGTGCGTCTGTCCGTCCGGAATCCACTGCTCTGTCTCCAAAACGCCGTGACGTATGTTCATAAAATTTTGCACATGTGTTTCTTCGGTAGATGGGATGGCATGAGCGAACTTTCGAACAGATCTGACTTCCGGTGTGCCCCCTAATGAAAATTTTAATTTTTTACGTTTACCTCTGTATCTTCATTTTCATAAAACTTGGTATATTAGGCATCTATTAGTGAGATGGCGCTATCTCTCCATTTTCAGATGGATTCGACCTAGTTTGCGCCACCTAGTGGCCATTTTTACTATTTTCGAGTCTGTGTTTGGCGTCCACTCGTCAACCAAACCACTTTCAGGATGGTTGTTAAAATTTGCATGTATGTTTTTACTATGCAGTGGACGGCTAACGATGATTTTCCAACGAGTTCTACTATTGTGGCACCTCCTAGTGGCATTTTTGTGTACTGATAGCTGTATCTATTAAACTGTTTGCAGAATCTTTACTTGATTTAGCAAGTGTATTTATATGAAGTTAACAATGGACAACAACGACTTTCGGACGGATCTGACCACTGGTGTGCCCCCTAGTGGCAATTTTAGTTTTTCACGTTTACCAGTCTGTATCGTCAATGGTCCTCAACAGATTTTCATAAAATTTTGAATATAGGCATCTATTAGTGAGATGACACTATCATCCTGTTTTTGGATGGAATCGAGGTATTTTGTGCCACCTGGTGGCCATTTTTACTGTTTTCAGATCTTATTTTTGGCGTCCACCCCTCGATCAACCAAATCATTCTAGAGATGGTTTTAAAAATTGGTGTATATGTTTTCAGTGTGAAGAGGACGTTTGATGATGGTGACTGATTACTTTGGCGCCTCCTAGTGGTAGTTTTGTTTTGCTTTGCACCCATAGCTGTATCTCCAAAACCCACTGCAGGATCTTTATCAAATTTAGCAAGTGAATTCATATGAAGCTAACAGACGACGACTTTCATGCGGATGGAGCGGACGCTCACAGTGCCCACAAGTGGCAATTTCATTTTGTTCGGTTTTCCTTTGTTTCTCTGAAGTTCCTTGACAGATTTTTATGAAATATTTTGGATGGATTGTATGTTTGTGGCCATTTTTATGATACAAATGAATAACCTTAAAAGCACACCATTTGCGATGTATTCGTGGGCACATTTCAACGCTCCGCGTTGCTCTTGTTCATTTTTAAGCGCTCATGCTCGGCTTACCGCCCACCCCCAATTTTTTATAATCGAGACCTTAAGTGTGTGCTTTTGTGAACGTTCGTCGCGCAACTCGCTTACCTTTCAGTGACAATCAAAACAGTTTTAGCGGAACCGGGAACATGCCTTATTATGGCAGTAAAATACCGGTATGCTCATGCTCTTTATTTACTGAAGGAGATCCAACTTGTTTCTTTTGACTCACGTGCGGAACTCGTTTCAGCATGCACTGATCACTAAGACAGCACTTGTTGAATGTATTTCATTGCCATGGAAGAACCAACAAAGCGGTACTTGACAAGAATTTCAAGTCCGTGGCCTACCTTTCTAGATTCCCTGTGACAGTACACGAAGCATCACCCTGAGCAAGGAAAAAAAAACGAGCACACTTGGCTGGTACATGACCACCGACATTATTGAGGACGCATTGTTTTGAATACAATCAGATACGGGCCATTGTTCTGTATCTTCGTTAAACGCATGTTTTTAATGACTCACTCCTGATACCAAAAGGGAAGCGCTCAACCAAAAACAACAGCGCCAGAAATTAACTTGTAATTAAGCGCAAGTCGAACATTCTGTCCNTGGAAGAACCAACAAAGCGGTACTTGACAAGAATTTCAAGTCCGTGGCCTACCTTTCTAGATTCCCTGTGACAGTACACGAAGCATCACCCTGAGCAAGGAAAAAAAAACGAGCGCACTTGGCTGGTACATGACCACCGACATTATTGAGGACGCATTGTTTTGAATGCAATCAGATACGGGCCATTGTTCTGTATCTTCGTTAAACGCATGTTTTTAATGACTCACTCCTGATACCAAAAGGGAAGCGCTCAACCAAAAACAACAGCGCCAGAAATTAACTTGTAATTAAGCGCAAGTCGAACATTCTGTCCACATGTACATGGTCAAAAACTTATTTTTTAACTCTTGATTTGCCTATTGACTTTTTACATGATGTGTTTTTGCTTTTTTACATGATATGTTTTTGCCTCATTATTTTTGCAGCTGACTGCTGACCACCCCTATTGCCTTATAGTAGTATCGTCCGTGCTTTGAACAAATTCTGGGAGGTCGTTTTGGCAACACAGAAAGAAATATATAAAATGTTACATTGTTCAAACTAGGTTCAAGTTATTTAGAAGAAAGACAGGCTGTTAGTCATTTGCACATTGCATATCTTCACAAAATCACCTGCTTCCCGTAGCAATACATGACGATCTAGCGTAGTCTTGCGTAATCTTGCTTTTCTTTCAAGAAACTTGCCCTACTGGAGGCACGTCTATCTGTGTGCACAATTCCACTTCAGCCCTTCGAAGTCGGTTACTTGAGTCCGGCGACGTATATCTTAACTGACATGCTTGAAGTCTGATGTCAGTGTAGCTCTGTGAGGGTAAAATCGGTCCTTTGTGCAGTAAGCACCCACTCCCAACTTTTCAAAAATTTTGATTTTAACCGCCCGTACTCAGCTTTCCGCCCACCCCCTGTTTTTTAGATTCCCAATTTAAGTGCCCTGGGCGGTATTACATACGGCCTCTACCGTTGTATACGGATTGGCTCTATTTTCTGGTTTTTCGCAGTAAATAACATGACATATACAATACCCATATTTTCAAATATGTGGGATAAATACAATTACCGTATTTGTCCTAATAAGCTCCCAGGCGTTTCGAAAAATTGAGTTGAAACCCGGTCTCCGAAATGGGTTTAATCGGAAGCTAGGATTCTGCAAATTTACGCTTTGTGATGTATGTGTAATGTATGATAGACTTTCTAAAAAAATGTGATGCATTGCTTTCAAACTTCATTGTTAAAGTACGATCATTTTACAGAAAATTATACTGAAACGCAGGGCGAAAACTCATCAATGCGTCACTGCCTCGCAATCGTCGGTATGGCAACGTGAATAAAAATACAGGTTCAACTCAACAAACTACCTGAAATCCTCATTTAAGTTTTCCAATAGCATCCCTAAGATTTTTAAGTTCCCGTGGAGTCGGGATTAAGGGCATGTTAAGTCCAAATTCTGCACAAGATTGTACACTGCAACACAAGAAAAAGTCTCTGTGACATTTGCTTCGACTGGAATGTAGAACGCACTCTTCCTGGCCACGTGCTTTTAACATGATTTTTTTTTTCGTGAGACAGTTGTCATTTGAATGAGTTCCAGTCTTTGACTCATGTTTTCAAAGAAATTTGGAATCCTGTTGAGGGAGAAGAATTGGGAACTGTACGTGAACCATTCAATCCCGTAGACAAGTACGTTTTGTGTGTTCTGTTAAAGGCCAGAACATAGTGGGGCACATTCCTTGCAAGATCAGCAAAACTATTATTTTTTTTAAGCATGGCGGAAGTTTCACGGCTAAATACTGACACAGCAGCAAAGCTGGTGTTCTAGAAATTCCGTACGCAATGATTTTTTCCGGACTGCCGATCTTGTTGATAAATTAAAGATGTAACTGTACAATTTTAGGACTTTAGGTAACTTGTTTTTTGCATGTACACGTTCATGGACTGGGCGCTTGTTTCAGCGAAGTCTGAAATTGTGTTGGGGGCGCTTGTAGAGGCATCAGGGAACTTATTAGGGCGAATATGGTATATCACTTGAAGGAATGATTTTGTACTTCAATGATTGTATACGAGCCAAGTACAAAGAAATTGTTACTGTTCAAATTTAATGGGCAGTGGATGTACTTGGACTTAAACAAAATATTTAACCTGATCGCTCCATGTTTTCTTAGGAGACTGGAAAGTCACCAGGCATGTTTCAGTAAAGGCAACTTAGCCGTATTACAATTGAGCCCACTCTGCCTACTAATTTTTGTTCAGTCTAGATAGAAAATAGCGTTTTGTTTTAAATAAAAATGCGAAATTGTATACTTTTCAAAGATCATTGTAAAATAATGTCTTTACTTTCTAGGGAACAATATATTATCAAATTATCTATTTTTCCAGCACCGACGGATTTGTTAATTTTTCGTGTTGGAGTGTGTTTTATCAATGATGTTTGAAAGCATTGGAAGGGTATGGTTTTACCTATAGATGTGGAAACAAATGAGTTACGTCACAGTGCACGCTTTTTTGCTATTTGATTTGTTCCAGGACCTCTACATCCGTAATCTTGCTCGTTCCATGGAAATCAAGTTCAGTGAAGTTTATGAGGTCAGCCCATCACTAATTGCAGACGTACATCATTACGTTTATAAAAGTACCGGTATGAACTTAAGCTCTTATGTGTTTAGATATGCCTGATATTGAAATGACAAAAAAGCTTACTATAATTCTTCCTTTATTTGCCTCAGAAATAATTACCAAAACTGACACAAGGCTGTGGGGTATCACTAGAATATTTTGGAGGAATGTTGACGGATTATCTCTAGAAAACGGATTGATTGATTTTAATAAAACTTGACACAGAAATTTGTAATATCAATGCACCAGCACCATCAAATTTTTGGGAGGAATCAGTTGGTGTAGCACCTCCTAATGTGGCCATTTCAGGGAAGAGTGTTTCCGGATGATATCTAGAGAACCAATCAATCAATTTCAATGAAACTTGACACAGAGATGTACGACGTCAATACCCCAACACCATACAATTTTCAGGCAGATTCAATCACTACAGCACCTCCTAGTGGTCATTTTGTTCTTAACATGGGACTTTTCAAGTGTTTTCTGGGATAAGAGGGTTTCTGGGTGATATATAGAGAACCAGTTGATGTATTTCAATTATACTTAATACAGACTGAGGTATATGATGAAAAGTGTGCCGGCACTATTTGATTTTCGGGCAGATTTTCAGCTCTGCAGCGCCTCCTAATGCTCATTTTGTATTTAAGAGTATTTCGGATTGATATATAGTGATCCAATTGACGGATTTTAATGAAACTTAACACAGAGGTATGGGATGTCATTGCACTAGTACCATTAAATTTTTGGTAGAATTCGACCTCTGGAGAACTTCCTAATGGCCATTTTATTCTTGACAAGTGTTGTTTGGGAAAGAGCTTTTCCAGATGATATCTAGAGAACCTATTGACAAATTTCTATGACGATTAATACAAAAGGTATGTGATGACAATGCGTCAGCACCATTTGATTTTTCGGGCAGGTTTGACCCCTGCAGCGGATTTAAGTGGTCGACAAAGGGCTTTTCATGTGTTGATTGGGGGAAGGGCATTTCAGGATTATATCAAAGGAACTAATGGACGAATTTCAATAAAACTTGACTCAATGATGACAATGTACCGGCACCCTTTATTAGCGAGATTGCAATACCTGTTAATGGCCCTTAGAAATACATGGATTGTGATGCACCATGGGAGCATGTAAATGCCCAAACGATGCTCTTGTTCTAATTTGAAAGGCTTAAACTTTTCTGCAAATGTTGGAAATGTTATGAAAGGTTCTTGTAATAATGTTTCCCGTAAAGTTAAAACCAGGCTGATAATAGAGTGACTTTGGTTTAAACTTCTGTTGAAAAATATACGCAACCAAATCTAACTAGTCTGTCATGTTATGTGCTAAAGAAGTGAAAATTGTGCATTTTTAATACAAAAATATCAAAAGTATTTATTTTTTGGATTACAAGCACAGAAATCCGTTGACTTTATTTCAATTTGTTGTTAATTCTCAAGCGTCAAAATGTTTGAAAACATGAGCACCCTTTTAATCTTCGCATTTCACTATCCATACATTGGGTGGGCGCATATCAATGCTACATATTGATTTTGTCTTCAGCTATGATTTAGTCAATTCAAGGCTTTAGAAACCATGAGTCACTTAGGCTTGTTGTTCCATAATTGCCATGTTCTTCGTAAGATCTTATCCATCTTTAGCTGTTAGAAGCAGGTAGTAAAATTTCACTATTTTATCAAATTCTCATAGTCAACTTTATAATGGCCATTCTGAATTCCTTTTCAAATGCTGACCAGTTCAGATAGCAAAAATTCATTAGTGAGATCTCAAGTTCAGAAATTGCCGGCTTTGTCATTGTCAGAGGCATGGTAGTTGTTTGTTGTGATAGCAAACAATATGCAGCAAGCAATAGTCGGCAAAACATCCAGAAATTTTATTACTAGATTGCTCGTCCTCAGGATAGTAACTGAATGAGATTTTTATACTGCGTAGACCTCCCTGTACTGATTTGCTGTCATCTCTATCATAGGTGTGATTGGCACATGCCCAGAAGATGTAATCAATGAGACACGTGATGCAGTAAAGAAAAAAATGCTTTATCGTTGCCTCACCTGCGAAGCGGTTACCTTGTGGCGGTTTGAGGATCTCTGGTTCCAACGGGGTGGCATGCTTTACCAACTGGCTTTGACAACTCATGGTGAACTGATGCCAGGGAAGAAGTACTCTTTTCCACTTCATGGTAAGTCAATTCTTCATATAGACCACTTGTTACTTGTATGGAACAGAATTGAAAGCATGGGTGTGAGTATTATAAAGCTAGTATAGTAAACACAAAAATATCAAAATTGAGCCTCAAAATGCATCTAATAAATACATGAGACTAATGTATATTCCTGCGTTCCATTTAAGTCATAAAGATCCCTTTTTGGAACCAAAATGCTGAAACTTGAGGTTGTCCGTGTACAGCCGTTTTGTCCAAATCTCATGGACTTGGTTCACCGCCACGTGGAACGTCTTAGTTGTGAAATAAAAACACTGAGGGGATTCTCTAATGTCAGTGGAATACCCCACCAGGTTCAAGTACAATGCATGGAGATCCAGTCCAGGATCTCTGTTCAAATTTAGTCTGTGGACTTAAATCTCAATAGCCTCCGGTACCCTATGCTTCCACTTATCTGGATGTAAACTTAAAGTGTTCCCAAGTCTGAGGACAGTCCTCATTTCAGAGCTGACATTTATGGGTGGTAATTATAGCCATTTATTGAATGACAATTTAATTTTCTAATAAATATGTATATGTCTTGAACTGTAAATCTTTAACCAAAGTGTTTACCATGAGCCATGTCAAAGTCCAGTCATGAATATAGCGGCCTCTGGATTTCATTTCTTTGAATGCCGAGTGCATTTATCAGGAATGATATCTAATAATTGTGATGCTAATTGGGTTTTATTTCTGGTAAATGATACTCGTTTCTGCTTTGTCTGTTCCAAATTTATGACAGCTGTGTATGGTTGTGATTTGTCAAATTATTTCAGTAGAGCTGCCTCTGTGCCAGCTGCGATCATGACCTCAAACTGTATGCTTGGCATAGATCTACGTTCCATTTTCTCCTATTGGGCATTGACAAATATTTAGATAGCCATTTTTGGATACAGCAAATGTGGAAATGTCGATAAGATTTTCCAGTGTTTCACGAAATGGCAATATAAATGTCATAACATCGGATTCTCCTAACAAAGGTTCTGTTGTCCTCAGATTAGCCCTTCACGAATAAATTTACAAAATTAGAGCTGATTCCGGTGACTGTAGTGTGCAGTGCCGGGTTGCATGAAACAGTCCCAAATAGGGACTCAACTAATTTCCCTAAATATCTTGCTTGTCTGTGTCTTTGCTTACTCACAGATATAATCTTTTTCTATCGTTTCATCTTTATTATGAGCTCCTCTTTGACGAAATTATCTAATAACATAACTTCAAACTGAGCCCCGAATTCAATGAAAATAATTAGGGACTTAGTCCTTAAGTTAGGGATGTTGCATGAAAATATCCATATTTATTTTCAATAATATTGAGAATTGAACGATACTTTCACTCTCGATTTGCATCAAAACCCGAAAATTGACTTAGTAATGAAACTATAACAGCATAAGAAAGAACAATCGATGTTTCCACAAATCCACAAATATGCAGTAGATTTAGGGAACTTAGTTAAGTCCCTAGTAGGGACTGTTTCTTGCAACCGGGCACAGATGACCAATGACCATACAGCGCTCCACTTGCATTGCAACTATTTTCATGTGGAAAAAGTGCATGGGTGGAAGCTTCACGTGTTGCAGAGGTTACATGGGAGATTAAATTTATGGTTACCGTGATATGACATGAGTAGACCTGCACGTATCTTTTTAGTTGTCAAGTTCTGAGTCGGAGAGCAATTAATTAGCTGTTTGATGAAATAAATGTTTGAAAAACTATCAGGTGTGTTATTTTGTGTTTGGGAATGTTTATGCTCGATACTCTATGACCCAATGAATTGTAAACGTAAGGTTTTGTGCAGCAGTCTTATCTCGAACGCCCGCTGCCGCTCACTTGCTGTTATTTGAAACCCGCTACGCAGTGAAGATGAGAATCAGAGTTAAACGGACATGAGCCAGTCGTCAATCAAGAGTTACAGCAAAAACAAGACATAACTCAACAAAAAGTATTTGCTTAATATTTTATGTATAAAATACTAATGACTGACTGGGAATGAGTAGTGAATCCGTACAATGGGGGTCCTAGGGAAAAATTCTTCGAACAGTAGGTGGCCTAGCGAAGAACAGTTCGTACATGTATCTGTGTCGGTAAAAATAACTTGTAGACAAAACGCCAATTATTTGGGTAATCAGCATCCACGGTTTGCTACACGACTAAATAAGTGACGAGCTCTAACTAAAAATGCGTACTTACCGAATATGCTAAAGTTTGGTGTTGGTTGTAATCAGTTGGGTCTCAGCGCTTGGCATAACAAACTGCCAGTCACATTTGTGACCTGAAATTTAGAAATGCAACCAGAGTCTTTGGTCATCTCGTATCAATTTGCAACATGCAACCTGGAATTTCCCACATACTCGAGCCCAGTTTTTGGCAGCAGTTCGACACCTGGCAGACATATCGTGCGAATCCAGTCGTTATTTGGTTGTTGCCAAATCAAGTTGAACACTTACAGAGAACAGCCTTCTTCATTGAGTTGTAAACATGTCACGTGAACCTAGGATGACTCCGAACCGATCTGTGAAGCGTTTCATTGACTAGTGTTCTCGGCTACTTTATTTGCAAATTTTTGGATGCTCCGAAAAAAATTTCGAACCACGGCATAAATATGTGATAAAATGTCACAGCTATATTTCATTCAGTAACGACCATCTTGCCGACTTTGTGATTAAAAATATTTATTTTGGATGCAAGATGTCCTGATCATCCTATTACAATATCTCAGTTGGCACTGGTTGGTCCCACTGTTAGCGCTTTATGTCCCGGCAGACGACCGTGACTTGAAAATGGGGTCAAGTAATGTCCTGTTTCTATATGCGTCACCTTTTTTATGGCAAGACAGCAAAAAACTTCTCAAGCCCTTCTTTCTGCAGCTGACCAAGTGCGTATGTATGAGTCAACTGTCACTCACATGTTGCTGCCAATGTAACATGCACTCCAAAAATTCTTCTGTGTGAACTTATATGTGCACCACTCCAAAGCCACACGTCAAAAACTTACTGCACTAAACCTAAATCATTGGGTTGCGGAGTCTAGAACATCCCAACCATAAAGAAACACCTGAATTTTCAAACATTTATTTCGTCAAACAACTTAACTCTTAACTCAAAATTTTACTGCTTATACCCACATAGTTCTACTCATGTCATGGGACTACTTTGGCCATAAATTTAATCCTTATGATGTAACCTCTGCAACATGTGAAGATTGCATGTGTGCACTTCGCCACATGAGAATAGTTGCAATCAAACTGGAGCACTGTATAGTCATTTGTCGTCTACGCACTACAGTCACCGGAATCAGCTCTAACAAGACTACGGAACGGCTCAGCACTGTTACTCCACACTTTTGTGTAGTACTAATCTGAAGGTAACAGATCCTTGTTGGGAAAATCCACTGTTATGACAATTTTACTGCCATTTGACGACACATTGGAAAATCTTATCGCTATTTTCACATTTTCTGTCGCCAAAAATGGCGATCTAAAAAACGACTTTTCGAGCTCTATGCTTGCGTAGTAAAGCAAATAACGGATTCCGGACGCCTGAATAGAATTGGTGCTTATTCTGGCATATTGGCATGTTCTCGTTTTCAGATGGATTGGACATTTTTGCGCCATCTAGTGGCTATTTTTATGGAACAAATAAACAACCCTAGAAGCAAAGCACTTGCGGTGCATTCGTGGGCGCATTTCAACGCTTCGGGTTTCTCTTGTTAAAAAGTTACAGCAGCGCCGGTGATGAAATTCTGTGAATTGCTAAGACTTTTAAGTTTTGAAACATGTCAAATGAATGCAGAATACAATTTTGTATCTGTCCATCAGTTGTTTTAACCGCATTGAATTCATGATAATTAGTACTGTAGGAACAACAACGCTGATGGAACCGGAACTCAATATATTTATCTCTAAGTCTAAAGAGCTATAATACTACATCTCCTCCCAAGATAGTTTAAGAATATGTGTAAACGCTTTAAGCAATAAATGGCTTGAACTATGTTAATGTCGTTATCACTAAGCGCTGAAAACTAATCAATGTTCAGAGGTTCAGGCGATCCACTGGTTTTATAACCCGCTGAGAACGTCGTAGTTGTTGGGTCTGTGGGGTGTCTGCGGTAGGTGGGTTTGATGCCGGGTTTGAAAATGGTTTGGGGGTCGTCTCTTTTGGTGTAAAATTCTCTGGTGAGGCACTTTTCATATTTCCGGTATGAATCAACGCTGACCGGTTACGGCGAATTGTAGCACCGGACTCTGTGACGACAAGGTAGGATCTCGGGTTTGTCGAACTCTCTTTCACTTCACCGTGTTTGTCTTGATCGCGCACCCAGACTTGGTCTCCAACACCTAATACTGGTAGGGACATAGTTCGGTGTCTGTGGTCGAAGTTTGCTTTGTTCTTTGAGTTAAGCAGAGTTTCTTTCGCCCTTACGGACTGATCATCGATAGAATTGTGAAGAAGTGCTTTAGGCATGATCGGCAAAGTTGTTCGGAGCCGTCTGGACATGAGTAGTTGACTCGGAGACTTTCCATTGTGAATAGGCGTCGATCTGTATGCCAGGAAACCTAGGTGAGGATCAGTATTCTTTTTCAATATGTTCTTTGCAGTTTGGACTGCGCGCTCGGCTTCTCCGTTGCACTGAGGGTAGAGAGGTGAGGATGTCACATGAACGAAGCCGTAGTCTTTGGCAAACATGTCAAAGCTTTCACAAGCATACTGGGGGCCATTGTCGGATATAACAATGTCTGGTATTCCATGTGTACTGAATATTGACTTGAGTGCTTCAATCGTGTGTTGCGCAGTTGTCTGGCTAAGTCTTCGAACTTCGATCCATCTGGAGAAGTAGTCTACCACAAGGACGTAGTGTTGTTTGTTCAGTTCGAACAAGTCGGTTCCAATTCGTTCCCAGGGTCGGGAAGGAAAAGATGAAGGCAACAAGGGCTCCTTCGTCTCTGGTCTGTGAAAAGCACAGGTTAGGCACTGTTTACACATTGCCTCAATCTGTGTACTGATGCGTGGCCACCAAACAGATTCCATGGCTCTTGCTCGGCACTTCGTTATCCCTAGATGACCTTGGTGGATTTGGTTTAGCACCTCCAACTGCATCGACTGGGGAATAACAATACGGTCGTTGTACATCAGTAGTCCATCTATGATGGTGAGATGTTGCTTTTTCTCGTAGTAAGGTTTCAGTAGCGTATCTGCAGAGAAAGCAGGCCAACCATTTTGGCAGTACTTGATGACTTCACCACATGTTGCATCGCTACGTTGTGCTTCTTTGATCTGATTCAGACGACCTTGTGTTGCAGGTAAGTATTTGACTGTATACTCAGCTTGATCTTCAACTTCGTCTAGGAATATCTCATCAGGAACTGAAGGTTTGTCAACCGGAGCTCGGGACAAGGCATCTGCAATCAGGTGGTTCTTTCCTGGAACGTGGTTTATCGTGGGGCTGAATTTCATCAAACGGAGACGGAAACGTAGCACTCGAGGTGGCATCTTAGACAAGTCTGTTGATGACAGTAGAGGCACTAGTGGTTTATGGTCGGTCTCCAGGGTAAACTTGAGTCCAAGAATGAAGGTTGAGAACTTCTCGCAAGCCCAGGTAGCTGCTAGTGCTTCCTTTTCTATCACTGCATAACGTTTCTCCGTGTCGTTAAGTGATCTGGACGCAAAGCATACTGGTCTTCTGTTACCACCAGAATCAATTTGGAGCAATACAGCACCAATGCCGTACTGGCTTGCATCAGCTGCTACTATGGTCTCACGACTAGGGTCGTAGTGGGCCAGTGTGACTGTTGAGACGAGTGCTTCTTTTACTTGTTGAAAGGATCTTTGTTGAGGTTCATCCCATTGGAAGGCTTGGTCTTTCCTCAAGAGTTGTCTCAGGGGTTCATTCAGCTTCACCAGATTAGGTAGGAATTTCGCCAGCTGGTTCACCATGCCATTAAATCTTTGAAGCTCAGTCACATTTGTGGGCACAGGGAAATCTCTAACTGCTTGCGTCTTTTCTGGGTCAGCCATTATCCCATCTGAGCTGATAAGGTGTCCCAGGAACTTGATCTTTGATGTGGAAAACTCACATTTGTTGTTCAGGGTCAGGCCTGCAGCCTGTAGACGCTGAAGTACTGAACGGACTCTTTCGTCGTGTTCTTTTTGAGTGCTTCCATAGATGAGTATGTCGTCCATATGACACAAGGTACCATCTAGACCTTCAAGGATCGATGACATCGTGCGTTGGAAAATCTCTGGGGCAGAGCTTATTCCAAAGGGAAGTCTGTTAAACCTGAAACGTCCAAGGGGACTGATGAAGGTTGTTAGGTCTTTGGATGCTTCGTGTAGAGGAATCTGCCAGAACCCTGAGTTGGCATCTAATTTCGAGAAGATAACTGGCTTACCGCAACTAAGACTGCTCAGACTGTCCTCAACAGATGACATCGGGTGAACTTCACGCCTCACGGCTTTGTTCAGTGGAGTAAGATCTACGCAAATGCGCACTCGGCCATTGGACTTTGGGATGCACACCATGCCGGAACACCATTCAGTAGGATGGGTTACCTTGGAAATAATGCCTTGTCTTTCCATAGACTCTAACTCTTTTTCCACCTGCGGAAGCAAAGGGTGGGGCACACGTCTGGCAGTGTATAAACACACAGGGTTGGCGTCAGGTTGAAGACTTATCTCGTAGGGTGTGGTCAAACAGCCTAGACCTTGAAACAGCTTCGGGAACTCCCCACGAAAATCTGGTTTTGCATCTACCTCATAGACAGATGCTGAAGGTATCAAAAGCTTGAAGTGTTCACAGGCACGTTTGCTTAACAGGTTTAAGCGTTGTCCTTTCATGATGTAAACATCTTCTTCTAGATGACGATCACCGCAACAAAGTTTGGCTTTTGGGATCACACCAAGAATACGGTCGTTCAGTGTCACATTGCCGGCACCTCGGCAGTTGGTCAGATTGGTGTTTGGTTCCAGCTTAGTTTTAGCCAGCCACGGATTTTTGTCTCCCATCACTGTGATGTCTGCGCCGCTATCTAGCTTGAACTGCGTAGTATGACCGTTCACAGAGATATCTGCTGACCAGTGCTTTTTAGAAGCTTCAATTTGACCCAGAAATTGCACAGGAACGTCTTCTTCTTCCTGAGTATCTATTTCTGCTGTGCTTTTGGACCTACAAGCTTTGGACCAATGGCCTATCTTGCCACAGTTGTTGCACTTGCTGTCTCTAGCTCTGCACTCTTTGCGTGCGTGTGGTTTAGTGCTACCACACCACTTACAACTTTCTGACTGGTTCTTCGGTGGACCCTGCTGCTTTTTATGAGCCTGCTTCTTCTGAGGATTGTTGTGCTTCTTGAACCCATGCCGTTTCACGAACTCGACTGTACTCTCACTTTTGCCTGACATCACCTGTTTCTGAGTGCGTGATGCCTCTGCTGCTCGCAGATTCTCAATGGCTTTTGCGAGGCTTGGTACAGGGCGTTCTCTTAAGAGTCTCTCTCGTCCTGCGTCATCATTCGTCCCAACGACTATGCGGTCTCTGATCAGTGAGTCTTTCAGTTCCCCGAATTCGCAAGAGTCAGCTAACTTGCGTAATCTTAGGACAAACACATCTATCGTCTCTCCCGTCTTTTGGACTGCTTGGTTGAACACAAATCTCTCGTAGAGAACATTCTTCTGAGGAACAAAGTACGCCTTTAAGGCATCAATGATCTTCTGAGGATTGCGTCTGTCTTCTTCACTGACGTTAGGCAAGTTACACAGTACTCGTTTACACTCCTGCCCCATGACGGAGCAGAGTGTCGCAGCAACTATTGATACACCCTTTAGGTCTGGTGTACCATCCGCCTTAACCATTTTTGTGTCTAGTTCTGTGGCGGTCATGTAGTCTATCCAGGCGGTTTCAAATTCACGCCAGTTCTCTGCCACATTCCCTTGTACTGACATTGGGGTTGGGGCCGGTATCTGATATGTTGCCATTTTTGTAATGTTCTGAATGTTGTCAGTTCATGTGTCACTTCGTTAACGTGTTCACTAATGTTGCGTGTCACTCGTGCAGGTATGTGGTAAATTTATTTGGTCAATAAATTCACTAACTTTTATGTATCGCTACTTATAATGTAAAGTCGCGCGTAAAAGTTATCTTATAGAGCCTCACACTTTCCTCGCGAACTTCGATCACATGAACTGTCAGCTCAAAACACACAATGCACGTGTGGCTATGACGTCATGGAAAATTTCGAAGCACTGTACAACAACTATCGACAGTTCCAGGCTATTTTCTGGTATTTCACAAACAAAATCCTTCGAAAACAGCACGAAAGATCCTTGACACAAACCGTTGGAAGGTATCAGTTTATAATGCCCAGTTGTTTCGCCAGAATCACAAAAATGACACAAACCGCCGTTGCCACCATGTAGGAACAACAACGCTGATGGAACCGGAACTCAATATATTTATCTCTAAGTCTAAAGAGCTATAATACTACATGTACCAGACAGACAAACTTCTTGACTGTATGGAATTTACTAAATTCCATGTTGGTCTGGAGACCATCCGTGGATCCCTCATGAATACTAGTGGGTGTGAAGAAGTTAGTGCAGTGTGAAAGCACAAGCAATTTAACCATAAGCAAGAACATGTCATCTCAAGGATTGTTGGTACATAGTAATTGAACAAGAAAGTAGAGACCTCCTTTGACTCTTTTCATTTTTGTTGCATCACAACAGGTATTGTGTGTGGATATGATGCTACATCTGACCAGCTTGTTCCCGATATGGAGATGAGTAAACTGTCCCGTTGTGGTTGGTGTCAGGGGTAAGTAGTTTAACATGGGGGAAAGAGTCTATTGGGCTTGAACTTTGTCTTCAGACTTTTGACTAAAATCAGTCAAGGGTTATATGAGTTTGATTCATGAATTTCAGGCCCGTGAAATTCATAGACATTACGGCGTTTTCCTGTTGCTCCCAACGTGTTCGATTCTATAGCCCAACAACAAGTTGGGAAGTTTACCCCTGTAGCCAATATCTTACACGACTGATTAAATCCATTCTGGCATTTATGGTTGGAGGGCCAGCTCTCTTTTGTTCGATAATTGCTCTATTCTCCAATAAGATCCTATCTACCCTGACTGGGCTGTGCTGTTAAAAATAAAAGTTAAGTTAATATTTGAACATAAACCAATAGCATTTCTGAATTCCTCTTCAAAGACTGATCACGTTTAGTTTTTGAATTGCCAAAATCGCTCAACTAGTTTGCCTGACAAAAGACTGTGCTTGGCAGTTAATAAAGAAGCTAGATGTTATCACACGCTCACAACCCTCTATGTCTGGTAAAGTCACTGAATGGGAAAACACTGTCATGATTTGTCTAGAACTCAAAGTAAAAGAACAGCTGAAATCTGTAGTCAGCTCGGCAGCAGGCTAAGGCCAAAAGACAAAATACATTGAAATGGTGGCAGATATAAGGCATATCCCGGCAAATCCTAGTAATTTTCAAATATTCTCCAACGCTGTATTATCTTAAAGTTAAAAGTTCATCACATCTTGAAACTATAATGATGGTGAATTTTTCACACCCTAAATTAATGACAGGGCAAAATCAATAGTTACTGACTTTATTTAGTACTCAAATTAGTAAAATCTCAATAACTGTTTTAAATATCATTATTCAAACATGATGTGTTACTACCCTGAACAGCTAAAACAACATTGTTTCAATAATTTGGTTTTTATTGTTTCGTCTGCAAAAATGTACGTTATTTTCATCACTTTTTATATATTTGAAATTTAAGACACTAAATTCGTCTTTTAACACAAACAGTCATATTTCTTGCACGCACGTCAGAAAAGTCTAAACCTCCCACATTCCACTTATAACAGATGTTTTGTTTTTCAACAATTTGCTTATACCATTTCTATTATTGATATAATTTATTATACACTGGACTAAATTTTGCCTAGGGATCAACAATAAGTAAATGCCATGGAGATTTCAAAATAGCAGTTCTGTTTAAAATATACCCTTTAGGTGCATGGGGACCCCCTATTGCGACCCGGCTGTCCTTCATAAATTCTGCCACCAGTAAACTTCTTTTTCTTACCGATTGACCATTAAACTAAATATCTCTCATGACATGTTCATACGTGACCATGTAGTTCTTGGAGTACACGTACACTAAGCTAAGAATGCTTGTCAAGGATTTTGAATAAGGTATCACATTTTTTAGATGAATTAAAGGAGAACGCCACCAAAAAGTAACCTGTTTTGTCTGAATTTAGATCAAGTAGCTCCACTCGATAACAGCAAGTACAGCTCTTTTACCTGACTCCTGATGGCAAGCGGAGATGTTGAAATTAACCAATGACGTCGAATGCAGTCTGTTCAGCAGTTTACAGCATACTTACTGGTGTCACCTTGTCGCTTGAATTCATCATCTTACACCAGTAAATCATCAAAATTCGATGTAAAACCCTTGCAAATTCATTGAGTTATTGAACAAATGTGTTACTTTATTTCACTGTTACGGATTTTAGGTATTTGAACGTACCCTAGCATACAAAGTTTGGTAGGCCAATTTACCAAGGTCGGTCGCGGGAGTTTGGGGTCTGTTCGGTGATAAATTCAAATCATTCGTCCGTGAAATACAGACAGGAGAACATAGCTATGTGTTGTAATTTTAGACTTGAGATTTTTTTCAGTTCTAAACACACAAAACGCTTGCTGTTGCGGCCTGTGGTTCAGAACGCGATCAGGCACATCGCGGCCGGACTGCCTGAAGACATCACGAACATAAACCAGTCAAACTTGGAAACTAAACTTTCAGTCATGAAAAGACAGATACTAGTGAGCCAAAGAAAAAATGTGCTCGTGATTATTTTTGTGAATTAGCCACAAAACTGCAAATCTGCTTACTAGCTCGTTGATGGACGCAAAGTCAGGTTACCTTTCCACAGAACCATCAGGGCAAAAGTTATACAGCATCAATGATTTGAATAATGTACTATATGAATATCTAAATAATGATTCTCCCAACATCTGACCATATGATATAAAATCGAGTCATTGTTTCACAACAGCTTTCTGTCAGCAAACATTGAATAAGAATGCGCTCACACTGCCTCAGTGCCCAGTCAATTTAGTTTATTGCATTTCAAGCATGTAAAGCAGTGATTTATTCATTGCTGGCTTCTAAAAACATTTGCACTCACAAACACTCCAAGGCATTACAAATTGTATCTAATGAGACAGACTTTGTTTCAGTTTTATATCAGCGTTGGTTAGGATGAGAATAATTCATTTTGAAACAGAATGCACAATAAACATCAGCATGGCAACTCGCAATCCCGACTCGTGCTCATCCGGCGAACACTTCACAGGTCGATTGTTTGGTTTCACAGGAATACTCTGATCAAGAAATAATAGAGGGGCTCCGTGGACGTGCACAGACAACAGAGCATATGGATAGTTCCGAAAACTGTTTGAATGACTTGTCATGGTGTCAGTGAGCTTACTGCACGATAATGGAAACTACTGATGCTTGCATTTGCTGCCACAAAATTCCGCAAGTGAAACGCCTTCTTGGAGAAGCGCAGATGTGTCTCATGGACTATCCTGATTTTGCACTGCATCTAAACAGATGTTTGCTTACGGCATATTTTAGGGCTGAGAACAGAACTGGCGAAAACATCCTACACCCAGAGGGCCAAACAAAAGCCTGACAAACGAGTTAGTCATCAAACAGGTTATATAAAACCTTATGTTCTCACACCTTGAATTAATTGTAATTGTTTATGTTTTCATTCTCGATAATCAAAATCTGGTCAACAACCGATCATTATCCCACGAAATGCAGGCCACTGACAGACATGGAGAAGTTCCACAGCCTCATACTTTTCATTCTTCACTACCGCAAGCCACTTCTGAAGTATTATGCATTCTCGAGGAAACCGAAAAAACGATATAACCGCTTTCCTCGCGGCTTCATAGTTCACACAAGCGGAAATGATACACCGTACCATAGTGGCACTCACTTTGCAGAAGAACCACTGACGTCGCATCGTCATTTCTCACCTTCCTCACAGGTTAACGCGACACCTCTTGGCGACGTAAGATCGACCGCATACGAGGTGATGTGGATATAGATCGAATAAGACGGTAAAAAAGGTAAATTAAATCAAGTGGCATTCTCCTCTAAGCTTTCCGTTAGGGATTGTTCAAGCTTGTGAATGTACGGTGTGTGTAGAACGTTACATAAGGCTTTTCACCGATTCAGGCTTATTGAATGATTTTTTATTGATTGTAGTGCCAAAATGCGGTTGCTGAATGCAGATGGTTCTGTGAACTACATAAACGGCGACAAAACAACAACACGTACCTCTAGCACCAGATGTCAATGTGGTTTCAAGCATTTCTGGGATGGTATAGAATATGACAATGTACCAGAAATGTGAGTATTTTTGTCTTGCTGTTCATCTAGTAATTACAAAGGTCAGTTCTCCCACTATTGAATGAAATCTTGACAGATCGTTGATGACTCATTCAGTATGAGGATGATATGCTGAAAATTATGAGTCATTACTGAACTTACGGTAAAGTTGCACGATTTTCTGACACTCAAAATTAAAATGAACAGAACAAATTCAATCTTGGTCAAATATTGCGAGACAAGATTTTTGTGGTATTTTTGAATTTAGCACAGCTCCAAAATGTGCCTTTTTGCTGTTTTCCGAATTTGGGGAGTTAAATTTCTTCAAACATTTTGAGAAGTTGAATAGAGAATTGTTTGTCGAGGAGAAATAAATAAAATTTTTAAATAACTCTATCAAACATATTGCACACTTGTTAAATATGTTTGTAACAAAATTTAATAATTTGCTAAGTATCACAAATTAAATGACTAATGGATAACTGGGTGTGGTGGATCTGCACATAAACTCAGTGTGCAGTAATCTTGATTATGATTACGTCATTTTTTGGCCATAGTAAGATTAAAAAACGGACAATCCCCACACAAATAAAAAAGTTCATGTTCATTCAACATTTCGTCTATTCATACGACATCACCCGTATAATATATACAATGAGACAGCAAGTGTTGAATACCAGTCAACTCACATCCATGGAGTGAAATGAGAGTAGCAAGAGATACAGGGAATAGTAAGTAGGTCATCACCATAGTTGTAGGGTCACTGAGCACTGCATGTTATTGAGAGAATCAGTAACATGCTGGTCCATTTTTTAATCTTGATTATGATAGTTCACCAGCGCATCAGTTGTATTTTTGCATTTAAGACCATTGAATATTCTGTTATTTTACGCCCTGTGATTTCAGCATCCCTTTAAGCCTAGATTGGGACGGGCAAGTCATTCAAGAAAGTGTGGCCTGGTTCTATGGGGAATCTGACCCGTCACTCAACAGTAACGTGTACCAGGTGGCTAATAAGGTGGTACAAAAACATTTCCCTGGTGAGTAATTACAGTATGTTTGTGACTTGGGATTGTGTTCAGGGTAGCCTCATCAATGAATACCGTACTCGTCCGCGTTACCGCCCAGGGTGCTTAAATTGGGAATCTAAAAAACAGGGTGTGGGCGGTAACACAAACATGGGCGGTTAAAATTGAAATTTTTGAAAAGTCGGGAGTGGTTGCTTACTGCACGGAGGACCGATTTTACCCTCACGGAGCTACACAGACGTCAGACTTCAAGCATATCAGTTAAAATATAGGTCGGGGATTGAAATAACGGACTTCGACGGCACATGACTCAGTGGCGCCATGATCCTGAGCGTGATTGGGTTTTTAAGTACCTCGGTCGCTGCTCGTCAATGTATTCCAACAGGTAGGCGTGTGTTCAGTTGGGCAAGTTTATTGAGAGAAAAGGCGGATCAAGCAAGACTCCGTTTTAAGTTAGTGGTCTATTTCTAAGGCAAGCTCTTTGATTTTGTAAAGATTTGCCTCGGGCTGGACACTTAGGGAACCAAACACGTGCTAATGATTGACAGGTCTGAGTGAGGTTGTCGTTAAATTACTTGATGGGGTACCCAATGACGACCTTAGTTTGAACAACGATGTCAAAGTTTTGTGGCGCAAGACAGGAGCTCAGGTCAACGTTTTTCAGTGTCTGGCTAGGATTCTAGACTTTAGTAGCTGGATGATGATTTTTCGATGTTTTATTTTATCAAAGTGTCTCCACTGTGCTTTAGTCTGGCATTTTTGTGGCCAAGTCAGTACACCCGTTCAATCTTGGCTTTTCTAGCTCATATCAGACACAATTACAGAGAGTTAATCTGTCTACTCCAGAGCTTGGTATACAGAGAAATGATGCTAAAAGAAACTTTCAAAATTTTGAACCACTTGTCACCCCCATTTCTATGGGATCTTCTCACAATTTGCAGGATCCCATTATAATTTGAGATAATCTAACAAGATAAACATTCCCTAGTGCAGAACCAGTCGTCACAGCCTGTGGTTCTTATTTGCGGAACTCTTTACCAGAGGAGGCAAGATCGAGCTTAGATTTTTATGTCTTTAAAAATATGCCAACACATAGACTGAGTCTCCAAGTGCAGGGCCTGTGATTTTCTAATCCAAACATAATCTCTCCTATGATGCTAATTGTTAATCTTGTATAAAGTATTTTTATCTTTGTTTTAATTTCATGTTCATTCTCCATGATAGCAAGTAGCAGCATATATTAATAAAAACAGGTGGCCACTATATTCTCTCTTCTGATCATGGTGC
The DNA here is from genome assembly GCA_002633005.1 of Phoronis australis. Lineage (NCBI taxonomy): Eukaryota > Metazoa > Phoronida > Phoronidae > Phoronis > Phoronis australis. Next base: position 93,067 of record NMRA01000299.1, on the reverse strand, counting down.
TTGAATAAATGACACCGAAACTTGTCAAGTCGATTTGAATATTAATTCATGTTAATTTTGTAACTCTTGTATTTATTTGTCGGTATACTAGCCTTTGGCTAATCTTTTCTCTTATTTTACTTTAACCCACTAAATAAATTGACTGACTTGAAAGACTTCAAACAAGACAAATTTAAACCAAATGGTAGTGTGGTCCAACCATAAGGACCGAAGTCTGTCATCGATTGTCGCATATGAACCAGATTGAGAATCAAAGCAGGCATGCCAGTAGGGTTCTTTTACAACAAGACAACAAGCGTATTGAATATTCTAGCTTCACTCAACTTTGGTGAAATGCAATCAAGCATTGGAATTTCATAAATGCTGTCTCTGTACAGCATTGTTGAGGACCTGCAGATCAATACCTATCCAGAGTCTTCCATCAAGCTTTTGTAACAGTCGTCATATTGACCCAGGCAATTGGTTCAGTTACCAGAATACCAGGGTTAATCAAGTTGTCTAGTTCATCTCGAACTTGTTTTGAGAGAGCCAAGTTGAACTTTTTGACCAGGCCTAACTTTTGGCTCAACACTAAGATCAAGTTTCAAACTGATCATGGTGAGCTGAGCCAGCTTTGATGATCCAGTGTTGCAGAATTATGTATCATGGTTACAGTAACTGTTATTATACCGGTGTTCTGAATAGATTTATTTCCAAGTAAACTATGAAGTTTTTTGGGTCAATGATGAAGCTTGTGTGAAATTGTGATTGATGAAATAATGACAAAATCAGAGTAGTAAGGTTTTGATTAACAGCTATACTGCTGATGTGGTTTTGCCCCAATAGCTGTCTAAGACCTTTAGACATATGTTTACACTGTTGGGGATTAAATTATTTTTGCCACATGGTGCTTAGGGTCCAATGAGTTGACCCTTTTCAAATGCATGCAATAATGTTACAAATTTAACAGTCAATAGCTTAATTATAATAATAATAATAATAATAATAATAATAATATGTGTTCCAATTCAGGTGAATTTGGCAGTGAGCTACTTGTTCAGAAGGTGGTTGACACTATCATCAGACAGACGGCCAAGAGAGAGCAGCACCAGGAGTGCTCTGATGTGGTTAAACAGGGGCATGTGGAGAGAAGTGGCGGCGATGCAAGCATTGACAGTTCTTGGCGCAAAGATAGGGCGTCCAAGGTCATTTTGACTGGGCCAAAAGTAAATTATGATGACGTAATCATTTGGGACCCATGGTTGAAGAATGAAATTGTAAAATTGCTGCATGTCTCAACATACGATAGTCGTACTTTAGTCTATTTGTGAGCATTTCTGCGAATGTCTGGAATCTCATTACAAAAATTGAAAGAAAATCCTTAATAGGCTATTTTCATATGGCATATGCTCTGTTGGTGGTGTGTGAATGTTTACCTTAATAACAACATAAATCTATTAGTAACTATTAGTCTCATCGTTTGAGCTTTGCTTTGGGAAACGAGTGAACAAGTATGATAAAACTTGCATTCACAATAGTTTTGTTTTCTGTAAAAAAATGTGGATGACGATTGTTTACTTAATCATGAATTTCGAACTGTACAATTCATATTTATTTATTTAATTATCTGATTTCCAAAACTCTTGACACTCTAATTTTTTCGACATCAAAAGAAGCCAACAATGCCTAAGCTTGTGGTGATTGTCTCCAACACTGCGTTCTTGGATACCATATCATTCAAAATACATTCCTCTGAAGACCATCCAATTGGTTCTGTTTTCTTCATCTTTGACGTTTAAGGAATATTCCGATAATGAAGCTATTTCATAAAGCGAGAACTGTCTGGTTGTTCTGACATATCTGTCTGTGACATGCGATCAGCTGAGTTAGTTATAGGGAAAGGGGAGACATTCTTCATTTATTTTCTGCATGTCATCACCCCGCTAAGAAATGGTTTAAGAAAATTAATTTCAGCGATCTATTGATTATTTCTGAAGTAGTGTCTCGTATCAGTTTTGTATTGCAGTTTTGTATTGCTGTTTAGCTAACAGAAAAATGTAATTTGTCCTTTACCTGATTAGTGTGTCAAATTGTTCTCTTAATATGCCTCAATGTGATACAATTTTATTTCTATTACCAACCAGACCATCAAAGTCATCAGTGACTCGAGAAAGCACTTCAAAGTTTATTGGTGTTGACCAACTATTGCAAATTCAAAAAATGTGAATTCTAAACATGCAAATTTGAATATGGCACATGTATGCTTTGCCTGTGGCTTTGGTAATGAATGGAATCCTAATCATGGCAAGTGATATTATGAGATTGTGATTTTATGAGAGCAAAAGGGCTTATTTGATTTTCTAAGTGTTCGCCAGCTAAACAGGACAAATGCAGCTTCAACTGTTTACATTTAATAAACTTGTAACACTAAACTTTCCACGTGTCTGTTCTTTAAAGCTGCAATGATCAAATATGAGTTGGTCATAACTGATTTTGCTCAAAAAATGAAGAATGAATGACGGAATCAGATGTGTGGAACTAATCATATTTTCCATGTTTGTAGCGCACAACCATTCACAAGGAGGAGCTTACTGCGAGTAACGTTGAAAAGGATGTTCATTCGAAGATTGTGAATCATGCAGCTTCGCAACAGAGGAAACAATCAGACAAGCTGCGCAGATTGAATGAGACAACGACATCGCCTCCTTCAGTCAGACCTAAGGTAGTTTCATGAGTCAGGGTCAGTCAAATGGAGGTATATCAGACCTGTGTAACACCTATATTTGACTATATTGGACATCAGATTTGCAGATTTTTCAGTAAATTTGCAGATTTTTCAGTAAATTTGCAGATTTTCGTATGAAGGCCAAACATTGAAAATTAAAACTTTTGAGCATGTTAGCATATTGACACAGACTGTGTTCAGTTGGTACATTTCCCAGTTACTTACCTTTGACACAGTTTAACACAAGTCATGTAGTAATTAGGCCACCAATTTTCATAATTCTCTAAAGTGTGAACTCGCTTGCTGTAGTGAAAAGATACCGTTAATCAACTGAAAGATTCCTTAGTGAACTTACATAATTACCGATATGTACTAAATATTTGCTGCAATGGTAACATGTGCCATGAATTGTGATCAGATACACACGAGTTCCTTGCTGCAAAAGAAGGGCTCTCATTCATATGTACTGGACAATGTTTTACATCAGACGACATGTTCTTACAAGTTTGGACTATTGTTCATTGAAAGCGTATATAACCAGGTACTATCGTATTGCTTGTCAAAAAAAGCTGTGCTTTGCTATTTTGACAACAGAGTATGTACTATTTAGCTAGAGATCAAATAATCAAATAATAAGAGTAAACAATGCACCAGCCACACAAATCACTGCTTATAGATTCAGTGATTATGAATATCGATTGAAAAATCTTGAGGATTCGTCAATTGTCTTGCTACATTTAGAATGAATCAGAGCAAAATTCAGGCATCACAGCTCACATTTTCAGTTAAAATAAGATGAATGCATATTAATTTTTTAATTTCTAAAAAAATTATTTTTTTCTTTCATTTCTACTCAAGACATCTATTAGCTTATCACTAGTGAGTAACAACTCTGTAAATAATCTGCTTCAAATTCGCGTATTTTTGTCTGGGATTGCCTACTTGCATACTACAAGCCAAGCTTCCGTGCAATTCCACAGTTTTTGCATACGGTACACAGGTCTGGTTTATAATGAAACTGAAACTTTACAGTATTTCAAACTTATATCACCTTTGGTTTAGAAACACTATTTATAGTTCTTGGGTAAGTGGCAGACCTTCCTTTCTAGTCAAGTTTTCCATTTTTTCCGTCTACAACACATCGTACTTCAATGAGTCCAGCATGTCAATGTTTTTCCATTTAGCAAATTAAATTTTAGTTGTTGAAGTGCCTCTCGTCTTAATGTTTTCAATTCATCTGCCCCCACAAACATCTGTGGATGCATATTGTTGTTATCTGCATCTGGGTGTCCACTGTTTGGAGTCTGGTGTCTGCTGCTGTATCACCCAAAACCCTTGTAGGTTCTTAATGAGATTATGATCAGCAGATATGTTCCTGCGAAGCTGATGACAGATGATGAAGAGTGTTGGACCCATTTGACTCTTCACCCCAGTAGTGGCAATTTTATTTTTATGCACTCACATATTCATATGTGGACACATTATACTGTAATCTCCGTCTGTCCAGCATCCGTCCGGCGTCCGTCCGGCGTCCGTTGCTCTCTCTCCAAATTAAACTCTTTGATGTACGTTCATGAAATTTTGCACCTAATATGTTTCTTTCATGAATGGGGCGGCATGAGTGTACTTTCGGACGGATCTGACTACCGGTGTGCCCCCTAGTGGCAATTTTAGTTTTTTAAATTTACCTCAGTCTGTATCTCTTCAAAGGTCCTCAAGGTATTTTCATTTTCATAAAATTTGGCATATAGGCATCTATTAGTGAGATGATGCTATCCTCCCATTTTCGGATGGATTCGACGTAGTTTGCGCCACCCAGTGGCCATTTTTGCTTTTTTTGAGTCTGTTTTTGGCGTCCACCCCTCTATCAATCTAACCATTCCAACGATGATTGTGAAAATTGGCAAGTAAGTTCTTTCTATAAAGAGGACGGCTGACAATGATTTCGACTACTGTGGCACCTCCTAGTGGTAGTTTTGTTTGTTTTGCGCCCATGGCTTTATCTCCTAATGCGTTTGCAGGATCTTTACTAAATTTAGCAAGTTTGTTTATAGGATGTTGACAATGGATGACGACAACTTTCAGATGCATCTGACTACCAATGTGCCTCCAAGTGGCAGTTTTAGTTTTTGAGGTTGACCTCTATCGTCAAAGGTCCTCAACGGATTTTCAGAAGATTTGGAATATGGACATCTATTGGTGAGATGATGCTATCCTCTCATTTTCGGATGGAATCTAGGCACTTTGCACCACCTAGTGTCCATTTTGTTGCTTTCAAGTCTTTTTTGGCATCCTCCCCTTGATCAAGCAAACCATTCTAAGGATGATTTTGAAAATTGGCATATCTCAGTGCGTAGAGGACGGTTCACGATGACGATGTCGACTACTGTGGTGCCTCCTAGACGCATCTCCTAAACCCACCACAGGATCTTAATTAAATTTAGTAATTGCATTTTTATGTTAATCTAATGACAGACAACAACGTCTTTCAGGCGGATCCAACGAACGCTGTGCCCCATAGTGGCATTTTCATTTTTTATGCACCATGTTTATATGTGGATGCATTATGCCGTCATTTCCGTCCGTCCGTCCGCGGCGTCTGCTGCTATATCTCCAAAACGCCTTAACGTGTGTACACGAAATTTTGCACGTGTTCCTTCCGTGGATGGGACGGCATGAGCAAACTTTCAGAATGGACCCGACTACTGGTGTGCTCTCTAGTGGCAATTTTATTTTTTTACATTTACCTCTGTATCTTCAAAAGTCCTGAACGGATTTTTGTAAAATTGGGTTTACAGACACCTATTAGTGAGATGACGCTGTCCTGCCAATTCGGATGGATTTAACATAGTTTGCGCCTCCTAGTGGCCATTTTTACTGTTTTCGAGTCTGTTTTTTTGCTTCCACCCCTCTATCAACCAAATCGCTCAAAGGTTGATTGTGAAAATTTCCACGTATGCTCTTTCTATGAAGTGGATGGCTGACAATGATTTTCCGAAGATTTCACCTACTGTGGCGCCTCCTAGTGGCAGTTTTGTTTTTTGCGCCTATGCCTGTATCTCCTAAACCTTTCCAAGTATCTTGGCTAAATTTAGTAAGACTAATATATATACTGTTGACAACAGACCATGACAACTTTCGGACAGATCTGAGGACTGGTGTGCCACCTAGTGGCAATTTTATTTTTTTACGTTTACCTCTTTAGGTTCAAAAGTCCTATTTTTATAAAATTTGGCCTACAGGCATCTGTTAATGAGGTGACGCTAATTCTCTGTTTTCAGATGGATTCGACCTTGTTTGTGCCACCTATTGGCCATTATTACTGTTTTCAAGTCTGTCCACTCGTCTATCAACCAAAGCGCTTTTAGGATAATTATGAAAATCGGCGTGTATGTTTCTACTAGGAAGTGGACAGCTGACGATGCTTTTCCGACGAGTTCGACTACTGTGGCGCCTCCTAGTGACAGTTTTGTTTTTTGTGCTCATGGCTGTATCTCCTAAACCGTTAGAAGGATTTTTACTTAATTTAGCAATTGTATTTATATGATTTTGACAACGGACGGCGACGACTTTCGGATGAATCTGACTACTGGTATGCCCCCTAGTGGTAATTTTACTTTTTTACGTTTACCAGTCTGTATCTTCAAAGGCCCTCAACAGATTTTCATAAAATTTTTGTTATACGCATCTATTAGTGAGATGACGCTAACCTCCTGTTTTTGGATGCAATCGAGGTATTTTGCACCACCTATTGGCCATTTTTGCTGTTTTCAAATCTTGTTTTTGGCGTCCACCCCTCGATCAATCAAATCATTCTAGTTATGGTTTTGAAAATTGGCGTATATGTTTTCAGTGTGAAGAGGATGTTTGATGATGGCAACTGACTACTGTGGCGGCTCCTAGTGGTAGTTTTGTTTTTCACCCGTGGCTGTATATCCAAAACCCACTGCAGGATCTTTATTAAATTTAGTAACAGTGAATTTATATGAAGATAAGAGATGAGGACTTTCAGGCGGATCGAACGGACGCTGTGCCCACAAGTGGCAATTTCATTTTGTTCTGTTTTCCTTTGTTTCTCTGAAGTTCCTTGACTGATTTTTATGAAATATGGCATGTTCCCATTTTTGGATGCATTGTAAATTTTTACGCTATTTTTATAATCTATGCAAATAAATAACCCTAAAAGCACACTATTTGCGATGCATTCGTGAGTGCTTTTCAGTGCTCCGCGTTGCTCTTGTTCCGTTTTCCTTTTCTCTGTAGTTCCTTGACAGATTTGGGAAATAGCTTTCTATAAAAGGAAGCGATGGCATGTTCCCATTTTCAGATGGATTGAATGTTTTTGCGCCATCTAGTGGCCATTTTTATGAAACAAATAAACAACCCTAGAAACACACCATTTAGGGTGCATTTGTAGGCGCATTTCAACGCTCGGCGTTGCTCTTGTTTACAGTTGCCTCCATATCTTCTAAAGTTAATTGATGGATTTTCATGAAATTTTGCAAATCGATTTCCTTAAGAAAGATAACTAGTACGCTTTCTTATTTTTGGATGGATTTGGCATATTCTGCACCACCTATTGGCCATATTAATACCCACATATAATGAAGACAGTTGTCCGCATGCTATTGTTTTCACATTATGGTGTTTACACCCACATGTTCAACACCTTAGTTTATATTTATGTTTGGCATGTATTTTTGTGAATTCTGTTTGCAAATACCCTGTTTACATCACCTTCAGAGGTTGTGTAAAATTAATGTAAATTTACACATGCACAAATCTACATCTGGCACATGTGAACGTCATTGATTCATATTGAAGCACAATTGTTAATGCAACAGAGGTGACCGATAGAGGTAAAATTCTTCATGCCTTTTGCTCCCCGCAACATAGTACAATAATGGGGCTATTCGACAATCTTTACATTACACCTCTTATATGGGAGCACTCCCACCCAGGACAATGTGTGAATATGTGCTGCTAGCCTACCATCTGGGTCCCGGGTGAGTTTCTAAAAAGAAACACTTAGTTCCACAACCCGTTATTCAGTGGGGTAACTGGTGGGGATAAAATCACTGAGTCATGTCAGTAGAAAATAATTGGTAAAAACTTACCAATTAACCTGATTATGTAGTCTCTCAATGGAAATACATAGAGCACACACTAGGCGTGAGGCTTTGGCATCCATACTTTTTGTCACTTGGTTGAACCTTTTGACTGCAATTCTCCACGCCTGTAGTAACCTTAAGTCTTTTGGGAATTTGTGTCCACCTGTCAAAGATTTGCACCTGGGAAAATAGCAATAATAAGGCTTAGAATGACAACGTTTTTTGATGACAATTCCGTTTTTTTACCAGCTTTTGACAACAAGCAGACAGCAACGCATGCACAATTCAATCACCACTAGTACAGCAGCGACACTGCGAGGAGAATTCGTCGAATAGCCCCATTGAAGTCATTTGTTTTGATGTATAATGAAATCAAATTGAAATGATTATTATTGTTTTAGGCCAGTCCATCTAATCCTGATGCTTCTGCTGCTACTGCTGCTGTCAGTCCTAAGGAGCCAACAGTTGCGACGTTTGTGAGAAAAGTGAAAGTGACGACATCTGGTGGCAAACAGGTATTTAAAAATGATTATCTGGAGAGTGGAAAATTTTTATATTCATACCTTTTGGCCTTGAAAATCAGTGTGTAAAAGGCGTTGTTAAAAATATACAAAAGTGACTTAAGGTTATGTCAAACGTGACCTCCACTGTTAAGTCAGTTATCAAAAAATTCTAGGAGATGTCAACTAGTAAAAGTATTTTCTGAAAGTAGAAAGATTAGGAATTTTGGAGTGTTTGTTTACTTTCTAGTCTGTCATATAATTTTCGCGTGTGCATGTTTTTGAAGTCCTATTAGCACACGTTTTAACCCTTACTAAATGGTTAGAAGATAGTATAAGGAACCAAACAGTTACCTATCCCATAACCAACACACAATTCGTAGTCGAAGAAAGTTTATAAATAAACACGCCACTAATGATTCCAACCAGAACACACTGCCATTTTGAACTAACCGCGTAACCGGAAGTGTAATTCGTTCTGGAACACAGGCTTAAGAACGCCAGCTGTACGACTGGAGCAGTGCTTGTTACCAGCCTGCACTAATAAATGGGGAAGAAATAGTTGACAGCGGACCTTAAATTTAATAAAACCAAAGTAGGGACAATTTGTATTGAAATTGTTAATAAAATGTGGCAAATAAAGATAGACAGAAATTATTTTGCTGGATACCATGCAGCACTGGCGAAAGGTGAAGGCATGCAATTGCCAGCCGTTTTTTTTAATACATTTTATTTCTAAATACACTAATATTTACAAACAATAAGATCTTTGCAAATGAAATGCAGGCACACACACATCTAAATAATAGAAATTCACGGTTGGTCTGAAATAAATAGGCATTGATTGCTTCCCAAAAGGCAGTTTTGCGGTGTTGTATATTCCTAACTTTACAATAATTATACAAGAAACATTGAAATTGTGAATATCTAGGAAAATCTTAGCGTACAGCACTACCTTGCAATAACTTCTATGATGACAGAGTCACATACCGTTTTCTTCGATGTTCATTTAACTAATGAAGCCAGTATGAACGGTCCACTTAACTTTGCTGTTTACGTCGACACTCCGCTCAAACCGGAGTTAAGTCAATATGAAAGGGCCTATAAACACATTCCAAAAGTGCTGGCATTATTAAATTTTCGGGCGGATTCAACCTCTGCAGTAAGTAGTGGCCATTTTGTTCTCAATAAGGGGCTTTTCAATTATTGTTTGCGGTAAGTGTTATCTAAAGAACAGTTTGATATCTACGTTCAAACTGAAATCTCGAAAGTGCTGTTTAGTTGTTCGAAGTTATGTTTTTGATAAACCCTCATGAAAAAGTGAACTTTTAAAAGCAAATTGTATCAGTGTTTTGGAGAACAATACATGAAGCATTGAGTATTCTGAAAATTTCATACGAATCTGATCGGCCATTTCTGAGAAATGACGTTCAAAATTTAGCCAAATTTGGACATTTTTCTGGAGTCTTGCATAAACTTTATTGTGGCATTTATACTATACTGATCTTCCTATAAGGTAACTGCAATGTATTTGCAGAGGCCAAAGCCCCATGGTGTTTAATATCTTTGTTACGTAGCAGTCTGATTGCAGAATATTCGGTTACATACTAGACTTCAGTTGGTGAAGCTATCAATCAAATGAAAAGTTTGCGAAATTCCAATCTGGTTAACCACATGACTGTTTTAGGTAATGCTCTCGTTGGAACCAGATGTCACATTCTCAGCTCTCCAAGAACGAATCACAACTGAGCTTGGGGTGCCAGTGAATCAACAGAAGATTAAATACGGGTTTCCGCTCAAAGAGCTAATGCCACCTGTAGAGGGGAATGACAGTTGTCTACTGCCGCTACAACATGGCGATCGTGTAGTTGTGGAAGACTTGTCCTGCAATAAACATACTAGCTCTTATAGTAAGTTGGTTTAGTTCTGATGATGTCCATATTTTCTGACAGTGTCTTTCTCTATTGGGAAACAGTCTATTCATTGACACTCCTAATCACTAGATGCATTGATCTTTTTTTCCTTTGGGCTGCCACTCATGTCCTTGTGTATACACAATCATGATGAAATGCAAACTTTGTGATTTGAATCCAAATTCATTCCATATGTACGCACAAAGTGCAAACAGCAACAAAAATCAGGTTCAAACAAGAACTTGAAGCAAAACATTTAAGTATTAGCCATGAGCTTGAGACTTGGTGTCACATAGGTTTCCATGTGGACAGTGTCGCGTGGTTGTTGTGTTACGACCATTGCTGGCATGGAAAACAAAGTTTTACATTAGAAATCTGGCCCATTTCATTTCATCTTGCAATGGCTTTGTTCATAAATCATTGGTGTCATCTTCACGAGCCCTGAACAGATCTAAGTTACTTTTATTTTATTTTTTGTGGATCAGAGTAATTACTGCTAGTAGTGACTTTAAAGCAATGAATATACAATCATGGCAGAAATGATACACTGAAACTAAAGTTTTTTCACTGTTTGGCTTCTGAAATTGAATTCCTCTGTATGAGCTCCATGCGGCAAATATTCACGTCCTAGGCTGAAAGTTGCTAAGGGCCATTTGGAATGGAGTACGATGTAGACCATGAACGCAATCTGTGTGCACTTTCCTGTGTTGCATTTTTTTCTTCCGGCAACAATTTAATGTGCTGTGTTAGCTAATGGTCTCAATTTCTTTGTGTATTCAAACTAAATTCAAGATAAATCTAAATAGTGCTAGCAACAAGCTTAACAATTTTTGTTGCTAATTTCCCATTTGCTGTTGTCTGGATTGAGAGTAAACGATGGGTGTGCAGTACCCAAGCAGTAAAGGCGCTTCAGTTGTTACATTGCAGACTTGATTTGTTCGCACTTGTCTTGTAATATTTTAAACCATGCACCTCAAAGAAAAACACACCAGCAACAATCCCATATCAGAGATTTTTGTTTTTAATGACTAGTTAGAATGTCTGAGCACAGCGACTTCACTGACCACGGAACAAGAATCGTGTGTGTGTGTGTGTGTGTGTGTGTGTCTGTAAAAGCAGTATTTGTGTAAGAGTGCTTATACTGCATTACAGCGTTCTGTTGTTCAGTAACTTTTCCAGACATGAGGGGTGCTGAACGTGCGATAACATCTAGCTCTTTTGTTAACTGCCCAGCTCAGTCTTTTGTCCCGTATGGTAACAAGCAGGTCAATTATTTCCCAGGCTTCAAAGGAAACGTATGGTGGTTGCAGGCTATGACCCAACGCGTATGAACACAATCAAACTCAGTGCGTCCATTTGGGCAGAATAGATTGTCTTAACTTCTGTTGTAGTTGGGCGATTTTGGTGATTCAAAAATGGAACATGATCAGCATTTGACGTGGATTTCCGAAATGCTATTGGTTTAAGCTCAAATATGTTATAACTTAACTTTCATTTTTATCAGCCAAGCCCAGTCAGTCTAGATACGATCTGATCAGAGATTAGAGCAATTATCGAACAAAAAGAGTGCAGGCCCTCCAACCATAAATGTCAGAATGGAGTTAATCAGTCGTGTAAACTTACTAACTTGTTGTTGGGCTATAGAATCAAACAAATTGGGAGCAACGGGATGTCGCCGTCGTGGGGCTATACAATGTTGACTCAACTAGGTACACTGCTCCAGACTGACTAAATGCTATGCTATACAGCAACATCTCACAATGTTACAAAAACAGACTCAAACCTTGAGCAGTGTATAAGAAGATTACTGCCCAGTACCCCATTCCATACAGAAATTGATACCTTTTTATTTTGTATCTTCTTTCTGTTGCCAGCATGTTTGCCAACATTCTAAACTGGAAAAGCTGGACATTTAGATATTGGGTGCTAGGAAGGGAAATTGTCTGCCACAACACTCAGACATCAGGTTGACATTTTGTAGTTTAGTAACCAGGAAATAGGGGTTAATACTGTTAAAAACAAAAATGTACAACTGTCTCTTGAATTCATCACACAATAAATAATGAGTGACCTACTTAGCTCTGTTAACCTGCTGCTCTGCCTCTGTGGCTAATTTTCACCTTTTCATTTGAACAATTCAGAACATAATCAAGTTGATAACGTTTTCTGATTATTGAAGGGTGCTGACACAAATCTGTATTGGATTTGGTCACAGTGCGCCCAAGTGCAAAGACTAATTATAAGGTTATTTTCTTGAAACTTGTGCTAGAAGCTTTAAAAATTCACTAGCGATTATGATACAGATATATTCACTGCATTAGGACGTTTTCCTGTTGATCCCAACTTGTTCGATTCTATAGCCCAACAATAAGTTGGGAAGATACCCTTGTAGCCAATATCTTACAAAACTGATTAACTCCATTCTGGCATTTATGGTTGGAGGGCCAGCTCTCTTTTGTTCGATAATTGCTCTAATCTCCAATAAGATTGTATCTAATGTTGCTGGGCTGTGCTGTTAAAAACAAAAGTTAAGTTACAACATATTTGAACATAAACCAATAGCATTTCTGAATTCCTCATCAAATGCTGATAATTTTTTTGAATCGCCAGAATTGCCCAACTACAACCGAAGTTATGACAATCTATTCTTTCCGAACATACCAATTCAGTGGGTTTGACTGTATTCACATGTGGTCTGTAATAGGCCTGGTAGATAATTGAGATGTGAGAAGTTTATGCTTTTCCTCATAACGGTTTTGATAATGTAGCATACCACTCTTTGGGCTGTGTGGTTAAAAAGCATCCTTTCCTGTAGCATTTTTCATTACAAACATGTGCCTGTAGAATATTGTTAATGGGCAAGTCACTTGTTTAGGGAAGAAGTTAAACAAGATGTTCCAAAGCTATAGTCATCTTTCAGGCACAACACCCAAAATGCCGGAAAAGGTTTGGCCAGCTGAAAAACCTCGACAGGGATGGACCAACTTTCAAACAGACATCCATGACCAGTCATCTGAAGCCTTGTTGCAGGATCTCAATCAGATGCACAATGACTTTCGCTGTGAGTTACTTGTGTCGATTTATTCAATGTAAATGAGCATGTGAATTAGGTTGAGATACGGTAACTATTGACTTGTTTTGGTAAAATTTCCTGAACTTAGGACAGTGAAAAATAAATAGTTTGAACTGTCCTAAATTTTAGAAATAAGCAATATTGGCCGTCCGAAATTCGAGAAATATGAGAAAGATGGCAAAATTGACTTTGTGCGAAATCTTAGAATTTATGCGGTCAGGTGCTGACAACGTTTCGGTTTGCAGTTTTTTAGACAGTTTGAACAGCTGACAGATTTGTGTTTGAGTCCCTCTAGTAGACTCTTGAGTCTGATCTCAGATCGCTTTAACCACATATTAATAAGGCATATTGCCAGAAATTTGTAACATTTTCTAACTGCTGGGTGGGGCTTAGGGCCATAACACATGCACTCTCTAACCAATCACAAGATTGCATGGATAGGTCAAAGAGCTATTGGGGGTTCACACGACTAATGATTCGAACCAGCTGTGTGAGTTCAAAATCAATTGAAATCATAAGTAAGGGGAACCTCTTGAATGCACAGGCTAAAATACATGTCACTGGAGTCCCAGGTAACTGATAGTTAACTTGTACGATGAACCCTGACAAAAGTCAATGATGGCCGTTAGGGCTTGGCAGCAGCCATTGCATCATGACGGTGCAGGGCTTTTTTATTAATCTTCATTATGATAGTTTTGTGTGCGGAATCCATTCCGTCATAGCAGTATAATTGTTGAAACCCTTTACTACGTTTGATTGCGAATAAGGTATTGCACTGTTTCTGTAATTAATGTTTCATCACGCAACAAAATCTGACACAGAAGTAATAATGTTCACCTTTTCACATTACCCTTGCAAGAATAACAATAATTGCAAAACATTCAATGGATGAAACAAATCACTCATGCTGTGTTCAGGGGTATAATTCGTGGTCTCTTAGGAGACAGTATATGTATTCCCAAACTGATACTGAATCGGAAAATGGATGCAACAATGTTTCTTGCTTATTTAGAGCTCAACTCTCCGAGAGACAAAGTACAAATTCCATTGCAAGACAAGTCAGTCCTCGGTAACACTTCTTCTTATACCACTGTACGTGGATCCATTTTCTTAGCACAATGGACGTGGATTTTTTATTGGAAAATCACACGAAAGTGGGATAAGTGTCAGAAGTTTACTGAGGGTTTAATTTAAAAGGTTTTGTGATTGTGCGTGGATGGGGAGAGAATGATTAAATTCTGTAATTATATGATTACCACTTATAAACTAGTGAAACGTGTTGTTAATTAAGTACACTAACAATGAAGAAGGCTTAGAGTAACTATGTCACCGCTCTCTTCAAGGGGAACTTCAATTAATTAACCATAAATAACCAAACGTCTTATCTGCTATCCAAGCTGTAGGACTTGACACTCATTGGATGACAGTGCTGTTGGTCGATCCTCATATTATCACACACTGTACTGCAACAGTGTATTTACTGACCACAGTCCTTCATGAAGTATCACAAGTCTAAGTATCGCTCTACTTATGATACAATATGCTGGCCACAGGTCCTTCATGATGCAACGACATTTGTAGGCAGTATCTGACTATTCACAATTATTCTTTTTGCTTGCCACAGTCCCTCGTGATGCAACACGTGTAGGCAGTATCTGACTACCCACAATGCAAGTGGCAAGCTCTTAGTTAACTTCCTATTCAATAACCATTGCCCTTGCCAAGTTAGAATCTTCCGTGAGATAGCTTTGTTGCATTGCTTCTTCAGTACACTCAAGAAATTCCTATAGCTTCAAAAATCAAGTTCCTTCTGACTATTTTGCTGACTTCTGCCCAAAATTATTATAATGCACTTACTTAATGCTAATAAAAACCACATGATCATAAAATACCTAATCATGCCGTTGGCTATTATCATCTGATCTCAGAAATTTCTAGAATCCTCATACTGACCCCAAAACAAAAGAGGTATAAAACTTCTAAAAATACAATGTTGATATCAAAGGCATATGTAAAGAAGTTTAACCCATGGATTTAAAAGTACATTTTCATAATTTTTGGGCAACTTCAGTGGAACTATATCTACTAATTGCATAATCAATAGCAACCCCTGAATTTTCTTGGTCGTCACCTACTCTATTGGCAAATGCAATAGCGAAATGAATTCCACCACAATTTTGACTTAAAAACGAGCTTTGTGCTCAAATATTGCTTTTTCATAGGCCTTTATGGGCAAACCTCCCAATTCCCTAGGACGTGGAAATTTTTTCACCAATAACACTGATATTTCACAGTTATAAGTCTTATCATTCAATTTCTGGAACAGGCTATCGGCAAATTGTGTAGTTATTTCCTTTCACATTTTAATTGTTAAGTTTCTGGCAATGATAAAAATGGTTCTAGGTGATCAATGCAATGGGCCCATATGAGCGGCCTGCACACGTCTCATACAGCGTCATGTATCACACCACCTGCAATCATTTTTTGGGTGTTAACCTAGATGTTTATTGTATGTCAAAATTATACTCAAGTAGTAGCTTCCAAGGCTGTCTGGGGCACATTGACCAGACAGTACACCAGGGCCCGGTCTCTAATCTTTGTACTCGAAACGAACTCGAAACTATTTTTGGCAATTTTTCTGCTCCTTTTGTGCGAACTTAAGATAATTGGTTATCAGACTGTGCTCGAATACATTATAGTTTATGCATAGGAGTTTCTAGTTCAAGTTTGCCCTTGAAGACCCTTATATTCATGCTACAAACTCGAGTAAAAACTCGAAATTTCGAGTTCAAACTCGAATTTATTGCTTCAATATTGGGTTTACAAACTGTGAACTTAGGGCAATAAATTATCTACGTAAGTTATTGTGTACTCGAGCATAGAATAATAGACACTTATCTTGAGTTCGCCCAAAAGTAGAGTAGAAAATGCCAAACCTAATTTCGAGTTCCATTTCGAGTAAAAAGATTGGAGACCGGGCCCTGGGAACTGCCAAGCTATGCTTTAATTTACTGTCTGTTTGTATTTCAGCTGGAAACAGTCTAGATATGTCCATAGCTTCATTATCTCTTTTGGCTACTTTGAACGGGCGAGACCTCTGGTCCTACTGTCAAACAGCACCCCATCTATTCTCTGTTGGGGGTCTGTTCTATCAGCAAGTGCAACGTGACCTTGGCCTGTCTGACGGAAAACACTGCACACTGCCAAGTTTACCTGGAAAGGTAATCAGGCGACTTTTTAATATAACTTGTAACATCTGTAGATTGAGAATCTGCATACCTAGTTTTAGATTTAAAAAAATGATTATATTTTAACTCTACAGAGAACATGCAAGGGACAGAGCAGATTATCTTGTAGTGGCGACATTACAAACATTAGGTAGCTGCAAATTTTTAACTGAATGTTATAATTAGTTTCATTTAATTTCAAATTGTGTTTTTGCAGGTTTTTTATTTATCGTTACTGAAGATTTTCAAAAAAGCTTCCAGCAGTATCCAGTATCCATTTTCATGGGGTGGTTGGACATAATTATCCAAAATAAGCCCTATCCTTTGGAAAAAACTGCCTTTTATGCTTTCAGGAACTTAATATTAGTGACTGCATTGCTGTGATCGATCTTGGATTTAAAACACTGGCTAGGGCTCCCTTTTTAAACAGTTAGACTAAGTATATTCCTAACCATGAATGCTTGAGTGAAACGTGAAAAGTTGGGTTGACTAACTTTTCTCTAATACACCATGAACAAAATGGCTTCAGGTTCAGAATAATAGTCTACATTCATTGCATCATAATGAAAATAACGCTCAGTTGTTATTATTTCGGTTATTAGAAAAGCAACACATATCATGCCTTCTTCATCCACAGAAGAATATACCTAATACTTGAATTGTGGAGGCATGCTGAACTCATCACTATAAGAAAATACCGAGTGGATTTTTTTCATTTAAAGACTGTTCCTAACTGATTTTATACTAGTAAAGAATCTGGCATTATCTACCAATGAATGTGAAGCAATGGTTGTGTTGTTTAGAGGCCATGCTAAATCTTACTAATATAGTGTTTTGCACGTTAATGTGCATTTAGTCGGATTGTTTACAAAAGTACACAACTGCATTCCTGCATAGACCCCTAAACACTCACTATTGACACTGATTGTGTGGTAGGCCTCTGATGGAGCCTATCGGCAATGTGAATGGGAAGCAGGGCTCGACAGAACGACCTGCAGGTTGCATTTTCAACCTGAAATTTGAAAACGAAAACTGTGACTGGCCTAAGAGCCAAATTATGCTATTTTCTGAGTTTTATGATGGCGAGTGTCATATGTATGTGTCCTTGTTGACAGATCAGCCACTTCTCTTTAGAAGGATGGAGACTACATTGAAAATGTAGGCTTGGTAATTTGCTAAGATGGTGAGCTTCTTTTTGATGTATTATTCCTATTTCTTTCTACTTTAAGCTGTAATAAAGTTGGGGAGCATTGCATTGCCTCAAAATATTCTTGTTGCTCCTTCATCATCCAGGTCTTTCGCTACAACGGGGCTGAGGACAGACTAGAGTTGTGTCTTGAGCCAGCGGGACATTTCCCTGTTGAGCCAGGTGTGGAGCAAAAATACCAGGACTCGTTCGCCAGTGCCACCACTGTGTCTGTCGGACATACTCTGTCCACTGGCACAGCTGCAGTGGCTGTAAACACGCCAATGAACATGGGTCATATAGCTTTCACTGGTCAAGGTAGGTACTCAGTGGTTAAGTCGTTGAGCTTATGAATAACAGACTGTAGAAAAAAATATCCAGATTTGGCTAAATTGTGAAAATAATATAAAGTCCCATCCATACATGGCCTACCCTAGAACAACTTGCACTAGTGCAAATTACCTCACTTTAAAGTGGAGCATCCACACACACATATTCGATATCTTGGATAAGGCTGAAGTTTTCATCCTGTGTGACAATGAACGTTAAATGCAAATACAGCGCGCAAGAGAAAACCCATCTGTATAATCGCAGCTGTTATTTACTTCCGCCAATGGCTTACTTAGTGTGGGTGACACCCGGGACGAAGATTCTTTGTGTCATCCCTCATGTACCCACTCGGCCCCACATTGATTCATATGGCGTGAAACACAGAATGCTGAATTTATTGTGATTGATTCTGGAAATACTGTGTGCACATGTTCAAGCTCTAAATGCACTCTAACAGCACACCAGCAATGTACCAACATGCGTGGTGTCGGAATTTTGCGAAATAAAGTCTGCAAAACAGAAATGCCAAAGCGTTGGCCTTCTGCAGGTTCATTACAACAGTCTACCTGTGAGTCTGCTTGAGGAAGATTTTCGTAGCTGGGACAGTTTTCAGTGAAACTCCTTTACTTCCAAAGCATTCTTCTAGTGCTGAAACACTGAGCGAGATGGTGTTCTGGTGTTTCATCTTTCATCTAACATTTCAGGCAGCAGGAATCTGTTGTTCAACCTGTTGTTTTCTTAATGTTTCTGCAGGTTACAGTGACCTGTTATCACAGGCATTCAAGTAGTGGATGCACAGCTGCTTGAGAGTTTTTCATTAGATCGTTGAACGTTCTTTTAATCTTGCGCATATACATATATTAACTATGTCACACCTTTGTATGTGATGATATTTCACCTTACCATTTATCTAATTTATGTGTTCCCCCTGGCACAGTGTACCCTGCCCTCAAGTACTCACAGGCACCTGCACATCATCAGCTACACTATGGCACAAGAGAATAAGTGAGAATTACATTGTGTCAAAAGATATTTCTTGGGGATTGAGTCCAATTAACTTTTATGAGTCATGTGCACTTATTGTGTCATTTGAAAATGTTATACATCAGTGTAATATTGTGACTTACATTTTAAGGCCATACGCTAAGCGGAAACAAGGAAAACATTAAAATGCCACAGGATCTCGAGCCTAATCACCAGCACCATAATCGAGTGAAGTCTTTCAACGATTATTCCCGCTTTGGTCATCGTCCTGACTCGATACAGGAAGAAGATGAAGAATCTCCATGTGGAGACGGCAGTGATACATATGAACGAGTCGGTCCAGGTATACAAGGTGTTTTTAGTTAGTTGTACTGAGAAACTGCGTCTTTTTGTCGGAGACAATTTCCAATCAATCAGATGTGTGGAATAGATTTATTGGCTTGTGCAGATGCACTTATTATTCATCATTATAGACTAAATGTAATTGTCAATATTTCCAACTGTTGTAACATTGTTATCAATTTTCAGTTTTTCAAAATGTCTCATGGTAGCTATTGTTCAGAACTTGAAAGATGCAAAGCATTAATTTGGTTCTACTACTTATCTTCCGTTAAAAATTAGAAAATAAAATTTCATTTTTCTGCCATACTGAAAACATTTGGGTGCACACCCTTTGTACTCAAGCAGATGTAGCCGTTTAAATCAGAAATTTTAATGAATGTTGTGTTGTTACTTAGCCTACAATTAGTTACCCTGGTCACTTCAAAATTAAAGTCTACAAACCCAAAGTTCAAACAGTTTTCCACAGGGCTTTAGGACACAATGGCCGACACGTGAAATTTTGTGTTTTCAGATAAGTAGCACCAAATAAATGCTACACCATTTTAAATGTCTATGCCGTAGCTACCTTCAGACAATATTTCCAGCAACTATGGACATTCAAAATGATATTAGAAGCATTTGAAAAATAAAAAAGATCAATTTTGACAATTATTTTTTAACAAAATTTTTGAGATTTTACTGTACTAATCAGTGCAAATTTCACAAGAAAAAAAATCTCTTGGCTTGTGATGTTTACCTGAATATCAATATTCAGTTTTGCTCAAAATACTTTGTATGGATGTGCAGTATTAAGTGATTTGAGTTTGTTGCATTGGCACTTGAAAATCTAGGTTGGCGACAAAAATAACGGAACTGATTTTTCTTTACCACATCGGATCTGGTCCATGGAGGATTATTCCGTATCTTCAAAGGTCCTCAACAAATTTTCATGAAATTTGTCACATAGGCATCTGTTATTGAGATAACTCTATCCTCCTGTTTTCGGATGGATTCGAGGTATTTTGCACCACCCTTTTGGTCATTTTTACTGTTTTCAAGTTTGCTTTTTGGCGTCCGCTCCTTTATCAAGCAAACCATTTTAGATTTTGAAAGTTGACATATAAATTATGTTCTTAGTGTAAAGTGGATGGTTGACAATGATTTTCCGATGACTTTGACTACTGTGGCGCCTTGTAGTGGCAGTTTCGTTTTTTTACGCCCATAGCTAAAGCTCATGAACCCCTTGTAGGACCTTTATTTCATTGAGTAAGTGTATTTGTATGAAGCTGACAATGGTCGACAACGACTTTCAGACGGACCCATCAAACGCTGTGTCTCCTAGTGGCAATATTAGTTTTTTACATTTACCTCTGTATCTTCAAAGGTCCTCAGTGTATTTTAATGAAATTTGGCACACAGACTTCAATTAGTGAGATTACACTATTCTCACATTTTCGGATGGGTTTGAGTTATTTTGTGCCACCTAGTGGCCCTTTTTACTGTTTTAGTGTCCACCCCTTTATCAACCAAAGCACACAAAGGATGATTGTAAAAATTGGCATACATGTTCTTAGTGTGAAGAAGACGGTTGACGATGATTTTCCAAACGACTTCGTCTACTGTGGCACCTCTTAGTGGCAGTTTTTTGCACCCATAGCTGTATCTCCTAAACCCACTACAGGATCTTTATCAAATTTAGCAAGTCTATTTATATGAAGTTGACAACGGACACTGATGAATTTCAGGTAGATTCGACAAATGCTGTGCCCAGTGGTTAGAACTCCGTAATTCCACTTGGTACACCGGGCTTCACTGGTTGACTACGAGCATTGCCCAAAGGTGTCTGTTATTCCTCTGAGTTTGATCTTACTAGTGAATGTGTGCAATGTAGGGAATGAGAACCTGGATATATTGCGAAAGTGATTCCTGGGGCTGTGCTCATAAAAGACCCTGTGCCCCCTAGTGGCAATTTCGTTTTTTCTTTTATCTTTCTCTGAAGTTCCTCGACAGATTTTTATAAAATTTATAGCTTTGTTTTTAAGAAACGATGATATGTTCCAGTTTTCAGATAGATTCTACTTATTTTGCGCCATCTAGTGACCATTTTTGCTGTTTTACCTTCTGATTTTGGTATTTGCCCCACCAACAATCAAACCACTCTAAGGATGATTCTGAAAATTTGCATACTGGGTATGTGATATTAGTGTAAAGAGAACCCGTGACGATGAATTTCCAATGACTTGGCCTCCTGTGGTACCTCCTAGTGGTGGTTTTGTGTTTTTGCGCCCATAGCTGTATCTCCTAAACCAATGCAAGATCTTTATTGTTATGAAGTGGATAACGGATGATGCCGACTTTCAGACGGACCCGACATACGCTGTGTTCCTAGTGGCAATTTCATTTTTTCTGTTTTCTTTTGTTTCACTGAAGTTTTTTTGACAGATTTTAATGCTAGACTATTAAAGAGACGATGACATGCTTCCATTTTGAGATGGATTAAATATATTTTGCGCTATCTAGTGGTTATTTTACAATAGAAATAATCACCCCAAACAGCACACCATTTGTGGTGCATTCGTGGGTGCATTTTAAAGCTCCACATTCCCCTTGTTATGCGCCCACATATTTATATTATTTTCATAAAATTTGGCATATAGGCATGATGAGATGATGCTATCCTCCCATTTTCGAATGGATTTGACGTAGTTTGCGCCACCTAGTGGCCATTTTTACTGTTTGTTAGTCTGTTTTTTGGCTTCCAGCCCTCTATCAACCAAACCGCACTAAGGATGATAGTGAAAATTGGCATTATGTTCTTACTATGAAGCTGATTATGATTTACCAATGACTTTGACAACTGTGGCGCTTCCTAGTTTTTTGCGCCCATGGCTGTATCTCCTTAATCATTTGCAGCATCTTTGCTAAATTTAGCAAGTGTATTAATGATGTTAACAACGGATGACAACAACTTTCAGGCGGATCTGTCTACCAGTGTGCCCCTAGTAGCAATTTTCATTTTTTAGGCTCACCTCTGTATCTTCAAAGGTCCTTAATGGATTATCAGAAAGTTTGGAATATAATGCATTTATTGGTGAGATGATGCTATCCTCTTGCTTTTGGATGGAATCGAGGAACTTTTGTGCCACCTAGTGGCCATTTTTCCTGTTTTCGAGTCTTATTTTTTGGCGTCCGGCACCCCTCGAACAACCAAACCATTCTGAGGATGACTTTGAAAATTGGTGTATATGTTCTCAGTGTGAAGAGAACGGTTGACAACAACGCATTCGTCTACTGTAGTGCCTCCTTGTTGTAGTTTTGTTTTGTTTTGCACCCATAGCTGCATCTTCTAAACTCAATACAGGATCTTTATTAAATTTAGTAACTGTATTTATATGAAGCTAACAACAGATGACGACGTCTTTCAGGCAGATCCAATGAAGGCTATGTCCCAAAGTGGCAATTTCATTATTTTTTGTTTTCCTTTGTTTCTCTGAAGTTTCTTGACAGATTTTTATGAAATTTGGTAAATAGCTTTCTATTAAAGAAAAAATGGCATGTACCCATTTACAGATGGATTGGACGTGTTTTCGCCCTCTGGTGGCTATTTTTATGAAACCAGCATACAACCCTAGAAGCATTCCGTTTGCGGTGCATTCGGGGGCGCATTTCAATGCTCTGCGTTGCTCTTGTTGTGTTTTGGAAACAACTAATCACCACTTGTGCAATGAAGCTGTCGACATTTTCTGCAATTTCAGGTTACTCTGTTGTAAAACCAGTGGCCACAAGCAAGACAAACAGACAGATGCATGTATTTGATCAGCTGGCAAAAACATTTGAAAAAACAATAAGTGAGGAGGATTCACAGGATGAGGTGGGTGTCTCCAGACTATTGTTAAGCAGTAGTTGTTTACTGTCTGATATTTGTTGCTATAAACCGTTCCAATAATACACCTACTTTGAACTACAAAATAAACTTCAGGTCCTTGTTTGTGCCCATGTATGTTATGCTGATGACATTCAGAGTTGCCTTACAAGTCAAGATATCTGTCTTTGCTATATTGTTTGACTAGCCCACTCAAATTTCTGATAATAGCGTTCCAGTTTTTTGTCCATGAACTTCCTAAGATTACATCAAGTCCATTTTTCGCCATGAAGTCTCAAAAATTACAGCTCGTCCATTTTTTCGCCATTGTTACTGTGCCCATCTTGAATTGACACCAATTATATTGAAATTGGGAAATTAAAAACTTGGGTTCATCAAGCTGAGCATGGTTCATTAACGCAAAATTTAAGACAATTGAATGGTCAATTCAGTTTAATGCTGCTGAGGGCAAAAATGCTGTAAGGGTTATGTGTGATTCCTTACAATACTTGGGTAGCATGATTATCGATTTGTTTTCCTTTTTTATATCACTAGCAGCTTGCACTTCAATAGCTTTTGGACAATTGCTTGTCAGTTTTATCCAAAATTTTGTACCATTAAACATATCATCATTGTCGTCATCCATCACAACCTAGGCCCCATCAGTAGTAACATCTCTCGCCAGTCTACCTCAGTTTGACATTCCCTGCACCATCAAAAATGCCACTAGATATGAAGAGCTACAAGTTGAACTGTCTGCCTCAAGTGAACTATAACTGTGATGGCAACTTGTGTCAACATGGCCGCTAGTTCAAGCACCCAAGTGACACTTGACTATCCTCANTTTTTTCGCCATTGTTACTGTGCCCATCTTGAATTGACACCAATTATATTGAAATTGGGAAATTAAAAACTTGGGTTCATCAAGCTGAGCATGGTTCATTAACTCAAAATTTAAGACAATTGAATGGTCAATTCAGTTTAATGCTGCTGAGGGCAAAAATGCTGTAAGGGTTATGTGTGATTCCTTACAATACTTGGGTAGCATGATTATCGATTTGTTTTCCTTTTTTATATCACTAGCAGCTTGCACTTCAATAGCTTTTGGACAATTGCTTGTCAGTTTTATCCAAAATTTTGTACCATTAAACATATCATCATTGTCGTCATCCATCACAACCTAGGCCCCATCAGTAGTAACATCTCTCGCCAGTCTACCTCAGTTTGACATTCCCTGCACCATCAAAAATGCCACTAGAGATGAAGAGCTACAAGTTGAACTGTCTGCCTCAAGTGAACTATAACTGTGATGGCAACTTGTGTCAACATGGCCGCTAGTTCAAGCACGCAAGTGACACTTGACTATCCTCACTAGTACAATTAGTAGCTCTCACTCTGCGGTAGCCCTGACAGTGCATTAAAAGTCAATTGTATTGTGAGCACATTAACATTATTCACCGGTCGTAAAACACTATTTAGCAACTTAAGGATTGCTCGATAGTGAAATACATGAAACGATTTTACTTAAATATTAGCCTTACTTTCTCTGAGCATTTTGGATTGCTAATCCATGACTGTATTTCATTTGCAGTGTTTTGAAGATGACCTATCTAGCTTCAGCAATCAAGCAGGGAATGTAGACTGTGGTTTTGAGCAGAAATTGGAAATGAATGAAACAAAGACAAATGTTGCCATGGATACTCAAGACTTGACAGAAAGTGACAACATGGATACCTGACTATAAAATATTGTCAAATAGATGATGGTATTAGTTTTATTAGTGAAAAATGTAAAACTGAAATCGTTATATAAAATGTAAATCACAGTGGGAATAATTTCCAATGCTATTATTATTCATTTATAAATTGTTTAAAAGAAACATTTTGACGAACATTAATTTGTCACAGCATTAAGACTATGTAGGACCCCGTGCAACTTTGTGTAACGTCACGACATGATATCTGAGAAACAGCGCGATGGATTCATGTAAAACTTTCGCATACTATGTTTTATGCATTGTTTTCCAAAATGCTGCCAGGAATTATTTTCAAAATGTTCCCCTTTTCCGTGAACAACTATCGAAAAGGACTTTTTATGATTTTCATGAAAAAGTTTGAAGTTGCATAGAACAAAATTTTCACTGTCTCACTTTGAACTCTTATATCGAAATTTGATCGTGTTTTGGTACCATTGTTTTGCTTTCTACACACCTTCTTATTTAAAAGAAATGGTCACTTGACCCAATTAATAATAGACTGGGAAAAAAACAAAGTCAAAAATTAAATTCTACACACTTTCTACTTACAGAAAGTATATAATTTTACTGAGTAAAAATCTAATTTTGTAGATATTTGGCTAAATATGCACCTCTGCTGTGAACTCATTTTATGCACACCAGCCACTATGAAGACTAATTTTCAAATTATTCAAGTGCTAGTATTTATTTTGAGGCACCCATGGGTACGGCTAACGTTTTTCCCGTAGTGACAAGTTTTGTATTTTATGTTTGCCTTTGTATCTTAAGTGTGCCTTGATGAATTTTCATAAAATTTGGAGAAGAACCCGTATTGGGGAAAAAATAATCTGACTTTCTTTATGCCATAGTTGAGATGAACCCATGATTTCATTGGCTTTGAGACCTATATGCTGCTCCACTTTGTACAGTCTAACCATTACGACTTGTATGTGCGTAGTGTTTCAGTATTTTGCACAATACACCCACTGATACTTTTGGATACTTCTTATGCTTAGTATGCGCAACTGCAATGTGCATCATCAGTTTAGCTATAGTCTGACGGGAGAGTTAATGTTCGTTTTCTTTTCAACCTCATTTCCTGTCTGCACTGGATATTTGGAATATAGTGTTAAGTCTTTGTGCTTGGTCATCTCGACACAAGTTTTCATGAGTCACAAGATACAACTTGACCGACAATGTGTAATTTTATTTCAGGCGAAATGCTGAAAACAGAGTCTGTTTGTAAAGTGGATATCTACTTGAATTTAAAATTAACAAACATCTAATCAAAATGTGTCGATGGTCATATAATTGATAACTGGCAGAAGACTAGACATTCTGTTGTGCAGTTTCGTTAATTTACTGTACAGGCAAACACTGGCTGAAGAGATGAAAACGGGTGTTGGCTATCTCATCATGTTGAGCATACTGATCAATTTTACACAAAAAAGACTCAAAGTCTAATTAGGTTATTTTTGATGTAAACCAATGCATACAAATGTTTTCGTTGACTAGTGATGATTAACATCTTATGTTGTGACTGAGAATTCAAAAGAAAAAATTGAAGGCAACCGAAAATTTTCAACTCGCCATTTTCAGTCTGATCGTTACTAATGGTTACAGCCGTACATAAATCATGACTGAATTTTGTGACAAACTGCGACAAAAAGGTCAATGCATTGCTTTGAGACTTTCTACAGGCTCACTCCCACATGATGTATTTTCATCGCTCAGCCAGCTTGCCTACCTGCTTGAGAAATTTTGGAAATAATGTATGTGTTTTTGTTATTTATGCAATATTGTAATGGCGACTTCCTTGTGGTTGCCACTATTTTTCATAGTGACAACAAGATCTTTTTGTCTAGGTCTATGTGGTCACGTGACCAGTTCTTATTTGTTGTTTCGTCCTTAGGCGTCCTGCTGATCACCCACTTTTAGGGAGACTACTTCTTCCCACTTTTAGACGAGCTTGACATACACTGCGGCTTTTAGTTGTCATTTTTATATACCAGTAAACATCTTAATAAGTATTACGTTTGGGGTGCAATCGTGAGCGCATTTGAGCACTTAATGTAATTGCACTTGTTTGAAATGATACCAAACCCAGTTTTTGCCTATGAACAGATATTGAAAATGACGATTCATCGATCTATCTCAATCAAAATAATGCTCTGTAATCCTGAAGAACTCTCAATTTTTTGAGAAAATTTAGAAAACTGTTTCAAAATCTGCTAAACGTGCAAGTATGACCTACGCTCTTAGTGAATTACACGGCAACTGTGAGGAAAAACACCCATTAAGAACCACAATATCCAATGTGCGACACTGGGACTAGTCTTTAGGCGATTCCTTTTTTTTCTTTAAGTATTGATGTCAGTAACGCATTAGCATTTGGCAGAGTGAGGATTGGTTGAAATCATCAAGTCAGGTTTAGTATCCATTTAAATACTACTGTAAAAGTAATCCACCTGAAATGTGTTTCCTGGTATTTTCTGCTGCAAACAAGCTCCGACTTGTACTTTCAGACTGTTCTTTCAGAAAGGGAGTTTTAGTACTGGCCAATATAGATGTAAAATTTGATACAGCTGGACATAGGTATGGTGGAGTGAGGTTGCAACGACAATGATTTGTCTACCTAGTTTTGTAAATTAAGTATAGAATTAGATTTTGTTGCTCTGCAATTAAAATTAGTGTGGTTTGTTGTAAGTTTAAAAGTTAAAGTTGCCCGTATGTCTCCTACTGCAGACTTCAAGTCTCTCAAATGTCAATATGCATCGGCTGTTGAAAAACAGAGCGATATCCTGACTTTGTTTACTTTCTTGTTTTCTGGGTATTGCAGTCAAACTGCTTGTTAACAAAACTCAACTCATACAACTCATTTGAAAAAGTCAGTTCTAATTATTGAATTCAATTGAGTTATTCGTCAATGTTATGAAATTACTTAACCCCGAATGGAAAATGATAAGTATTTGAGTCTTGTACATGTCATTACTTGCAGAGGTTTTTATACTAAACTGGTTAATGAAATCAATGGTTTAGTCAAAGTTCATGGTTAATACAAGTGCTGTGCTCTCTGATTCAATCTCTTCTGTATTACATATCTTACAAGTTCTTTCACGTCCAAGAATACAATTTTTTAGCTGCCATTTTCAATTTCTGATGACGTGATGTGTAAGTTGAACATCTGATATTCACTATGTAAAATATCTGCTGCTGCTTCATCTCCCCTCTGGTAACGAGCTTGCGACGCACGTATCATTTATCTATTTTTCGGGACATATGTCGATCATAAATACTTTTCACAGGACAACAGACCGAATTCCTCAGTCTGTAAAATTCACACTTATTCATATTGTTGTGTTACCTGCATGGGTTGAACCCAGGTTATTTTGCATTCAAGAGCGTTGTACTGACAACACTTATCTATTTGTTAGAGGAATAAGCAGCGACCCTAGCGGACGCAATCGTAACCAAATACAATTTACAGACTACACAACATCCCCCTTTCTCAAGGTTAACTACCTAACATCAATCAGCTACCAGGGGCGGATCCGGAATTTTGAGTTGGGGGGGGAGCATGGCGGAGTTTTAGCCAGGATTTTGCCCATCAGACATTCGCACCCCCTTTCTGACAAATGTAAACTGGGAAAATTTTAATGGTGGCCATGGCCCCGTTGGCCCCCCTCTAAATCCTCCACTGGCTACTGAGTACTTATGCTAATCAACTTATAAACTACTACAGCATTCCACAGGGCAGTCACTTGGTCTCTACGAGACAGCATTCCACAGGGCAGTCACTTGGTCTCTACGAGACAGCATTCCACAGGGCAAAGTCACTTGGTCTCTACGAGTGTCACTGGTGGCTTAGAATCTCTGCCCGACTTGGTCACATAGGCCTACTGATCATTATCTTGTGAGACAGTCCGTTATTGTCACTAGTCAGAGCACAATCCCATGTCCATATGATCACTTTTCAACAAGTCTAAACCTTACGTGGATCGGGTTTTATGCCAGTAGTCAGTAGTGTGTCCAACAAATGAGAATGACTGCTTTTCAAACTCTCATTTTCCCTCATTCAAAGTAACACCGGCTAATGTTCCAATCATCAAAGCACAGAGTCGAGTCTCATCGTGCTCACTTTTGTTGCTGCCAAATATTAACACAGTCCATTTGACAAATGACTCCAGGGATACCTTCCTGTATACCCAATACACACGACGTGTGTAGTATTCCGGCGCCACACTCGAAACACAGACATCACAGTATTAAGATGTCTATGGTGGTATGTTGAACTTGTGAACTTGTAATCGAGAGCCATGAGGTGACAAAAACTGTCAACAAGTGCAGTCTTGTGGTGGATTTAGGATAGGAAGGAGGTATAGGTTGACATTAATGAAATTTGGTGCTCATTTTTTAATAAAACGTTAATAGCAACAAACATTTTAAAAATATAAAATCATATAACGTCCTTTGATACCCAGCAATGTTTCTGAGATTTTGGACATTTAAAAACAATGTTAGCTTTTGAAAAATAAACTGAAAAAGACCAATTATGCCAATTATTTTCATCAAACACATGAGATATTTTGCCATAAGGAAGCCAAAGGCAGCAGTTAGTCACTGAATGTTCTCAAATCAAAGAAACGTTATTGGTTTCAAGTTGATGATATCAAGATAACGGCTTGAGTAATGAATCTAGTAGTAAACAAGTAAAAATCCCATGAGTGTTCCCCAAGATTTCATTTGTATTGAATGTTCACAATTTTTGCAATTGTTTAGAATCACAGATGATGCCACAACACAGCCCTATTATAATGGTCGAGCTCGTCTACTGAATTGTCTTAATGAATAAGCAAAGACTGCCAGCAAAATACAAACCCAGTTTTCAACAATTCCTGCCTGAAGTTCAGTTGTAAGAGAATCTGGTAAATTATTTACTGTACAGCAAACCCTGAGTTTTCAGACAAAATGGTAAATCTTTTTAAAGTAATTAAGTGGTTTTATACAATATCCAATACTACACTGCACTTGAACCATTGGGTTAACATTGTAAACTCTTTCTTAAATCAAACTTATACAGCTCATGAGGTGTAAAATATGACAACCCTTGAATAAACTGGTATATTCTGACTTTCCTGTTAGCAAATGGGCATTCATCTCCTTCAG
Organism: Phoronis australis; assembly: GCA_002633005.1. Lineage (NCBI taxonomy): Eukaryota > Metazoa > Phoronida > Phoronidae > Phoronis > Phoronis australis. The sequence goes on along the minus strand of NMRA01000299.1, from coordinate 62,955 downwards.
TCGATGTGCCCCTTGTCTGTGCCCAGATTATGGGTGCGTTATATCATAGCTATTATTCACACAACTTTCTATAAAAACAACAATTGTACGTACATAATGAACTGATGTATTTGACATATTTATTAAACTTTGCACTGACTCTGACACAAGTCCTGTGTTAATTATTCACAAATTAGATCATTCAGTTCTGTCACTATGAGGCAGGAGTTTACAATTTTGGAAAACAACGAACAGGAACAATAATAAACTACGAGTTGTTTTCTAGTGTAGAGGTCTTTACAAACAATGAATCGTAAATCATGGCCGACGAACCCCTAGGGGAGACCTGACAATCGGTGCCATTTAATGAGGTGCTTAGGGATCCATACGCCCAAATGCACCTATGGCTTGGAAACCGCAATATTGATAAGATTAGGCCTGTCAGCGAGCTGGTTTAATAACGCAACAATCACTTAGCACTGGAACATACTGTCCAAATCGTTAATGGCATGAAAATTAGTTAAGAGACACCATTAAATGAAAAATAAATCCGCAATCAGTGTTTTTCGTGCATAAGATGAGACAAGTTCAGTAATTATGTCAGAGAACTGAAATCAAAATATCTCACAAAACGACTGACCAAGGGTGATTTTGTTCATGGTGGATTACATACCTACAATAATTACTGAGTGACCACCTGTACTTTAACTTTCTGTCTCATAAGCATCCGTTTTTAGGTTTTTTCATTTCTTGTAACACTCACTGGCACACCTTATTCATAGCATTTTTGTAAAAACATAGCTTAACTCTTTAATTTTTAAACTTCACTGGTCAAGTTTCATCTCTTTTGAAAAATACACTGCTCAGTCAATAACATGAAGAGGTGATACAGAACAGTGTCAATAATTTTTACAGGCATATTTTAACAAATGACTACCTTTTCCAATCATTAAATGCCCCGCAAAAGAATTCCTTTTCCCTAGTTCATTCTCAACAAAAGGGATCACTTTGGGAGTTCTAGAAACAAAAGTGTGATGAAAGAATGACTTCTTTAAGGAAGCTCCTACTTTCAAGTCAACTTACTAAAAGGGTGAATATCCTAACATTACAACAGAACACACTGTGTTCACAAACAGTCAAGTACCCCCTGGGGCCAAAGCCCCCATTCAAGATTCAGTTAAATAAAAATTGAATAACATTCAGAGATAACACGACAGGATGTAGCTTCTTTTACAACAAGTAAATAGCAAATAATATAAACAAGCCTGAGGGTGGCTGCATTCCATCGACACAAGAATCTCGCAATAAAGAAAGACTATGCAAAATCATGTGATCAAAAGGCAAGTGCTTTGTGAGTATGCTCGCGAGTTTACTAGTGTACCCTACCAAAATGGCAGCTACTGATTAGTGATTGGTCGGTGAGGTTGGGATGGTAAATTATGGGATAGAATTCACTATTTCGGTTCCAAAAACAAAACTTCTTGGCTGCAAATGGTTAGCTAAGGCATGGTATTCAATATGCATGACAATATGACAAAAAATTACAATGATGGCAATATGCACCCACATATAAATATGTAGGCACATAAAAATGAGGAAGAAAAGAGTCTTTCAACTAAAAGCAATCTCAAGGAGCAACCTTGTTATGAACATGTGTATTTTTCCATGAGCTATATCGTTTCCAGCCGGCACGTAAGTTCCCTGTAAGTTTCGTCAAATGTCTCTGTATGGTAATGAGGTCTAAAAAGATCATCACACCAAATATACCAGCCACGAGTCCGATAGCAATGCCACCTACATACACAGAGCCAGCAGCTTCAGCTTTTGGCATACTCTTCCATGTAGCTTTCCTTTCATTTGGTGGAGGACCGGGGATAGCTGGAAGCAAAGGAAGACGGTGTGAATTGTCAGTGCTTCGCAGATGATGATGACCCATAAGCCTCAAATCTATACATTAATATAAAGGTTCTCAACATGTGTATTACCACAAAAACCAATTCAAAAAATTGAGTTTCAAAACTTGGGATGGAGTTCGCCTTCAAAAAATAACTGGGATACCACATTGATATACACTGTCCACATATTGACCTTCAAATATTGAGCAGTGGTCCTCTTGACCTTGGCAGAAAGGATGCAAAGTCAACAATGAATATCATTTTTGTCTGTCTACATTGATATCCAGCACATTAACTATCTCTAAAATTCCATTGTGAAATTTAGCAGACATCTTCCCTCAGGAAGAGAATGCACCATGCCAACTTCATGACTGGGGCCCAATTTTGGCAATTAAATATTTTGTCTCTGCTTCTATAATCTACCAAGTTCCCTTTCAGATTTACTTTAAATTTGGCAACTCTGTTCAAAGAAAGGACGGCACCTACTCATTTTCAGACAGTTGCAGCACCTGCTGTTTTAATATAATTAATTTATGTAATTTGTTGTCCATTTGTCTGCCTTTCAAAATTGCATAAAGCTTTAATGATAGTCATGGAATGTGACAGAAGTGTTCCTATTGAATATTGTGGATGGAGCCAACAATGATTTTCAAATAAAAGTGACTAGGAAAACATCTCACTAATTTAGGACACAATATGGCAGTGACATTTTTTCCTCATTTTTCATAAAGGATACTTAGTATCAACTTCATGCTTTACCAAGTTGAAGTTCTTTACAATAGCTACAATCAGAAAATATTTTGAAAAAATGTGAACATTCACAACAATGGTAAAAGACCTTAAAAACTGAAAAAGGTTAATTTTATTAACATTTTTGTAAAAAATTGGTGAGATTAAACTGCTCTGCTGTTGCACCCTACAGTCTCATTTTTAGTTTTTTTACACAAAAAAGACAACATCAACTGCTTTTTGAACAGATCTAACCTGCAGTCAGTGCTGTGGTGGGGGGTAAGCGCATGCAGGCACAGCCAACCACCTTTTGGCATTTGAACGTAGCACCTATGTACCGTAATAAGTTAGGTTCAGTGCTCAAGATTATAAGAATTAAGGGCTTCAGGGCGCCTACTTACCTCTAATTTTACCACAACAGCACTGCCTGCAGTCAGCCTTAGATACAATTCTAATATTCCAATATTCTAAATTCATTTTTGGCGTCCTCCTAAGTATGTACCCGCACAATCATTCAAAGAGTTATCATCAAATCTGGTCATGCTTCTGTATTGCAGATTGCATGTCTGACATGGATTTTTGGACGCAAACTATTGCCCAATTGTGAATTGGTGTTTACTGCAAGAATTCCTTAAGGTTATGCCGGACCCTAGGAAAATATCCAAATTTGGCTACCTTCAGAATTGTTTTTAAAATGTTTCACGTTTACATGAGGGCTAACAAAAACAGGGGTCTCATCATTTTTGTGAAAAAATCAAAAGTACTGTTGTAATAAACAAAACATTTTTAGAAAACTGTAACAGGGTTTTAAGTAAAGATTTCATCTTGAATACTTATAATACTGAAATTTGGCCATAACACTGATACAGTTTGGCCATAACAAGGATCATTTGGCCATAATACTGATACATTTGGCCATAACACCGATACATTTGTCTTGCTATGGGTGTACCTAACTTTTTTCTGAAAAATCAAAGCTTTCCGAAAATAGATACTTTTAATGAAGACTGAGATAATATCTAGAGATTTGGCTAAATGCACACTCAGACAAAACATAAGCGTAACCTCAGAGTAACTTCAAACCAGAGGACCATAAATTATTTTGCTAAAAAATGCAGGATTAAGTGGCACCTGATTTGAAAAAATGCAGTTTACAATAAAAGTTCAAATTATTTAACAATTTTTCCTGGCTGCTCATAAGCAAATAACGATAAAATGTCTGTTTGCAAACTACACAGTCACGATTTTCAAGTTTGAAATGCTCACTGCAGTAAGATACATTGATTCCAACAGTAAAAGAAATTATGTAATTACGTAATGTTGTAAACTTACGATCACAACGAGGGTCATCTCCACTCCAGCTTCCGTTCTCCTGGCACTCTTTAACTAGGCTGCCATTGGTCAGATTATAGCCAGTAAAACAGGTGTACAGCACAATATCTTGGTAGTAGAAAGAGTTGCCACTGCGCCGAGTTCTTGAAATCATGGGAGGTTGCCCACACCATACAACTGTTGTTTGAATGAAGCCAGTTATTAGGGTATGAAAACAGTTCACTAGAAACCCCTATTTCACAGCATCTTTGTAATTCTTTAACATGAAGCAAAATACTGAAACTAAAAGTGTGCATGAAACATGAGCCATCCTCAGACAGGTTACAAAAGGTTGCCCTCAAATAATTTGCCTCAGGCCATCAATATCACTGGTAAAAGATTCATGTTAATGTTTCTCAGCCATGTGTTTTTAGAGGGTGCTGAAGGGCTTGGATTTAAAGCTAGCACTTTACTATTACCGGGTCACTTTTGATGCTTTAAAAACTAATTGTTGATATTTGTTCACAATAAAGACAACTTCACCCAAAGGTAACACAAAAATAGGTAGAAACAATTTTTCAGTGAAGCCAACCAAGTTAAATTTGTAGCATGAGCCAATCAAACCCAGAAATGAAGTCCATGCTCAGTTTGATGCTATCTACATTAACTTTTACTACAGAAAATTGGATAAAGCTGGGATGAGTGCAAGATCAAATAAACCATGAGGGCGGCTACTTTCACTGGACGGGTTTTCAAATACCCAATATTCGCCCAATATACTGGGAAATCAGATCAAAGATCATTGTGTGAAGTGGATCACTACATTAGCTATGGCTTCACAGCAATAAAACACTGGCCAAAATACATTGATATATCATGGAATAAAACTGGTGAATTTTCAAACTGTTTGGCTTGAGTCGTGTAAATGAAGATACTGACAAATAATATACTTACAAAACAAGGTATACCGTGGCAAACAACTGAACAAGCAAACCATGGCTTTGGAAAGTTTAAGACAGTGATAACAATTAGAATATTTTCTTGAATTCCCTCAGACAATTTTCAACAATACTGGTGCAATTCTTTAATATTTTTGGAAGCTAATATACCGTAAACTTTCGGGTTAACGCCCTGGATGGATAAATTGGCAAACTCAAAACATCGGGGTCAGGGCGGTTAACCAGACATGGGCGCTTTAATTAACCTCATCATCTCAGTCCCCACACCTGGTTGAAATGCGTAGCACTTTTCCGAGCTTTATCGCCAGTCGCCAAATGACTCTAAAATTGTCATAACAGCGGATGATCCCAACAAAGGTTCTGTTGCTCTAAGATTAATGATTTCAGTTAAATTTCAAAACTGCTGAGTAATAGCCCGTGTCGTCCTACGGTCTTGTTAGAGCTGTACCTGTAGAGCGCAGATGACCTGTGACTTAATGCAGCGCTCCACTTGGATTGCAACTATATATCCTCACTGACGTGACAGTGCAAAGTGCGCGCATGCAAGCTTCACATGCTGCAAAGGTCACAGCAGAGTCACGTGTTACATAGCAGTTTTAAATTATTTGTAATTAAAGTTTGAAAAACTAATTCAGGTGTTTTTTTGTGTTTGGGATGTTTATGTTCGAGACTCCGTGATTCAATGATATTTTCAACGTAAGGTTCTGCGGCTGTTTTATTTTGACCGCCCGGCGGAGGTACGCAGACATAAGCCAGATTTTGGTCATCTTGTATTTAGTCGTAACATGCAACCTGGAATTTCCAATGTACAGACCACGCCCTATGTTATAAAACGTCACAAAACAGCGATGTTTCTATTCATTGTAAACGATCAACTTACCAAATTTTGTGATGGAAAAATTTTTTATTTTACATGCAAGACTTCCAGAATATCCTATTATAATATCACATACAATATCATACTGCGACACTGTTCGGTCCCGCTGTTTGCGCGCAACGCCCCCCAAAAACGCAGTCAACGTAACTTGCATTCCAGTGTGTGGGAAGTCGCACGCGCGCACCACACCTAAGTCGCACATCAAAAGAGAACAGTGACAGTAAAAAAAAGGTGTAAAAAGTATAGTGACTTGACTGTAGGTTTAAGCTGACCGGTTGTTTATTTGACACTGAACTTGGGCCTCCTGCTGTTTTAAAAAACCAGAGTACCCCAAAACTGCAACGCAAAGTCTCAGTTATAATAATTCGTGGCTCGATGTTCCAGTAGACCCAAGGGTTTCACACCCTCCCCACTGCTGCCAATTTTCAGTCAGCCTACATCATAGATATTTCAGACTCGAACGGTAAGGATTTTGTTCTGGTTGAAACTAGCCAATGAAATAACAAAAATATGCGGAAGGGCTAAAAAGGTATAGGTGGATTCACAAAGTTAAGGAATTCTTCAAAATCCAAGCTTCCCGCCTAAAGTGACATTACGGCATTATCCCGTTGCTCCCAACTTGTTCGATTCTATAGCCCAACAACAAGTTGGGAAGTTTAACCCCTTAGCCAATATCTTACACGACTGATTAACTCAATTCTGGCATTCATGGTTGGAGGGCCAGCTCTCTTTTGTTCGATAATTGCTCTAACCTCCATTAAGATCGTAATAGCCTGACTGAGCTGTGCTGTTAAAAATAAAAGTCAAGTTATAATATATTTGAACATAAACCAATAGCATTTCTGAAATCCTCGTCAAATGGTGATCATGTTTAGTTTTTGAATCGCCAAAATGGCCCAACTGCAACCGAAGTTACGACAATCTATTCTTTCAGAATGTACCAAATTCACTCTGGGTTTAATGGTGTTCACATGTGGTCTGTAAAAAGCTTGGTAGATAATTGGCCCACCTGTTGTCATACCAGACAAAAGACCGTGCTTGGCAGTTAACAAAGAAGCTAGATGTTATCACATGCTCACAACCCCCTGTGTATGGTAAAGTCACTGAACGGGAAAACGCTGTCATGAGTTAGGAGTGTTGGCAAGAACACTGTCACGTTTCTCTGGCTTTATTTTTTCGAATATACGTTTTATCTAGAGCACTGCCGACGGAAACTTAGCGCAGCAGACGGCATCGCTGAAATCACAGGTATTGAAGCCGGGGGGTTCTTAGTTTTGTGAACATGGGAAGAAAATAAAGAGACATTTTGAAGCAAATCCATGACCCAGGACAAAAATGTTGTTACTTGTATTATAATTCACATTGCCAAACCACCGTCTCCGACGCTGTCGTTGCATTTTTTGTTATCATCGAATTTTATCTAAAAATGGGTAATCGTGCGTTTCCTCAACATTGGGAGCGTAAAATCAATTCAAAAGTTGGGGATGGGCGCTTAACTGAGAGGTGGGCCCTTAACTGGAAATCTTAAATCAAAAATCGCAAAGGGGCAGTTAACCGAGCAGTGGGCGGTTAAATCGAAAATCCACCTAAAGTAGGGGATGGGTGGTTAAGTGAACATGGGCGTTAACCTAAATGTTTACGGTATCCATGCTTTGAAAAGTTGAAATTCACAATTATAACAAGACAAACGCGGAGCGTTGAAATACGCCAATACATGCATTGCAAATGGTGCTTTTAGGGTTATTTTTTTCTATCATAAAAATGGCCAAAACATACAATCCATCCAAAAAAAGGAACATGCCATATTTCATAAAAATCTGTCAAGGAACTTCAGAGAAACAAAGGAAACAGAATAAAATGAAATTCCCACTGGTGGGCACAGTGTCCGTTGGATCCGCCTGAAAGTCGTCGTCTGTTGTTATCTTCATATAAAATTATGTTATTTGTTTAATATAATGATGGCTTTCTCACAAACTAAAAATTTCACTGAGATGTCTATCCTGATGCCTGTAAAGATAAAATTGCTCTTGAAATTAAAGAATTCCCACCATGACCCTGTGCCTCAAAAAGAATTTTATTAATAGATTTAATAGCTTTTAATATACCTGTTGCTAAGGAACAAGCCAAAAATTTCTTTAAAAATATTTTTCTGTTATCGGAGTTGTACGTAGCAGATGGAAGACCGTCTCTGCCACTGTTGTTTTTACCAGACTGAGTGCCAAACAGGAGTTGTGAAGAAAGTTCGCTAACTGAAACCTCAAAAACTAAGAAAATGCATGGTGGGAACTCTTTAAGGGCGTTTCATCAGACGTGACTGTCAGCACTCATAAGACAGTTCATATTCTATTCTAGTATTCACGGATAATTGTCAAGCAACTGATAAAACACAGAAAATCCACTTCAAAAAAAAATAATTGCAGGCAGTCTGATACACGTATCAGACATGTGCAGGCCTCGCATGTGGGCCCATTGCACTGATCACCTGGAAATATTTTATGCTTTATTAATATATGGTTAAAACTGAGCTGAGGTCAGCTAGAAACCTGGCCCAAGGATTTAGCAGTGTGACCTGGTGGGATTCGAACCCACGACCTCGAGTAAAGAAACCGGGCACTTATCAACCAGGCCACACTGCCTCCTCTGACAATCCACTTACGTTTACATCTCATGGGTGCATCACTCCATTTTTTATCCATGCGACATGTCCGATTGTAGGATCCTCCAATGTAGAAGTAGCCAGCTTTACAGGCATAGTGCACAACATCTCCCACTTTGTAAGAAGATCCGGTTATTTGCACGGCGATGTCAGTGTTTTCTGGCTTTCCACAACTGATTCCTAAGAATTAAAACAACCAATTTCAAAGTTTTTTTAACTTTCTAATGGTTACAATGCAATTATTTTACGTGTTTACAGCTGGTCTGCAAAAAATTTTGCACTAAGCTTTCCTTAAGTTTGCAGCAAGGTTGCGGAGAGTGTTTGCTGAAAACCTTTTCAGTGTGGGACCACCAATAGCTCTTTGGTGGTCTTTTGAAAAAAAAAATGAAAAACAAATGATCCACAAGCAATATTTTTTACCATGCAACATGAAAATAAAATGAACTTGCATATTTCTCATGCAACAACAGTTTCTACCAGCAATGCCATGGACTTGCTATGGGATCCCCTGTGTCTCCCATCATAGCCAAAACATACATGGAAGAGTTTGAACAGACTGCTTTGGCGTCGACACCCAGACCCTCACCCATCTGGCTCAGATATGTGGATGACACTTTTGTCATGCTCCCGGAAAGTGACATCTTCACCTTCACAGGTCACATCAACAGTATTGACAACTGCATTCTATTAACCATGGAGACAGAAATCAACAGAATCTTACCGTTCTTGGATCTATGCATACATGTGGTCGATATTGGCTCCATCAAAATCAAGATCTACAGGAAACCAACACATAGGGACCAATACCTCCAGTTTTCTTCCAACCACCCCTTAAAGCACAAACATTCTGTCGCCCGTACCCTCCTGGATAGAGCTGATCGTTACATCACTGACTACCGTGACTATGTCGAAGAGATGGACCACGTTGAAGATGCTTTGCGAGTTAACGGATACCAGGAATGGATGTTTTCTGACCCCCCTAGTCGTAAATCTACTGAAAAACTCGATGGTCCCTCCGCTGCCATCCCATACATAAGAGGAGTATCTGAACACCTACAACACACCTACAGAACCACGGAATTTCCTGTTACATGAAACCTATCAACACCCTCCGTTCCCTACTAGTCAGACCCAAAGACCCAACCCCGATGGCTAAACAATGTGGGGTCATATACCAGCTGAAATGTGACCAGGATCCCAACCACACCTACATTGGAGAAACCAAGAGACCGTTCCTTACCAGATTCAAAGAACATCTGAAACTAGACCAACAGCTGTGGCGGAACATATTTTGGCGACTGGGCACACCACCTCTCTAGCGTCATCTACATAACGTAGAATTGTCGCGAGGACTTGACAGGGACCTTAGGGGTCTCACACTCCATTGATTTATCCACGTTATTTTGAATACACTTTGCCTGGTCTCACATTGTGTGTCATAAAAGAGATAAGCATATCTGCAACTGACACAGCAAGTAGAACTACTCTCTTTTATCACATTGGTGTACACGCACAATTGAACTGTGTTTTTTGTTGACCCCAGACCGTCCAGACTTGCGCCATATACCAACTCCGGACGGTCTGTCACGATGATTTATCGTTATGTAGGATCCTAGCCAAAGAACAAAATTGGCATACTCGTAATCTCAAAGAAGCCATAAACATCAACAGTCAGGGCCCCCTCCTGAACTGGGACAGAGGACTCCACTTACCCCCCGTGTATTCCAGCATTCTTAACGAGGTGGGAAATCCCTCATTCATCGACAAAGACCTGGCGGACCAGGTCGAAATGTCTGCTAACAACCAACCACGTCTCTAAGTAAGTGACTTTTTTACATCTACAATGCCTCTAGAGACCAATGACGAACCTATTCTCCAGAAGTAAAATGCTATATTTCAAATTCAAGATGGAATTTTTACGCAGCAACAAATCCATGTTTAAATAATGAGCTAGCGAATCAGGAATACACACTAAACGGTGATGCAGTTACTGAAGACACACATAATAGGTAGTATTTTACATCTAAGCAAAAAATTAGGAAAAAACCAGAAAAAAAAATCATCAAAAACAGGACTGCGTGAAAAAATAAGTAATATTTAGTAAATACTGTTTAAATGATACATCATGACAAGATCATATCCTTCGATGGAAACTATGGCATCTCACTCTGAGTGATCTGTGGAGTTATTCCATAACACTGTCTGCACCCTCATCCTATTGTTTCATAGATTTGTATTGATCATGAGTATCGAACAAAAGTTTTCTACTGAATGCAAAGTGACTTTTACTGAGCCGACTTGAAAAATTCAAAAACTCGGTAAGTTTTACAAAAACTGTTTTTCACTGATTTTTTAAACATTACACCAAAATTATTGTAAAGCTTTTATCAGCAAACAAAATGTCCTGTGCTAAATCCTAATCACCTGATCACATATACATGAGTGAAGCCAATTAATCTCAATCACGACTTCATGAATAGAGATTTATTTCATCAGCAGCTGACTGCTGAAAAATGGACAAGGAGGAACCAGTTAAGCTGTCTTGATCAAGCCCAAAACACTGCAAAGTTCTTTTGCATTTGATCCTGGTATTGTTTACAGGCGATGTTCAAAAGCGGGACAAATGACAAGTATTTGGAAATTAACCAAAAGTTGATTGACACTGCTCAGCTTTATAAAATACATGTCACTCACCATGTCACTCACTATTAGTATCACAGCCTGCTACCACAATAGCAGCTTGATCAATAACTTCCTCATCACCATCTTGCAGATTAAATCACTTACTGTCACAGACTGGAGCAGAGCCTGTCCATGTCCTATTCTCAGAACAAATACGCCGACTGTCCCCAGCAGAGAGTTCGTACTCCAAATTGCATGCGTAGACAAGCAAATCTTGGTAGCAGAAGCTGCTACCATAGCGTTTGCTTAACGGTACTGGGTCTGGTTCGCCACAGCACTTTCCTGAACGAAATAGAATTTTTTAACGAGATACTATGCTGCTCGTCCTCAAACTCCAAATGCATGACTAAATACAATGACCATCGATTGCAGCCGTATTCAATATTTCTGCAATATAATCACTATGGGCTTCTACAAATCAACAAATGCAGTAAAAAAGAAAGGTATACAGCTACACATAATAAACACTAAGCATCAAGCAAAACTAAACGAGATCAGTAGCTTAATTGTCTGGAAGTGAAATTGAAGATAACAAAGTACCATTTTAAAACCTCCATTTTGGTTTCAACACGTTACGACAACGGTTTCTAAACTGAGGCTTAAGTACAGACATTTCAGTCTTGTTCATCGTTGAGCAAAATCGAATGCTTTATTGTCCTGTACCATGTATGACTCACAAGCCAATTATCAACCACAGCTCAAAGTTACTAAAAACATTCATCAATGGGTACCAAAGAAACGAAACCTAGCGCATCTAATTTGGCTAATTTTTATTGTATTTCTTTAGTACTGTTGAAAATGATTCTTAACTTTTTACGAGGAATTCAATTTCAGAAGCCAAACAGTTAAAATCACAAATTTTAGTCCACAATATATCATTTTATTTTAGTCAGTGTTTTAGAGAATGCCATAATTGACCTATAGCAAGCTCCACCCAATTGCAAAAAGTCGACAAGCGCACAATAACTTTTGCCTGATATCATGTAATTTGTCGGGTGACTTGGAAACGAAAGTGTGTCAAGAATGCTGCGTTCTGATTGGTAAGTTAAACCATCACTCAAAATCCAGGCGATAGATCAATTGCTGTACTCTACACAATAGGGCCTTAGATGAAAAGAGGCATCTTGACGACAACAGAACTAGTACAAATATATTAGCAAAGAACAAGGTGCCAAGAAATGGACCAAGTTTCTAATACATTCAATGGCCTGCTCTAACTAATAGATTCGGGTTGGACAGTAGCTGTCTGGGTTAATGCTCACCCTCAAAATTTCAAAATTTTCACTTTCAAATTAAAAACTCGAATGCTCGGCTTAAAACCCACGAGTTTATCATACGGAAACTTCCCTTAAAGTCCCTGGGTTCTTGTCAGTACTCCTCTCACAAGAACTTTAGGACCCTTGTTTTATCAATTACCCCATTCAAGCAGCATGGGCATTAGCTCAGATGAGTACAATACATAAACCTTCTAAATGTTGTTACGGAAGCATCTTTAAAGTTATGACAACGTGCCACATTCAAACACCTTCATTGTTGGGTCACAGTTGTCATCATCCACAGTCAACAGCTTGTAATACATGCAAGACAACAGCAATGCAAAAAGTTATACACAGTAAAATCTCACCAATTACGGACAAAAATAATTGCCAAAATTAACTGTTTTACAATTTTCAAGCTCTTCTAACAGTTGTGGAGAATACCCACAGTTTTTTAACTTACTTTCTGATGACAGCTGTAATACAGAACTTGAACATGGTAAAGCATTAATTTGATAAAAACATCATTTATGAAAACATGAGAAAATAAAAATTTCTCTAGTCTGCCATGTTGTGTCCGAATTTGGAGAGATTTTACCACATATGTAACAGAAACAAGAGCAAAGCGGAGCATTGAAATGCGCCCACGAATGCACAGCAAATGGTGTCCTCCTAAGGATGTTTATTTGTACCACAAGAATGGCCAATACATTGCACTAAATAGATCAAATCCATCCCAAAACAGGAACATGCCATCATTTCTTAGATAGAAAGCTATTTATTAATTTTCATAAAAATCTGTCAAGAAACTTCAGAGAAACAAAGAAAAACCGAAAAAAATGAAATTGCCAATAGGGGACACAGCGTTTATCGGATACGTCTCAAAGTTGTCATTTTCTGTCCTCAACTTCATGAATACACTTGCTAAATTTAATAAAGATCCTACAGTGGGCTTAGGACATGTAGCTAAGGGCGCCAAAAAAAACTGCCACTAGGAGGCACAGCAGTAGTCGAAGTCGTCATCGTCAACCGTTCTCTTCAGACTGAGAACATATATAAAAATGCCAATTTTCACAATCGTCTTTTGAATGGTTTGGTTGATAGAGGGGCGAACGCCAAAAAACAGATTCGAAAACATCAAAAATAGCCAATAGGTGGCGTAAAATACATTGAATCCTTCCAAAAATGGGAGGAGCGTCATCTCACTAATACAGGCCTATATTCAAAATTTTATGAAAATCCGTTGAGGACCTTTGAAGATACAGACTGAGGTAAACACAAAAAAATAAAAATTGCCACTAGGGGACACACCTGTATACAGATCTGTCCGAAAGTTGTCGTCGTCTGTTATCAACTTCATACAAATACACTTGCTAAATTTAGTAAAGATCCTGCAGAGTGTATAGGAGATAGTCATGGGTGCAAAAAACTGCCACTAGGAGGTGTCACAGTAACTCGCGTCATCGAAAAATCATCATCAGTCTTCTTATTCATAGTAAGAGCATACATGCCAATTTTCCCAATCATCCTTAAGTGGTTTGGTTCATAGAGGGGTGGACGCAAAAAACAGACTCGAAAACAGTAAAAACGGCCACTAGGTGGCACAAAATACATTGAGTCCGTCCAAAAACAGACGGTTAGTGTCATCTCACTAATAGATGCTTATGTGCCAAATTTCACAAAAATCAGTTGAGGAACTTTGAAGATGCAGAGGCAAACATAAAAAAATAAAACTGCCACAAGGGGGCACATGTCTGGAAGTCAGATCTGTATGATATTTGTCGTTTGTCATCAGTTTAATAGGAACCAATCAGCCAAATTTCATCAAGATCCTGCGAGGGGTTTACGAGACACAGCTGTGGACGCCGGATGCCCAGACGGAGATGACGGCAATATGCACCAACATATAAATATGTGGGTGCATAAAAGAAGTCATGCATTACTTTGAAAACACTTACTCTCGCAGATGGGCAGGCTGCCTGTCCAACCACTTTTCAAACACTGTCTATGTAGGTTGCCGACACCATTCCATTCATAACCTCGACGGCATGTGTATGTGACATTCTGCAGCGTGTTGAAGTTAACCACATGTCGTGTGGAGTAAAGGGCTCTTCCAGGGTCCCCACAGCCTCCCACTGAAAAAACATTTATTTGTAATACTAGCATAAAGCCATACCATTCAACCATTTCAATTAAAGTAAACAGATATATTGCAAAAAAGGTATCCTCTAACATAAGGTACCAGGAGCAGAAAACCGAACAAGTCAAGTATATTAATTTCCATCTGATATCCATGTTTCAAAAAGTGCTCTAATGCATTGCCATAAAGCAAGCCAATGGATTGAGGTGCTATTCATTACAATATAATGAAAACTGCAGATTTGACTTCTGATATGCAAAACTAACTTATAGTCTGCCAAATGAAATGAATTTCATACGTATACTAAAGAATGCGAGATCATTATCCCTTTACTGACAGTAACTTATAACTAAATAACCATGAATTTCATTAAGTGCAGACAAAGACTGGTTTGTTTTCTAATAATATTTATAACAAAAAGCAGTTGTTGAAGAAGCTACACATAGCACTGTTTAGCTGGCTAACAGACACAAATCGAATTGGGCCTTGGGGATGGGCTAACCTTAGAATTGCCAAATTGAAAATAGCCCATGTACGCGTTGCTTTTGACTTGATTTGATAACAGACTGAAATGGAATCCCATCACCCGTAAGGAGTTTTAAGAGACAGATTTCATGATAGTATAAGACCTAATTTGGTTTTCATTTTTAATCAGGTTTTAAGATTGGTTAACACTATGACTGCCACAACCTTGACAAAGAGTAGCATATTACAAATATTACAATTTATATTTTATATCTGTTGCCTGCTAATTTCTATGACTTACAATTGCACACTGGCACATCACCGAGCCACGTAGCATTCTCCGAGCAGTTGTGAGTTATCCACTGGTCAATGTTCAGCATGATATATGGGTAGTAACACCTGTACGTAATGACATCACCAAACAAGAAAGAGCTGCCCTCAATGTAGGTGTGGTTGTATATTACAGGTGAGCCACAGTTCACACCTTGGCATGGAAATACAAAAGATACATCTCCATTACACAAATGAAATATAAATCAGTTTCAGATAAATGCACATGCTAGAATATGAATGAAAATACAAACAAACAAACAAAAAAACAGTCAGTTTGCACTGGGGTTGCTTGATATCTTTATATTAAACTTGAAGTACTGAAACAGTCTGTGGTAAATTTTGATCACCAGCGAACTTACCGTAATCGTTCGAGTTAACGCCCTGGGCGGTTAAATTGGCGAATCCAAAAAATCGGGGGAGGGCGGTTAACCGAGCTGCTAAGTGGGCGGTTAAATCGAAAATGCACCTAAAGTAGGGGATGGGCGGTTAACTGAACATGGGTGCTTATTACGACAGACAACCGCCCTGGGAGGTTAATCTTACCTGGCGATCTAAATCCCGACACGACAATCATACTCGGAACGCGTAGCCCTTTTCAAAGAGCTTTATCGTCACGTCGCCAAATGACTGTGAAAACATCAAAACAGCGGAAGATCCCAACAAAGGCTCTCTTGCCCTCAGATTAGTCTATTAAATTTACAAAATTGCCGAGTAATAGCCCCGTGCCCTGCGGTGCGCAGACGACCAGTGACCTCGCAGCCTCCACTAGAATAAAAACTGTTTCATGATGTGACCCTGCTTAAGTGCGCGCGTGCAAGCTTCACGTGGTGCAGAGGTCAGACATCAAATTTATGGTTACAGTCTCGTACTATATGTAGCTGTCAAGTTCTGACTCAAGAGAGCAGTTTTAAAATTGGTTGTAATAAAAGTTTGAAAAACTTAACTGTGTTTTTTTGTGTTTGGGATGTTATAGTCGACACTCCGTGACTCAATGACATTTTCAGCGTATGGTTCTGCGGCTAGCTGTCTTATCTCGACAGCCCGTCATTGCTCTCTTGCCGTTGTGCCAAACATGCTATGCAAAGAAGTAAGACAAGGATCGGGGGTGGTCGAGCCAGTCGTCGATCAAGAATAAAATTTCAAGCAACTGCATAAATATGTTACAAAATGTCAGAAAACAGCAATGTTTCAATTCATTATTCTAAACGATCACCTTACCAAACTT